>LIEC01012540.1:0-42237 GCA_001925005.1 Drosera capensis | reverse complement strand
AATGCCCCTTCTTCTGACAATTCCAGCAAATAGTATCCTTGCGAGGTTTGGACTGTCCTCGCTTCTTGGACTTCGACCTGCCACGTCCTGAACTCTGCTCTTTCTCAGATTTTCTACCTCTACTATCTGTACTCAACAGAGAACCTGCAGTTTCTCCAGAGTTCCTCCTACGAATATCCTCATTTAGAATCAAATCCCTGATTCCATTGAACGTCAATTTCGTAGTTTCCGACGTGCTGGCTACTGCAGTCACCGTTCCTGACCAACTATCAGGCAACGAAGATAACAACAATAGTGCTTGTATTTCATCATCAAAGACAACTTGTACTGACGTCAATCTCGACAGTATAGAGTTGAACTCATTCACATGATCTGTAACACACGCACCCTCTCGCATCTTCGTATTAACCAATTGACGAATCAGAAATACCTTGTTTGATTCAGATGGCTTCTCGTACATGTTTGATAGTGCCTGTATCAAACCATACGTTGTTTTCTCGTTCACGATGTTGTACGCAACGTTATTCGCCAGCGTCAATCTGACAACGCCGAGAGCTTACCGATCTAGCAAGTTCTATTCTGTCTGGTCCATCGCATCCGGTTTCCTCTCCGCCAGAGGAAGGTACAACTTCTTCTGATACAGATAATCTTCGATCTGCATCTTCCAGAAACCGAAATCGTTTCCATCGAACTTGTCGATCTTCACTTTATCGTCTTCTGTCATTGCTACCACTCGTCTGAGAAAACCCTAAACTCTGTTAAGAAATCGATGAGGAAAAATGACAGCGTCGTGTGAAACACTGTTCACCGCCGAAAACTGTTCACCGTCGGAACACTGTTCATTCCGGAACACTGTTCACGCCGCAACACTGTTCACGTTCGCCGGAACAGTCCTCGTCCAATTCCTCGATCTCGATCTCGTCTTCAACTTTGCTCTGATACCAGTTGTTGGGGTATATTGATCGAGATCTCAAACTCACACAAGCAATTGTAAGACAATAAAACGAAACGATGAACACAGAGATTTAACGTGGTTCAGTCAATTTGACCTAATCCACGGCCGCACCACCACAAGGAATTTCACTCTCATAATTAGGGTTTACAATTACAGGGTATTTATAACCAAACACCCAACTTGAGCCAAAAGCCCATCACCCAACTTGGGCCAAAAAAACCCATTCAACAGCGAAGCCCAAATCAGACTCCACAACTCAACAGTCCTTCCCTGAAATCAATGCCCCTTTGTCCAAATGTTGAGAAATTGGAGTTGGAGCGTGTCAACAAAGAACTCAGGGTGTTGACAACAGTCGTTATGCCTCCAGAAGGTGCTTCTACGCTGAAAACCATGTTCATTGACGACATAGGCCGCCTTATTTCCCTGCCAACAGATTGTCTCCGAGGTTTGACTTCTTTAAGGATTCAAGGTGATCCCAAGCTTCTCGATCTATCATTATTTGCTGAAGTATTCAGAAGTCTTTCTTCCCTCGAGTCCCTGGAAATCGATAGTTGCGATGGGTTAAGATCTCTGCATGGTGGTCTTGAACATCTCAGTTCCTTGAAAAAGATGAAAATTCTTTATTGTGAACAGCTCGATTTGTCGGCAGAGGACAAGGAGATTGGGATGCCATGGAAAGCTTTGAAGGGTCTCCAATCCTTGAAGCTGAATTATATACCCAAGATGCTGGTGCTCCCCGATGGGCTTCAGCATCTCACCGCCCTTCGCTCTTTGGAGATCGGATGGAACTATGGATTGATGACCATTCCGGGATGGATCAACTGTCTTGGATCTCTTGAGTACCTCGACATATCTTATTGTCCCGAAGTGAAAACTCTGCCAGAAGGGATTCGGTTCCTGACCTCCTTAAAGCGTCTCGACATTTATGGGTGTTCAGGATTGACAGAAAGATGTCGAGGTCCGAATGGGGGTGACTGGCTCAAGATTCAACACATCCCTAAGGTTGGTGTACGGGATTGAAGCCGCTTTGTCCAATTTGCTCAGAAATCTGATCAACATCTATCATCCACTCTCACAGGTATGAACTTCCTTCTCTGTGGCGTGTTGATTCAGTTTCCTTCTCCCTCAGCTTCATGCGTTGAAAAATGCAGGTGGGATGCATGTCCTACGAAGACAATGCTCGATTAAAAGGATTCTGTGGTTGATGCCATAGTGAATTTCAGTATGTGGCTTTGTGCTTTTGGATTCTGAAGATATTCTATTGTTCTGGAGGTAGAAGATAATCAAGCTCCTTTTTTTGTTTCTTTTCATTTTATATAATACTACTAAAACATATACCCGGGCTCCAGCTGTAGCTCATTCAAGTCTGATGCTCTCGTTTTACTCCTGAAAGTTTAGGTCTCGGCATTAGGCATATACATCGAAGCGATGAAGGGTGCTGAACTTGTTGAATATTGTACTGGTAATTTTCCTTTCGTTAACCGATTGTGTTAACTATTATTATTTTCTTGGTTATCTGTAGGCATCGGTGAAACGTTTGGATTGGATTGACATCCGTAATGGTCAAATCTTGAATGTAGTTGTTGTTTTTCTTGATGATAGGAATTCTTACAATTTCTCCCCCGGTCTCTCCCATTAGGTTCAATCAACTCGTGATTTTTATTTATTCTTTGATTCCTTTATTTTTAGGTAAAGGGTTTCTTTGGACTCGTATAATCTGCTACTATGTTGAAATATTATATGAATCTGGATTACACTATGACCCATACGCATATCGACCGAAGATCTATAAGCTAGTCTTCTTAAGCTGATCGACCTGAAAGTCTTCTACGATAGAAGGCGGTGACCAAACGTTCGAAATAAAATGCCAACTCTTTTTTTTTTTTTTAGAAAGAGAAAATGTTAACTCTTGGATGAAATAATGTCTGTGCATACCAAATCTTGCATGAAAAACCAGAGTCATAAACACAATTGTTTCGACCACGCATGTATTTTCTACAACACTAACCTACTGTTGAAATTACAGATATTTTTCACCATCATTTTCTTCACCTCTCCCTCAACTGATCATTTATATCAAGAAATTAATTTTCCATTTCACACCTTTGGGTATCTTTGCCTTCTTCGGTTTTCCCTTCAAATGAATATCCATTTTTAGTTCCTTCTCATTCTGTGACGTTCTTCGCATTCTTCCCCAAAGCCTTGCCTCGACATAAGGGATATTGAGCTTGCTAGGAGGATCAGGTTTGAGAAGGTTTAGTTGACGATTAGGGTCTGTGATGAATTTGGGATGATGTGCTGGTTGTTTGCAGATTTTGATGTAGTGGTGTTGTAGTGGACTTGTTCTAGTTTGATCGGTTTGGATTTGTCTATCAAGAATATAGTCGAAGTTGTTCTGTTGTTTCTCAATCATCTGAATGAATGGATGAATGGTAGTTTGTAGATTTCGGGTTCATATCTCTAAAAATAGTGCTCAGTATTCAAGAAAGTAATTATAGTAGGCTTCCATTTCTTGATCATAAGAATGAGATTTTTGGTTGTTCGGGTTGAAATTCTTAAAAATTATACCAATAATATTTCCAAGCAGAAACATAATATCATTTGACGAAGTTATACTAGAGCTTTGACACATTAAAATACATGGGCTAACCTTTTTACTAACAATTTTGATGTAAAAGACAATGGCAACAATGTGTGTTTTGCTAATTGTAATTTGTTCATGTGCGTTATTTCATTTTTTATGCATGCGTTCTATTTCATTTGTTCATAGACACTGTTTATTTTTTGTTCCTGTGTTTTGTTTTATTCGGGAACATATGCTCTGTTTTATTTTTGTACATGCGTTCTGTATCATTTGTTCATACGTTCTGTTTCATTTGTTCACGGCTCTGTTTTATTTTTTGTTCATGCACTTTGTTTTATTTAGGAACATACGTTTTATTTTATTTTTGTATATGTATTCTGTTTTATTTGTTCATACGTTCTATTTTATTTTTTAGGTGATGTCAAGATCTAATGATGCATAGGCTCTTATTAATATTATGTTTTATTTTTGATTTGTGCGCTCTATTTTGGTTTGCTTATACGCTCTGTCTAATTTGTATATGAGTTCTGTTTTATGTGAATCATGGAGATTTTTTTTTCTGATTTATGAGAATTTAGTGGGTGTTGAGTGAGTGAAAAAGGTATTTTTTATCGTGTTCAGATGTTATGTTTCATTTTTTTCAGATATTCTATTTCATTTCATTAAAGTGTTTTGTTTGATTTTTGACAAGGCGTTCTGTTTCATTTTTATATAGATCTATTTCATTTTTGTACAAACGTTCTGTTTTGTTGTTACAAAGACGCTCTGTTTTATTCTTGTATAGGCACTCTGTTTTATCTATTCAGGTGCTTTGATCAGAATTTGTAGGGGAAATGAGTATTCGATATAAAATTTTATGTATGTGTTAATTTATACAAAATTTAATTTAAAAAATTATTTTTATAATGGTTGTGAAGTTTATCGTATTAGTTAGAGAACAGATGATGAGGTGTACTAAAAAGTAAAACAAAAAGCTGCATATGCATTTTAGATTCCCAAGTTAATGATATTTTTATCCACGATAATATAAACAGTGGCATCTTGTACATTATAATTCTTATTTATCATAAGTTATCTAGAAATTTTTCTAAAGTTGAATATTTTTGGATTTAGTCTGTTTTATTATACCAAGCCAATCAATATTATTTTACGGAATAATCATTAGCACATAAACGAGTCCTATCAATTGATTTTGTATCATTATTCAATCACGAAACAATCCTCATAAATACCAATCTTAATAACATATATTTTAATTTCAATTTCAAGATGAAATTATTTTAGTGTAGGCCTGGATTCAGAGTCGAAATGACTAATTATAGAATAATGTTTTATCTTGGTAAGTTTATTTTTTGTTCTAAAACATGAATGTTCTGAAATTAATCTTTTTTACTCTGTATTTAGTCATTCTCATTGTTTTATGATATATCTATATTATATATTAAACGAAAATATGAGAGGTTGCATTTTAGATTTAACTATTTACTCTAACAAAGTGAATCATCTATCATCTTTATTTTTAATCGAGTCAAATAGTAGTATTTTTTTTGAAATAAAATAAATAGAGATTACATTAGATCAAACAACTTCGCTCTGTGCGAATGATTACATGACAAAGAGATGTAATTTGATAGTTTGGGAGTTGATCGTGTAGATAAACTCGGATATGGTTTTAAGAAATTTTTCAATGCATGGACTTGATTCTTATATTTAGCACAAATCCCCTCGTCAAGCTCGTCAAAGATATAAGTAATCGTATTACGAAAATGAATCTGTTCTTCGAATAATAATTCAACGAATAGTCTTGCTGTTGTATGGTTGCACAAACTACTGTTAATCTAATTGTAAATTCCTAATAGGTTTTTTTGTAAACTTATTTATCAAGAAATCGTCTCTAACTTATTAATTATCATTTAATTTTATTTGATTTGATTTTAGAAATTATTTATAGGCTTTTCGGATTAGATAGATGACTATCTGATAATTATGATAATAGGATATTGATCAATCGATAACTATTTTAGCATTTGATGACTAATAGATAATTCTCTCTTAATCTAATTTAGAAAAGAAACTATCATACATTAAATTGTTACAACCAAAACTATATAGCTTAATTGTTGTGTTGTTAAATGAAATCTTAAACATCTTACAGTATGTTTAACTCTCACGTCGGGTGAAACTCTTACGATCACTACCTAAATATTTTCAGTTTTGATCATTCAATTCACGAGTGCAAATACATATTTCCACGTCCAAATCCTCAGTCGAGTTTGGATTGATTCATTGGCTATCATGAATTGGGTCAAACTAGCCCTCTACCCTTCAAAGAGATCGAACTTGAGAATGCATCTATGTCAATATGAACCCTGAATGGAAACTGGGTCTGCATATAACTTCATACAAGAGATGTTAGAAGTTGTAACATGAGCCAAACTCCAGCTACATATATTTCTCAATCGATTTTTTTATTATCTTCCAATATCATTTACTGTATGAATAAATAGCATTTGCAACAAAATGGAATATAACAATTAGATTAACGAAAAATATCTTATCTAATCCTCGAGCTAAATATAGGTTCATAGATATTGAATTTATAAATAGGACACCTCACAATCAACCTAAAATCACCCGTTGATATTCACTCCACACACGTTAGTTTTATTCTTCTATTTTGTTGTGCTGCGTTTATAACACAAGTTGGAAAGTTTCGATCTGCTATGAAAGATCTGTTGTTTACTGGCTTAACAAAATTACGTATATTTGCGCAAGACTTTCCATAGTAAACTTACGTTTTTGATCGAGTTACTTCTCCATTGAAATATTTTCCTTCAAGCTTCTATCTTCAATGAGCCTATAGGGCTATGGGGCTCTGCTGGTGGGGATCTGAGATTCAGGGGAGTACCTTGTCTGACAGCAGCGAGCGAGGCAAAATTCCAACTGCTGGGAGATGAACTGCTCACCGGGAAAAAAAAAACAAAAACCAAAACCAAAACCCTGGATCAGCAATGAGGGTGTGTTTGTTTTGAGAATAGCATAGAATGAGATTATTAATTCCGGAACTAATATTCCAGGGACTATTTAGTCTAAGGGTATTTTAATGTTCAATCTTGTGTTTATTTGCGACAGCTATGATAGGATTAATTAGTCCAATTCAAAGTTTAAATATGTCAAACAAATAGGGAATAAAATTAAACAAGATTATTTTATATACAAACAGTTTATCCCATGGGATTAGTAATCTCGGGACTAATTATCTCACCCCCATCCCCCATGTGAGGGATTAAGTTAGTAGTTATGTGGGATTAATAATCATATCCTCTTGAATTGTAAAAATGATAAATGAAAAAGGATTGGGTGAGGTCTTGTCTCTCTAAAAATCTACTATATACTCAGCGAAAGTGATAAATACATTTTTAAAATCGGATACTTTTAGATTTAGCTTTTTTTACAAATAAATAAGTTATTTAAATAGTTTTTTAAGATCGGATACTTTTGCATTTAGTCATTCTTCAAAAGTCCAATGTAATATCAATCAAATACAGTAATACTTTTTCGAAATAAAATAAATATTTTATGAAATTGAAATAAATCTTAATATATCTTATACAATACACATCTTTCAGCAAATATCTTATACAATATCTATCTTTTAACAAAGTAGTTTAAATCATCTTAAATTTAAGGTTTGCTCTCAATGTTTATAATCTTCAAAAACTTATAGTAATCGAATCTATTTATATTTGTCTCGTGCATTGCACAAACTAGTTTATACTGAAGATCAACAGGGCACCATTAGCTGATTCTTCTAAAACCACTCGAACTAATTTCTTTCCACAGCACAACTTCCAAATGCTCGCCCAAGTACTTCATAGAAAGACATGCTTTCAAGAAACCATGCCTATATCGAGCCATTTTATGTGATGCGTTGAACTATTTAACCTTGCCGAATAAGGTTATATAGAGTGATTTCTTAGTTCTTGCTCGAAAAGAGATGAGAGCTGTTAGACTACAATCTTGAGTTCAGGCACTTAACTGTTGGTGATTTTTCAACAGCTTCGGAAAAAAGATTAAAGCTTGAAATGGAGAAACTTATACCGCAGACAACTTGGTGTCTACCACAACGGTGGCTGCAACATAGTTGCCGTCGTCGACGAGCTTCCTGACCTCATCTATGGCCTGTCCAAAGAGTAAACTGCAGATGTTCCAGTCCAAAGAGTGTCCTCTGTTGACATATAGGAGTCGGATGCCGAATAGAATCCTGATCTAAACCTCCCAGCGTCCAGAAACCATACAAATAAAATGTAAGAAGCTGCTCGGTTGGGGTCGTCAAGTTCAACGGACATACTTTTCGCCGAATATCGGCAAATAAGCTCTGCAAAAAGAAGATAAGAAGACTGAGATAACATGTATTAAGTACGCATATCTTGATACCATAACATAATACCTCATCGGCTGACAAACCAAAATGAAGACAGAATAAAACTTAACAATATTGACTGACATCATCACCTTCTATTCCAAATCATCAAATCAAAACCTCAAATGGTGCTTAAATACTGAAAAGCCAATGCACAAAATCCTTTTATGGGTTTTTGCATAAAGGATATATCATGCCAAATTATCCTTTCCCATGCCTAAAATCATACTTTCTACATCAAACGCTTAGGTTTGAACTATGACATCTCAGGACCCATATGTCATTGGTAGAAGGCAACAGAACAATCAATGGTATATATGCTGTCCGCCTCTTTATCATACATCGAATAATTCATAGACTAATTCATAACAGTAGCATCTGATGCGGCAACAACCGTTATTTTTATCTAAAAGAAGCACTGTTCCATACGGTTAAGCTTATTACTCAACTAAATCATAGGATGGTCATATAAAGAGCACAAGACGACAAGCTTTCACTGGACTACTGCGACTAAATAATAGCCGTAAGCATAAATACAGAGAATAGAATGTTGAAATCTCAATCAGTACAGCAATTTATACCAAGAGAACTAATCCTTGATAACTTGCAGCAAAATAAAACATATCAGATCAAACAAGTGATGAATGTCAAAAGTTAAAAGTTACAAGCAAGACAAACAGAGCAAAAGAAAAGTTCTCAAACAAGTCAACTTTCAACACCAAAATAATATAGCCAATCCCAGATATTTTTCAGCGGAATGAAACCAAACCAATCAAATGTGGCAAGCAACGCCGGTCGAATACAGTATAACTACGATCATCATAAACACACAAAAAGAAAAAAAAGATCTAGGCGAGGGCAAAAATCAACAGAACTCTATAACCATTCATCAATATTTATTTTGATACGTCGAAACATTTCATCACCACCAATACCATACACATTAATCCACAATCATAGTACTAACTTAAAATTATACGTTCGCACAAGCAACGCAAAACAGTGAACTTTGGATCACAAAACCGTAACTAATTACAAAGGTCACAAACGCGTAGAAAATGCCTGGAATCTATATCGATGTAGCAATTAACACTAAATCCCTGCAACCAATCGTCAATGATTTTTCAACGGAATGAAACCGATAGTTAATACCGATGCCTTGCACAACAGTGAATACTCTTCATCACTAAATTAAAAAGCTTCGCCTCTTTTTTGCAAGTCTGTTACAAAACCATCAGTTAAGTCACTTTAACCTTCAGGCCAAGACACCATTAATCCAGAGCAAGGATGAGGAGCTATTACAAAGGAATTAGAGCAATCAAAGAACACAATGAGTTCTCCGCCATGTTGTGTCATTCATGGCAAGTGAGATTAATAAAAGCCGTCATTTTATCTTATTTAATAAAGAGCCGTCATTTTATAAGAAAGCCAACTATTTTTCACAGTTTGTCGACATCGCAATGACTGACGAGAAAAATGCATCTTAAGACTCTCAAACAAAATTATCGCCAAAAGGCAAAAACAAACAAAGCTATGAAATATCAGTGAACCTAGTTTCTAAGACATCTAAACCACCACACATAATAATCAAAAAACGTAGAACTCATGGCCACATGACCCACATCAACTTGAGAACGCTAGTTTCAAGTAATCGTCAAACATATTCAGCATAACAGAACGCCTATTCCTTGATTAGTCAGCCATCATACACTGATAAACAATGATGCACAAAAAAACTCGACAAGAACACCATGATCATAGCCAGAAAACTCCACAAATCCACTCCGAGACCATCGTCCCCTAATTCGACAACCACATCAGGAAATATGGAACACAAGACGCAAGATCCGACTCGAAAGTGCAGCAATCATGAAAAAACCAAACCTTCTAGCTGAAACTACACATTATATCTAGCAATACACTAACATATGCACGAAAAATCAACAAAACAGCATTCCTGGGTTAAATATCCACTGAACTGACGACAACAAGGAAACCACACCGAATCTGCCTTCAAACACAGCAGATCAAGCCAGAACCCAACCTTTCTGCTAGAGTACACATAATCATCGCATCAATCTTATCTACATCTGAAACTCGAAACTCACATGAAGCAGAATACACATCTAATCCATCTGTTCCTCAATCATCTAACGCAAATCATTCATTTGACACGTTACAAAAAAGCAGCAGAGAGAGACGAACTTCATTTGAATCACGTAATAAGGATCAACACAAACAAGATCTAATTAGACAACAAGTACCCAATGCAGATGAGCAATTCACGAAGAAACAGAACAAAATATGAAAATTTCAAACCAGCAATGCTATCGAAAACGAGTATCTCATCACAAACACACAGCAAAAGGTGGAAACCTCTATCAAGCATATGAACTACACCTCAACTCTTCTACTAAACGCGAATAGTTTTGCAGAGTATAGATCGGATCAAAGAAGCATGGTCTAAAGTCTAAACCACTATAGCAACGCACATCACAAGCACAAACAAAAGGGAGAAATCTCAATAAAGACAACATCAACAGCATCAACATCAACAACAAGACTCTACAGCTATCAACCAATCCTGAATGAACCTTTAGCACAACAACGACTCCATAATCAGAAAAACAATCAATATCAAACATAGGTTAAGAGCTGAAGAGAAAATAATACACCCACAAGCCCAACAAAGTCGATAGTACTAGGCCTCATTTATAGTAGCAAACTGATATTATCTACAACAGTAACCTTATATATCAACAAGATACTAAGAGTTATACAGTCAGAGAAACAGCACAAGGCAAGACTATTATGTCGAAATGATCAAATAAAATAACCAATACCTATAAAAGATGCTAAGAACTATGAATAAGGAATACAAGACAAAAGGCCACAAATCTCAATCAATACTGCAATCAAAGGAAAGAGAGAGAGAGAGATAGATAACCTTACACAACTATTCCAAATAAACTTCTGGAAAATGAAACATATCATAAACTTCTGGAGTATCAAATATGCAATTATTGGCAAAGGGCTATCACTACAAGCATCAAACACAAAACGAAAAGCAAAAATTTTGATCAAGACGACAATGTACACCAAAACCCCACATAAGAGTAAGTATAGAAACATAAAGGCAAAACTTTATAACTAGAAGCATCACCAATATGCAACAGAAGGCAGAACTTTCCAAAAACGTACGCTACACGAATACCATACACAAAAAATCTTAGAATAATTTTCAACAGATTGATAAAAATCATATTACACATTCAAACGGCTATAACTACGAGCATCAGAAACACATAACAAAAGAACAAATCTCAATGACAACAAATCGACTCCAAAAGCCAAGCAAGTAAGCAAATGGCAATTAAAACCATCACGAACACTAAACAAAAATAGAAAACTTAAACGTGACTATGATCAACATTGAAATCCCACACCCAAACCTCAATAGTTTGTTAGAAGAACAAAAAGTCAGGTCAAGCAAGAATTCCTATCAGAAACCATGGTAACTACACGAATCATAAACACTCAACAAAAGACAAAAATCCCTATCAAGTCAAGCGATCAATACCCAGACTCTTCAACCAATCCCTAAATAATTTTTCAGTAAAACAGCGCATTGACTGCAAAACTCTATAAGACAATCAATCTCAGTCATGACTTAAAAGAGAAGAAGAAAGTCTAACAAATATAATGGACAACTTACCATTAACAAACTATTTATTTGGCTTTCTATTTAGCACGGTCAAGTTTCCGTAACTTTCCATCAACCCCAACTAATTGAAAAGCAAACTAATAAGAGATCGAATCGAGATTGAGCCATCTTATCCTAACGCTAAAGCATAACCCCCAAACTAGCAATTCTACTTAATGTTAATTGTTTCGTTGGAGTTTGTCGATAAACCCCATATAATGACTTCTAACATGCAAGTAATTCGATGCTATGAGTTCTAACGCAAACTTATTGTTTCTCTGGTTGTGACAGCTTATTAAGATCGAAGTCATCTAATTCTAACCCAAATCCATCATTGTAAGCAAAACAATGTACTGTTATACGGAAATGGGAGCAACTAGAGATCAAATGAAGCCCATCAAGCAATTATTTCAAGTTAACGCTGAAAAAATTTGATGAAATCATAAACCCACATATCTCTTTGCCAGAGGAAGGGAATTCTTCTACTGCAGTTCTGTCACGTCATGTTATAAATCTGAAAGGGAAAAAGGCATTAGCACACAAAAATATATTACTCGAGAAAGACGACCTAAATGGCAGACTGAGATGCAAATCATGTGACGCCTGCCACCAACACCTAGAGAAAACCCGACAGGATAAATGGAGAGAGGTGTACCTTGTAACAGTGTGTAACCCCCAGACACTTGTTCTAATACATGAGTAATGGCCTTTAATAGAAGTCCATTTATCGAGAATTCATATTGAATCTCCAATAAGGTAGCAGAGATCCCGAACCAATGGCATCAGCCAGATGAGAACTCTCAATGTCTACTTCCATTCCGAGTTTATTATGTCGCTGGTAATCCACCAGCGACATAATAAGCTCCAACAAGAGCTTCTACACAATCTGCTATTGTTTTTTAGCCCATCCACCTATGCCCTTATCACAGTGCTTCCCAACCATTACTTCCTTGGTGCATTTTTTAAATTCGCTTAGGAGAGGCACTTCTAATTAGTGGTTCGTTTCAAGCAACAAAAGCAAATTGCGACAAGGTATGCAAGAAATACCAAAAAAAAGGAACTGCATACAGATCCTAACTAAATGCAAAATCATTGGAACAAACATCATCAGGACATAAATCTAAATGAAGAGATTGACTGAAAAGATTACCTGCAATTTGCGGCCTGCTCAAAAGTTGTGTAGACTTGCATTGCAAACCGCCAATGAGCACCTTACAGATAGCTATCCTTCGTGCTTCTCCGGGTACTTGAGAAACAGATGGCAGCTCGTGGTATTCTTCAACACCCAATCCCCAAGCAGCTCCAAAAGCTGTATTAAAAATGTCTCGCTCCACCTCAAGTGGTAAATGCCTCTAGAATCTAATCACAACCAGGCAATGTATTTAGAACAACTAGACATATTAACCATGACAGGTAACTATGATGAAACCACTAAATCGATCGTAAGAAAGAGTTCGCACCAGAGAGCTTGGTCTATGAACATCGGGCAATGCAGTCTCTTCACGGAGCTCACTGGCTGAGAGAAAAGACTCCAAACTGTGCATTAATGAAGGAACCAAATAGCATGCTTTCAGAACAGTTTGGGGATATCCATATTGGCCAACAGCTCAGGAGACTTATGAGCATGACTCTTTGGCTTTTCAGGTGTTGGTTTGCGTAATCTGAGAAAATATTTCAGGATCATATCTCTCATGCATGAGTAAACGAAGGTAACACAAGATTCAAGAAAATAGATACTACTAGCCTCTAATCATTTATTAGTATCTATTTTTGTCTCCGGATATAGCCATATAGGCAAGAAGTTTAAACTAGTTCTCTAAAATCGTTTTATCCTCTCTGAACATAAGAGAGGGAATCTAAAATTGTTCTTCTCTGTTAGATCAAATTTGACAAGGTCTTTCCAGATCAAGACTGAATTTCGGGTATTGGCCTCCACTCTAGAGACTGAAGCAACACTCATGTAATCAGTATTAAACCAGATAATACTGTTATGGGCGCCTTTATACCCTACAAAGGCTGCTGGAGAGAAAGCAAATTTCGTAGTTAGTATAAAGGGTTGCATTTACAGGCCAATGATGTTAAAGCCTCCAGAGAACTCACCTTCACCACTGAAATTCACAAGATTGTATGCATAGTAGCTATGCTTCAATAATAACTACGGATCTCCAGGATGATGCAACATAATCCCATACCTGTTGAAAAAAAAAATTCCCTGTTGATCAGAGCAAGAAAGAAAAAGCACGAAAAGAAACCAAAGCGTCAAATTTCTACTTGAGGTTCTACAAAGTTTGGAGATGAAACCTATAACTTCTGGAAGTAGACCAAAAAACTAGTTTGAAGTCCGAAAAATTAGTTTAGGCAGATTTTCCTTTGTCATTTCCGTTAAACAGACAGCGAGCAGAAGAACCCAGCGAAACGTCAATTACAGTGTACATTCTCCCCTTGTGAATAGCCATCATAACCCTCTCCTTTAAGGCCCCTACAGTACACGAGCCATTAGCCAAATATATAACCATCAGTATAGCTTCTATCTTACACGACACAGGTACAAGTTTTCTATAACGTCCTGAGGAATCTTAGCACTTAACCATGGCACACACACACGCTGGAAAGTTCATGGAGCGGGAAGCTTACTCATAGACCATTACAGGTATTAGATCACGGCCACAGCTCGTGACTAAAGGGTTGAAGTACATCTGCATAAAAAAAGGAGTAAATATTCATAGATAAGCACATCATAGGGACAGTTGATAAAACTGAAAGCAGTTTAAAATGTAAGTTCAAGTTCAAAAAGTCTGAAGCTAAAAGCATTTCGGTTTCATTTGCCTATTCCAAAAGCTAGAGTTCTCTTCATGAAATAAATCCGTTTGAGCTTTTTACTAAACAGGTCTGTTGGCTTAAAGAAAGAACGGTGAACAAGATTCCAGCTGCCACGGCAATGAAAGAAATGACCAAAAGCTGATGTCGATTTTCTATTCGATGCTGCATACTAAAACAGGGGTAACATAAGTCTATTGTTCACTCTAGACCTAAAGACTCATGAGTTCCAATAGCTACAACGCATGCATACAATTTTACAAGGCCAATCCTCTTCCTCATGACTGAAATGTTTTAAACAGACATTGATAGGCAAATGCCATGAACAGCTTGAAACTGCTCTTTATAAGGCCAAATCAGCAAAGTGAAAAAGTAAGACTGTGACAAAAAAATGGTTCAGAATATGAATGTCCGTTAACGGGCAAACTCATGATCAATCAATACCAAACTACCATGATGTGAAAAATATAAAAGTTGATATCTTGGGAAAGAGGATTGTCTAGACGATGAAAGTATAATGAGTTAAGTCTTACTCGAAATTTTGAAACAGCCATTGAAAGTAAACATCTAGGTGTTGTACCATTATTTTTTCCACTAATCAATATCCATTGTACCTTGTTTTCAGCCATGCCACACAGCCCCTTTTCTGCAAGTTGCATATTCATCGCCTCCACTACAGAAATTGAGGGAAATTCTGCACCTTTTAGGTAATGGTCAACAAGAGCGAAATGGATTCTATTACAGCCTTCACAACAAAACCATTTGTCTGCAGGCAATTCCTGTAAGGAAAAATAGCATATAATTCCCTTAAAATTTTGAGTCAGGACACATGACCCCTGTCAATTGTAAATATATGCACTTAGCCCCTTTATAGTCAAAAGAAATCACATTATTTTGACATGAAATAACATAAAAGAATTATCTCTATATTCTTCAAAAGTTCTAAAAGAAAATTCAATTATTTTGACACGAAACACAATTTAAAGAAGTTGATAAGGGAGAGGGATTTTGTCCGCATATTTACAAAATATAAAGGGATCATGTGTAATAATCGAATAGTTCAGGGAGGATTTTATGCTCTTTCTCTTCCTGTAATAAAATTACTTGAGATAAGAAGGCCCACAAGAAACTCTACGTTTGCAAAATCAAACGGCGTAAGACTCACTTTCAAGTCACAAATCGCATTATATCTCAAGCAAACAATGTGATACTTTTTTTTCACACTATAAACCAAAAGTGTCCAATTAGGGTAAATTGAAACTTATGAGCAAAAGGGAGAAACCGTTCATATTTTCAGCCACAGGATGTGGTACATGATTATGGCATACCTGGTCAAATATTATAACAATACAATCATCAAATCCAATGTCACTAAAACAATTTTGCCTGAATAATCCATTGAAGGGTGACACTAAATCACACGGGAAATTGAAATGACAAAGTAGGAGCAATAATTCAATAGGCATATAAAAAAGGAATTGAATGCAAGGTTGACTGAAATGCGATGGAAGTTTATAGATGCAAATTACTTACCTGCAGTTTATGCAGCCACCGGTTTTAGTTTCAGTAGGTTCGACAGCACTTGTCAACCTTATGATAAGTTGTCTTGTGGTGACTGGTGGAAGAATCTCCAACAACAGAATAGGTGCGCGAGAACAACATGGGCATCGCAAATCATCTTCCGTAGAGACATTCAGATCCCAAGCATGCTGCCAAATAAGAGGAATTGTAACCAACTCTTTAAGAATTTCCCATGAGTGGTCAATGCACAAAAAGGAGGGGCATATCAAGATGGCAATAAGTGTTCTGTTCATAGAAATAGTTAGTGTAAACTTTGTGACCCTATTACTTTGAAAAAAGCAATATTGATGACCTTTCTGTACCATGAATCATATGAACCAGTTCTAGTTTCCTATTTCTGGGCCTAATATTCCACATAGTAACATTGATGGCAAATGGGTAAATTGACCATGCAGGAAGTTACCATCACAGCACAGCAGTACAGCATTATCCATGATGTCATACTATTTTATTTTTCCCCTACACTGTGATACTACTCTTTTTCCCGGCTTATTTTTTTGTCATTTAGTGTACATTGTTTTGGTAATGTTTTCCTCATTTAGGTTTCTTTCTTCACGTAATTTTGCCCTTTGTCTGTTCTTGCTAAATTTATCTCAAATTTTAGCGGTGTTTAATTTTTTGTTTATTTATATTGAGCAAATTGGTTTCCTTATTTATTGATTGATTGTTTGTGAATTGCAAAAAAAAAAAAATTTGAAATAAAATTATTGGTTCAATATTTGTGAAGAGTATTTATCATATCATAAGTGTCATTTCTCGGTTTGTTATAGTGGTTCATTGGATTGTTTTTCGATACCTTTTTACCTTTACATTTATTTTAAATATATGCATAAATAACGAAAAACAAACCTTTATTAATTCAGTATAAAAATTGTTCTGGTTTCCCCCCTGCTTCTAGATGACAAATTTAACCATAGCCACTGCCACTCAGCTGAAATTAGAGACTACCAAATCAGCAACATCTAGATTTAGACGAACAAAATAACAGAACTTCATAAGAACACGTTCAAGGAAAAGCTTAGTAGCACAAAGCAAAACATAAGAGTAGTATAAAAGATGATATAACCATTACCAGCTTGATAAATCCGAGGACATCCATTGCAGCGAGACAATTTCCCTTCCTGCTCCCCGCAGACTGCACTTATAGTCACTTTGGCCAGCTGAGAGTTTCTGACCATTTTGGAGTGACATGGCTATATCATGAAGTGTAGTGGTGTGTTGGTTGTATACATGTGGTGGTAGCTGAAAATCAATATAAATAATTACTTGCTCAGAACCAGATCTTCTATTATATACATAAAATAATCAAAAGATAATTCTAACGGTTGTCTCCAAGCTCTGCATCTTACATGAGCTTCAAATTGTGAAGGACTAATCTGTTATATAAGTGCAGAGCCAGAAAGCCACTATCAGGCAAAGGAGAAAAAAAGACTTCTCCGTAGCAGTCCGATGATGCTATTATCTGTACAAGTGTAGACTGACTAAAAACCATTTTACCTCCGCAGACCTCTTTTCAAAACATAAGTGATTTCTGCAGGAGATGAACGAAGGAAAGGAGTGAAAATTTTGAACACGTGCACAGAATGATGCCATCGTTTCCAGCTTATTCGTAGTTGCTTTTTCAGGAAGGTTAACAATAAACAGATCAAACTGGGAAATAAAAATCACAGTAATGAAATAAGCAGAGACCTGCCTTTTAAATAGTATGCTAATTCAGCTCCATCTGGGAGTCCTGTCCCTGCCATGAAACGTCCATGTAAGGAACACATTCCAAACCAGAATTACACAGCAGATAACATACATCTGCTTGTAGCGTGAGGGAGACAAGGGAGGGAGAGGGAGGAAAGACAACAGAGAAAAGGGGACCAATGAGCAGTCACCTCCCTTTACCACCATGCTATCATGAATTTGGTACCGTGAATTTTCAGAGGCCCCTATCCACTATTACATATTGGCCTACATCAGTAACCTTGCCGACCTTTTCTCCGGCACATCTTTGACTGAAAATACCAATACTGGTGTTCTCAGACTTGGGGTCGACCATGTTGTTTGCATCACTGAGACACGAAGAGGATCCATAGTAATCGACGATGACACACAGGAAACCCTGGGAAAGTTTGAGTACAGTGACCCGTTCAAAGGGCTATTGCTACACTCAGCTCGCCCTACTGTGATAGAAAGCGAGTTCCTAACCTTGTTGCTTGACTTAGTAAACCATGGTTATTTGGCACCGAGGATGGAGCCTGAAACTGATTGAAGGAAGGTGATTGCTCGAGTTAACTCTTGTGGCGGTCCAACAGGCTTGGTCCACTCATTCTCAGTGACTGAAGTTCATGTAATTGTTCCAGAGATGCCACTGCGCTAATGTCTAAAGAATCTCCTCAGAGCTCAGCCAATCCCGCTATAGAGAAGTTAGAGTGGCATCCTGAATCCAAAGCCTTCACGCATGTCATGTGCAGAGCTGCATCATATCCCAAGAAAACATTACAGAATACAAGAAGTTCAATCATCACATAGCCAAAAATGTATTGGTATAGAGAGCGAGTCCTGAGCCTGAGATTCCTCATACCTGAGAACTTTTAATGAAGTCATGACAAATTTTAAGAGCTTGCCCAACTTCTGTAACGAGGTTACTCGCAAATAAAGCTTGAATAATAAAGCCAGTCTCTACTGTTGACTCCCAAAACTCTACATCAAAGTGATAAATAAAATTAAAATCCACATGCCAATTTGAACACAACTCTAACATGCAAATCATCATTGCACATCAATAGACAAGTACCATAAATTCTCACTTGTCAGTTTGACCGAGAAAGCTTATTCATGAGACTGGCTGGCTTGCCTGGAAGTAAGATTCTTACACTTCCTCAATTCAGAAAAGGATGAAACTGCCGATCTTACCTGTATTGAAAGTTGGTGGCTCCAAGTTAAGAACAAAATACACTAAAAATTCAATTATTCCTGTCAACAAGGTCAGGAAAGATCAAGATGTACACGATCTTACTCATGTTGCAGACAACAGGGAGACTGTTTCCCAAAGTAAGGAACAAAATGCAACATAGATATTGATTATCCAAACAAAGAGTGAAAGATATGATTGGCACCAAAATAAAATCTAGCGGCCATTAGCTTTAAGTAACTGGTTGAGCGAAGAATGATTGCTCTTACTGAATATCAAATAAGACGAGAACAATAGTTTCCCAGTTAGGTATGGATTGTACTCTCACCTGCATCTTCCTCCTATCTTCAACAACCCACAAATAATCAGGAATCCTTACAAGGTGTGTCTTGTAAGAATCCCCGTTAGGATTGTCAACCCAGCAAGCAAGCATACATGGGACTTGCTGAGTTCAAGTACAAGACAAGAGGAATCCGTACTAGTTACCGTTTAGTAGACAAAATGTGGGAAAAATTTTAATACTAATGATGGAAATGAGCGGTTTCAATATTCTATACCTTTTCAACACACCCTATAGTTATGTATCTATTGTTTTCATCTTCATAATGGATGTCTCATCACTGTTGCTAAAGCCATCTTCCTGACTAACTTGTTGATTGAATGGCCAACGAGTAAGAAGAGGCCGTGTAAAGGCTGACCCAGAGAAGATATTGTATTAAAGGATGAGGATAGTAGAGATCCTTAAAATAGAAGATAAACATTAATGTCAGTATTTGCACATAAAAGTTGTTGCTGTCTATGAACAGTTGATAAGAGGATGCCCAAGAAATGAATATTGAAAGAGGGGAAGAGGGGGACCTTAGCACACTAATGCCGCACATTTCTTCACTTTATCAAACGGTATGGCTGAGTACGCAACTCTTGCCCGAGTTAAAGAATGAGAGGGGTAATAGGCAACAAACCTTCTTCCGAACAAGTAAGAGAGGCAAATAAACCATTTGACAATAGCACCACAGATTTCCTGCAAGTTGAATAGATAAACCATTAGAACAATGGAACAAAACACACAAAATAAATTACAATATAGTCTATGCTCTTTATTTTGCTTCTAAAATGAGTATGAGCATTACATTTAATTTTATTGTTTATTACTCAATTCTTTTGCGGGGAGGGGGTGAAGAATTTATACTCCATATTGTAATCTGAGGGCTATGATAACACAATGATGGCTCTTTTGCAAAAGGCTAGATTGTAAACCTGGATATATATAGGAACAAAATACAGGAGTAACCAGATTTCAGGGGGCACTGGGTTGGTTCCAGACCACTCAGAGATTCCAGGAATCTGCACCAACCAAAATAAAGCATTCAACTGATTGAAAGTCAATTTTGAGACGAAAGAAAGATAACAGGAAATACAGGTGAGAACTTCGTGACCAACCGAAAGCCAAATCTTCCCCCAAGAAGGGATATAAGTTGCTCCGCCATGGTCAAGGATCCATTGGCGAGCTCTTGCAACCGCATTATCTTGACCACCATTAGGCCCTTCTCCAAGGATTCGCACCAAATGTAATTGATGATAGCAACAAACATGATGCTATGCCCTTCTATGTGTAATCTCCACCCTCCATCTTCATTCTGTTCCACATCCATTGGACCATTCAAAATGAGAAACCTTTTTGAATATATAACTATAGATTATGTATAAAAAAAATGAAGAAATATGATCCCAGATTATTGTTTCCCTTAACCAAGATATATTTCTTTCTGATGTTCCGCTGAAAGCAGAGTCCAAATCTCCAGTGATGGATCTATGCAGATAGCCTGCACATACGCTGTCTTGAGGAAAAAAATCCATCTTCTATCCTCTAAGAGTAAATACTAGACATGTAAAAGGGATTCTAATTTCCATACATCATTGTTATTAGAAGTTCTCTACTGACAAGTTAGGATCATAAAACTAAATCGAAAAACATGTACAAGCGAGTAGTTTTGACAAGAAAGTCATATGACCTTAAAAGATTCTTATAAGCACTCTAGACAAACCGTTATCAGACACCAAAACTGCCATGAGACGGAGAGGTTTTTATAAGTTTCAAGCTAACAAAGTTATGAACATCAAACAAAAATCAAGAAACACAGTGAAGTTCATGAACACTTTCAAGCCAGGAAGCCATCTAACCTTAAAAGTTGATTATGGAAACTTCTGATGAACGACAATCTAACCTAAAGAGTGATTATTATTTCTCACAAACTATCAACTGACATGAAACATGCTTAAAACCTCTCTCCATCTAATTGGTCAACATGTGACACAAGCCAAAGTCAAGCATGACAAACTCCCTCGGTGTCGATGTTTCCTAAATGTGGCAGGAAAACCCAAAAACCGCTGAAACGGTCTTCAGTCTAGAAGCTTAATCATCATATCTCAAAAAAACATTACAGAACACAAGAAGTTCAATCATCATAGCCAACAAGTAATAAACAAAGACTATAATACCAACTTACAATGACAACGAATCAACAAAACATGCAGGCTTGGTACATACTATTATACAACAAGGATGTACCAGAACAACCTCTTCCATTCAGCTCTCGAGAAGGAAGCTTCCATTCAGCTCTCGAGAAGGAAGCTGTTCGCCTTCTCCACAACGATGTCTACACGTCTTTTCCACCCATTTCAGGTTTCTCTTTCTGACTCATCACCTTCGTCATTTCAACCAGAAACAGCTACACCCCTGATGACGGTACCTTCGTCATTTCTCGTGAGTACTGCACGTTTATATGATTGATGTGATAGTCAACTATTCAGATTACTAAGGCTTGATCCAGCCCAACAAAGCATTCGACCAACACTATGACACATCTTGATCATCAACACAATCATGTAAACAAAAGCTGTCCCGGTCAATTGAACACGATTTGCACAGATGCTACCAAAACTATCCAACAATCACGAATAACCTCCAAACTCACCCACCTGCATTCCAAGAACCAACATCATCAAATCCACCTCATTAGTCATTCCAACACAACTTTCGCCCCAACCGCCTTCATCTTCTCCACGATCCTCTCCGCCTCCTCCTTCGCAAAAGCCTTCTTCAGCACCACGGGTGCCTTCTCAACCAACTCCTTCGCTTCTTTCAACCCCAACTCCGTCACGCTCCTCGCCTCCTTAATTATCCTAATCTTCGCCCCCGCCTCGTACCCTCCCTCCAATCTCAAATCCCACGCCGTCTTCTCTTCCACCACCACTTCCCCTCCCTTTTTCTCCCCCGCCACTACATTTTGACCAGTACCTTTGAACCCAGTGAACCCAATCCCCATCCCGGGCATCATAAGGGACACGATCGGCATCTGATCGACACCCAGTTTGTGTTTTAGCAGTTCGGTGAGGTCCGTTGCTTCGAGGAGCGATAGGGATGCGATTTCGTCCACGATTGAGGAGATCTTGGGATTTTGGGTTGTGGAGAAATGGTGAAAGGGAATTGGGTGATGTTGGTTTGGGGTTTAAGTTAGGAAGAAGCGTAGGTTCCTCATATTTGGGGACTGAAGGTGGAGATGGAGGTGAAATGAAAGGGTGGGGTTTTGGGTGTATTGGGGTTTTTGGGTGGTGGAAGAGAGTGAGAGTGCGAAAGGGCAGAGATGGTCGCCGTAAACCTAGCTCGAACCCGATAGACTATTACGTTATGTGATATCGAGGGTTTAGTTGATAAGGATTCTTTTTTTTTTTCTTCTTTTTCTTTTATTGAATTTTTTTATAAGGATTATATTTTTTTGGCCGACAAAATATATTCCTTCTGTTTTCTAACGTAACATCATCATTGTATTATTCAATACGTAATTTAGAAAGATTTATTATTCAACTTAACGATATAAGAAAATTACGTTACTGATTTAGGGTTAAAATATATAATTTAAATTATCATTATTATTTCATGATAATTTTACGTAAAACGATATTTGATTATCCTAGGGATGAATCGTAACTTGAATAATTTTATCGCTGACCTAATTTAACGTTGTGTTTTTTATGAGACGGAGGTAGTGTTTGTTTTTCAATGATTTCTATTGTTCAATGCTTCGTCCTTTTCATATTAAATGCAACGTTTTTATTATTGAGCAGTCCCATAAATTTATACCAGTAACATAAACATGTTATCCCATCACATCTCACTAATTTTTCTCATATTCTCTCACATGCTTTCACATCAACTCCCAACATCATAAAAAAAATATATTAATCAAATTTAATTCTCACAGAAAATTTCGTGTTGAGTCAAACTGTGTCATATACTCCTTCCGCCCCAAAATTGTTTCCATACTTTGATTTGATACTCATGTCAATATAAAGTTTGACACGCATGTAACAAAGATCAACCGTATTTTTTTTTGTAAATTTATCGTGAAATATCAATGGTTATAAGTTACATACTTCAACCTAATACATGTTAAAGGACGATCAAACATGATTTAATGTGAAAATAAGTCCTGTATTCATAGATATAGAATAATACGAAATACATAAGTGTTGTAAGAATTATGAACGAAAGTAATGATTCGAAACGAAAAGAATAGAAAAAAGTTGTTTTAGATTTAGGTTTAGACTTTATTTGTAAGTGTAAAAAGGAGGGGAAGGGAAGAATTTGGATTTGGGAAGGATAGTGGTAAAACCATAAAAAATACAAAATCCCCTTCTTTTAAAATAATAAAATCCCTATCATTATAAATAAAGCGATAAAACAATAATTGCATGACATTATAAGCTCTTATTTTTAACTCATAAACATGAGGAATAAAGTAATTTATCGTTCCTTTTCAAACTCACAAATAAAAATAAAATAAATCCATATATTCTACTTATCCTTCCTTTCCGTTATTTCACTCCATTTATCATCCCCTCCTATTAAATCTCAAATGGAGCCTTGGGTTTTGTTTATGAGATATAAAAGAGGGGGGAGAAGAGAGATAGAAAGAGATAGTCAGAGGGTTCAATGTATTTGTATTGTTTATGAGTTTTTTGAAAGGATAAAAATAAATGTTTGAGAATAAAATTTAAGCAGGTTTGCTCTCAAAATTTGACTATTCAATTTGGGTGTTTTTGGAAGGGAGGGATCGATCGATTCAACAACATCCTCCTTCTTATATAATTAAGGGAACAAGTGCAATTTTAACAAATTATTTTACACTCAATTTAACTCATAAACATATCATCCAAACTATCTTTTCAAAATTCACAAACAAACACAAAGTAAAGTTAGATATTCTACCTCCCCTTCTCTTCCTTTACTTCACTCTCGTTTACTTCACCTCTTCTTTAATTAAAACTCACAAACTACGTTTTAGGGATTATATGACAATGACAAATTGTGTTAATTTATGGTTGAGATTCAAACCATAAGGATAAAGGGTTGAGATTATGGTCACATGTTAATCCTAATCGTTGATATTTTAATATTATAATCTCAACCTTTATTTAAGTTGTATCAACACACTTATTTTTCCCTTTAAATTTTTTTTTCACAACTTTTTTAGGTGCAATACTCAAAATTCAGTTTATAGAAAATTATTGATTTTGGTTTCGTTATTGTTTTTTTTCTGTTATTATTTTTTCTTCTTCATAATTTTGAACAATATTACTAAACAGCACCAGCATTACTTGTTATAAACCTTATAATCTTCACAATTCCATGTGTATTTTACAACTGTAAAGTTAAAACAATTCTTGTTGGATATGAATTAGAAATGATTGACTATGATATTATATGAATTATTAAATTTATCCTAATAACTTCATTGTTCTAAAATTTTAGAACGAAATCAGCAATATTAATGGATGTATTATTGAATTTTAAAAATAAAATAATTATATTATTGATAGCATTCATCGATGTTCGACTTCAAAGTCTATGGATGTATAAGACCCAACTTTACAACATAGATACAATTACTCAATTCGCTTATAATGATAACATTGCACAAATTTTTCAAAGTTAATGGTAATCAAAGATGATCTTCTTCATTTATAACAAGTTACTATAGAATTTGGTGATGTTGTAATTAAACACGGCAACTTCATATCATCTACGAATCAACCTAGCTATAATACCTTTCTATATAATGTCGGAGTCTAAAACCAAATACAAAAGTTGGAATGTGATTACCACATCGATAGACCAGAAATTTCAACGCAATTCAGCACATGAGGAACTCATCAAGACCAATACTATTGTAGTCGATCCTACAAATCGAGAGCCGTCCGAGATCATCCCATTAATCAAGATCTACGAGAGCTCGAAGGCTATAGAGGAACATAATCATAATGATTAATTGATTAGTAAACAGAACAGAACAAGTTCTGCTCAGCTCATATGCATCTCAGCATATGGATTAGAATGTTCCACAGCCATTAGGTACCGAAACAGCAATCTAAGACATGATGACAATACAAAGCATTCCATGACTACTGTCCTCTCAACGATACTAACATTACACACATTCTCGAGATGGAGTAGTCCATCATCATCCGATCACAATCAAACTAACGATGATCGGATTCCACTAATCCCCTAAACATTTCTTTCTCTCGCAGTATCGTAACATTTTGTCGCGAGCCTAACACAATCGATCCAATGGAAGATCTCCGCATTCGGGTCCCTCTCGACAACAACATCCTCCACAGTCACCTGAACCGCACCCCGAAAACTGGCCATCTTCCCACGGACCCTAACCGTCACCCCGAGCTGAACCCTGTCAGACAACATTGTCGCCATACGGGCAATCAAGCGAACATCTGACAGGCATCTTCTGGAGAAGTACTGTGAAGTAGCGTGGTTAAGCCAGAGAATGCAGGGTGTCACGCCGGTCCCATCGTCGAGGAAGAACTTGAGGAACTTGTTGGGTTTGAGGTCACGGGACACGACGACCCCGAGTGTTTCTACGCGTGTTATGGGAACGCCATTGCGAGTGAAGGTGATCGGGTCTGATGAGGTAGGGATTCGGGTTTGGGTGAGGGAGAGGAGATCAAATGCTAGTAGTTTTACGTGCGTGTTTTGCAGGGAGAGTTTCTCCATTGATGGAAAGGCTCAGTTGCTGTGCAGAGAAAGAGAGCTGATGAGATTTTGACAAGCCAAGGAAAATCAAACACACAAATACGGTTATGACTAATGAACCAAATATGGGTGAGTAGATTAGGGATAAAATACCTATGATCACTGAGCTTAAAGAATTTAAATAAGGGATCGATCCCGTTTAACTTCGTAAATCTCTCACGAAGCATTTTGTTGTGTAAAACCCATGAGCGAAGTAAATAGGATTATATAACAAGCGGAGCTGTGTCCAAAAAATTACAGCCATTGATGGCAACAATGCTTACAAAAATGTGCATCAGATGACAATACGAGTTCTCGCCATTACAGGAATGGAATAGTCAGATTCACTGATGTTACACGTTCCTAAAACTAATGCATTCGCAGCGGATGTTTAATAATCCTGCAGCAAGTTCATCCCTGCATTGACATCCATAATGCTACATCCGTCTCAATTCTAGGGTACTATTCCAAGCTAACATGTGACTCACACCACTGCGGCCACTGCCACCGCCACCTCAAGACAAGCGCCAGCGGAGATGTCGAGATTCTGAATCCCCGGAGTTAAGGATTACTAGCCAACATTTTAGTCTTGTTGAGTGATATGTTGTGATGACAGAGCATACACGTATTCAGGTGGGAGAATGCAGGATCATCTTTGGATGCATGACGTAAGAAGACCAGACGAAGAGCTGAATGAAGGAGGGAACATGTTTTTGTTCGCGTCCAAACACTTAATCAGCTCCAACCTTGGATGCCTCAACATGAAGAATTCATCAGCAGGCCCGTTGGATCCTCGTTCACCACCATGTCTGTTATCATAAATGAGAGCAGTAGAGAATAAGCAACATGTCACGGGGTTAGATTTTCGCTACCCGCAGCTATCGTAGCTGACGAGAGGACAATGAAAAAGCAACACAAGGAGGATAATCCATAAAGTGACATGAACTGACCTCGAATTGGTCTTGGCATCGTCACATATGCCAAAGAACATAACCTTGATAACAGGGTCCAAGTTCATTTTCGGGGACCATTCAGCAGGGCCTTATGACCGGTAACCACTACAGCACCAAGAATTTGGGCTTACTAGAACTACCTCCATCATGTTAGACCTAGACTTCATGTCTCTTACCACCGTCCGGAATGATAGTTCCTCTTTGGCACTCTCCATCAGGTAATCGGCAAACATTTTTTCCACGCTGTATTTCCTGTACAGATTTGGAAGAATAGTTAATCAAATGTATTTCTGTACGTAAAAGGCTAATAGAAAGTAAAACACCGACTATACAACACAAACAATATGGAAATCATACCACTATGACATGACCAAACATGAAAAAAAAGAAAAGATATCCAATTAGATTCTCAAGTCCCCATTGCAAACGGATA
Organism: Drosera capensis; assembly: GCA_001925005.1. Lineage (NCBI taxonomy): Eukaryota > Viridiplantae > Streptophyta > Magnoliopsida > Caryophyllales > Droseraceae > Drosera > Drosera capensis. The sequence continues at coordinate 14,799 of LIEC01012540.1, read as the reverse complement.
AGATTCATAAATATTTATGTCTATCATGGATGGAATAAGGAGGGCCAATGGTTCACAGAGTGCTAGCTATGGACAGTTTATAGTTACCTGAATATGTCACGTGCTGAACTAGCTGGAAGAGAAGTTGAGATATAGCACTTAAGCAGTCGAATGCCACCATCCAATGGTTAGGAACCATTCACACACGGGTATGCACCCAACAGAGATGAACAATTAGGGCATGCAAAATCAACCCACTTAATCTCCTTCGAAAGAACAAGAGTTTTAAACATGAAAATATCTCCAAGGTAACCATTAAGAAATGATTTTTGGTCAGCCGTAAGACCGACTGTTATGTCACTGCCAGAGGTACTACAACAACTATTCCCGTGGTCCACATCATCAGTTACATCTGGGAAACAGGACGACTCATTCTCCGGTTCATCTTCTTTATGTCCTTCACATACATGTTTATCATCCTTGCATTGCAAAGAGAGCGATTTCACATCATCAGGAGGCAATGGGAAGCCACCGTTACCATTAGCATGGCATTTACCAAGCACAACAGCACTTTCCGACAATTTGCAGTCACCATGTAGTTCACCAAGACTATCCACACCCCCAAACTGACATCCAATTAAGTCGTCTTTGCAGAGAATCACTGTAGAGCTGCTTACCAGACATGTACCTTCCACACATCTGTAGGATTTCACATAATCACTTACCAGTTTCTCACTTACACCTCCAAACGAACAACAGCATGACCCAAACCAGTTATCCGCTGCCTCCGTCCAGTTAGCTGATGGCAACTCCAAAAAGGACCTGGGCAACGCGGATTTAATGGCATAAAATTAGTAAACAACAGCCTCTTGCCTTCTATGCCCTCATCATATCACATCCATTTCATGAAACAAAAAGAACCGAGTAGAATCCAACAACAAAGATTACCTGACAGGCCTTCTGCTGAGCTGGAAAGAGCAGCTTCTGCAATACAAGTGAACCTCCGCATCACAAGACAACCTCTTTGCATCTAACCAACCAGATGCTCAAATCAATCATTATATCACTCAGGCAAAAGACGATAAATCTAGACACCCTAGTACAAGCTTGATCTTACAAAGAGTAACTCCCTCCATCAAGGCAAACTTTGACTTGTGTCGCACACAATTAAACACCAAATATTGATGTAAAATTGAGTTATGTAGTTTGCTAAGTAATTTTATTTGTATTGCTCGGTGATACAATGAAATTTATCAAATCGCGCAAGGAATGATAGTTCTTATACACATATCACGACTACTTGCACAGACAAACAATTCAAATCACTCGAAACACATCGAAATCAATACCAAAACAGCTACCTGAATCCACATTGCCGCAACCACCACACGCGATCTCCTTATTCTCTCTTCCATCACAATCCACCAACTCCGACACAAAACTTGAAGCAATTGGGTGATCAAAAGGCAACAACAACCCGATCCTCACCCCAACATGATCCTCCCCTACTCGAAACCTCACCGGCGACTCGAGATCAACCAAAACCCTAGGCAACGGAACAGGAAGCGAGATTCGAGTCCGCGGCTCGATCCACGATGCGATGAGGAGAGATTTCTCAAATTGGAGATCGAATTCGAGGTCGGTGCAGTGAGTGATGGGGTTGATTTGGGGGTTGAAGAGGAAGAGCTTGAGGATTGGGATGTGAGATTGGGTTCCGTATGTGTATCTCCATTTTCTAGGGTTTTGGGGCTCCATTGTTGTGTTGAGCATTGGACTAATGTCTGAGCATAGAACTTAATGCCGAAACAACAACCCATTTTTTAACATGGAATTTGAAAAGGATAAGACATATATCGTTTAAATATTAATTTTATGTTAATTGATAAATATATTCTCAATATGAACGTATCGTTGGTTGTTTACTCTATTTAATGTGATAGATATGAAAATATGGATGATTTTTTGTATTGATATGATATGGATTTTAGTATGGAATGATAGATATTTCTTTGGTTTAATGTGGTTGTGTTTGAAAGTTTGTTGGTTAAGAGATTAATTCATCTATTGTTCAATTGTTGATTGTAGTGTTTATAACCACGAGAAAATCAGAGACTAATGAACTTCGTTGAAAAATAAAGGTTGTATAAAACTCTTTTTCTTTCACAAGGATAAAATACAAAATTATAATAATCAATCGATTTCATTGGTTACGTTTAAAAAATGACAAAGAAAAGTATTTGAGTTTTTTGTGATTGTTTTTAATAAACGATTGATATTTAATCGTGATTGCGTGATGAAGTTTAAAAACATAAATCATAAAATTGGTTAGGTTGAGTTAATTTACTTCGTGAAAAGATTTGATATCGGTTGTGGAGTTCATATACCTTCGGAAATAATTGAGAACTTCAAAATATGATCGTTTAGATTAGGATTTTGTTATGTATAGTTAAAAGACGTAATGAGAATGAAACTTTATTATTCATTCCTCTATTGAGATACTACTTAATTTGTGGGGATGAGTATCTCTTGTGATAAGTCCTAAAATTGGAATGCATAAGATGGATTCTAGGACAAATAATTATATTATTTATTATTTGGTCAATGATCTTGACGTCCATTGAATCTCAGATTTTGGGAACTATTATTCTTATTGATGAGAATAATGCTATGTTCGTTGAAAACTTATTGTAGAAGGGAAACTTAGTGTTGTTATTGTGTGAAAATCTATTTTTTCCACTAGCAACTCGATAGATAGAGTTTAATACGTGATTCAATGATCATAGAGTGGATCAACCAATATAAAATGAGTCAAGGAAGATAAAGTTTGAGTTGGTTACTAAACTAAAATGTGTAAATTAATCCTTATGTTTCTCATATAGAAACAATATGGTTTTATCTGTGAAAAAGATAGCTCTTCTATATATTCCAACGATATTGTTCTATAAATAGTTGATATATCCATAGGGACAAAGTCAATGAGTTAGAAATGATCTCTTAATTACTCAAATGAGATGTAATGGTAAAATTCATGAAAACCTAACAGTGTTAATAATTAAATGCTTTGTTAATCCGAAGAGCATTAACATGTACGCTTTGCTTGTGATCCGATCCGCAGAGAAAAATAGCCATTGGGATCTCACGTGGTATTGGAATCGATTTTCCAGTTTTCATGTCTTCACAAAATTTCTATTCATATGTGTATGTGTAAATTTTATTTGATATCATATATTCATCTACTGAGAATCATATTTTCAAGAATTCACAATGATATAATGGACTGATCATTTTGGTTCAAAAAATTCCACGATTTCAATACTGAGGATGACATTGTATCAAAATCAGGGAACACATAACTAAGCACAACAGTAAATGGAGAAGGAAACTTGCAATTTTGTATTGTGCAGTTTTTTTTTTTTTTTTTTTTTTTGAGAAAGGATTTAGTAAATGGAATTGCACTTAAGGCTACTCCTTACTTAATGACCCTAATTAATAGAGATGGTCCATTGATAATCGAAAAGAAATCCTCATAGTCATACATCTTGACATAGGGTTTTATGTCATATACGATTGGTTCCGTAGGTTGCACATATTCCCCACGGGTAAGCAATACCTGATTCCTTTGATTAATGGGGGAGAGGGCGAAACAATTGACATGGTGGAATTTCTTGGATTGCAAAGCAGCTTCTTCAGCAGCCCTTTTAGCAGCTGCTTCCTGTCTTGCCCTCTCTTCTTCCATTGAAACTCTTAGAGCAAGAGCCAGTTCAGGATCTAAGTTAAGGATCCGCTCCAAAATCAAACCCAGTCACACCACCAGCAGCAGATCCACTTCCACCTTCACCATCCCCCGTGAAAATAGGAGTACTGCACAAATAAAATAGTGCTTTTATTAGCATGTACAAAAACTTCACAGATAGAAATAGGATAAGTTTGAGAGATTGCCAACAAAACCTTATCAGCACATCCGACAACGCATTTGGTCCAACGGGCACATGGACAATATGGCTGCTATCATTGTTATTTGCAGCAGCAACCAAGGCGTCAAGTTTCTCTGGCTTTCCATCATCGTCTTCTCCAAAATTAACGATATCAAGGGCAACACTGTTCTTCTTCAATTTACGTCCAACCACTTCCAAAGCCTTTTTATCATACTTCACAGGACTGCAAATTATAGATGTAAAATACTTAGAACAATGTAACTCTGAAAAAATCACTATCCCCAAAAAAACCCATAAAAGAGAGATGTAAACGAATTGACCTTCCAGCAAAAACTATGATCCTTCGCTGCTGTTTCTTGTTCTGACGGTGCTTGAGAGCCAATTGGGCCACCTGGATCCCAGCCATCAAGTTCATTTCACCCCCCACTTCCAGGCCTGGACCAAAAGAGAATTACATTAAGCAAGATATGTCCAATACAAACTAAAGGTGATAAAGGAATGAATGTGGTGAGGGAGAGGACGATGGAGCCGACAACCATGCATGCACGACAGTATCTTCCCGAGATCGCTAGTCGGAGTAACCAAAACACGAACTCCTTTTCCCGCTATTGTAAGCACTCCCACTGTATTCTCCGGATTCGACTGCACCGATTCACACCAAACCACAAATCAATCAAAACCCAGAAAAATTCACACCACAAAAAACACTCGATCCAAAAAAAAAAAAAAAAAAAAAACGACGTGGTTTGGTGTTAAAATATACAACGTGGTCGTTCACTTACGACAGTTTTATTTGTGTAACTCGATTACATATACACACGATGTGTTCGTTCATTCGTATAATTATATATGGGATAAATATAATTAAGTTTAATCATTAATTGTGAAGATCATAGAAAAATTAAGAGATAATAATGAATTTGATAGTTTTTTGAAAACTTTATTAAAAATATGAATTTTATAAAATATATTTTATCTTTATATAAAATTTAATTTACTTCAAAAATAATATTAGTATTTGACTCGATAAAAATAAATCTAACCATCAAAAAAATATATGTATGTTAAAACTGATTTTCAATAAATCCATAATAAATATGTAGAGCAAAAAGATACAAAATCAAATTGATAGTTTTCTAAAAGTTATGATTTATTTCTGTAAAATAATATTGAATTTATTACGTAAAATTTATCATGAAATAATTTTATCTTAAAATTAAAAAAAGATATAGATTATAAAGATTGATATTTTTAAGGAATGGTTTATAGTTGAAGAATAATACGAAATCAAATTGAGAGATCTCACTTATGTATTGATTAAAAAATATCATTTCAATTTGTGTTGGTTGAAAAAATATTTAGATAACTTATCTGCTTGATAAAAAAAATGATTAAATCTAAAAATATCCCACCTTTAAAGATTACTTGGTAAAAAAAAAAGAGACTAAATATGAAAATATCAAATCTTAAAAATTTATTTAGATAACTTATTCACTACATAAAAAAAATAAATCTATAAATATTTGATCAAATTACAGTCTCAATTACTTTCGTTTAATATATAATAGATTTGGTATGATGTAATAGTTGTAGCTTGTCTTGAGAAACAAGTATATCTATCTTATTGTAATTTTAGTTCAGAAAATATATCTTATGCTAATTTTGTAATAAAAGAAAAAAAGAAAACACTCGAAAAGATAAAAGATCAAGATTTATTTATCAGAGCTAGGAGGAAATAACAGCTAATATCATGTTGTTGGAATGTTGCATGTTTTGGACAATTATTACACAAAATTAATTCTTTACATGTAATGGTGGAATATTTAATTTATCAAAAAGTATATAAGATTTTATTAATTCGAGGTTTGTGTTAGAGTAGAATGTTGTAGGAGTACTTTTCTTGGACTCACCTGCCGATATGTCGAAGTTGGATTTGCTTCCAATGGTGATCCTGTTATAGTGTAATTTCTAGGTTCATTTTTGCCCTCATGTTTTTTTTCCCCATAATGTGATGATGGGAAATTATCCAAATTCCTTTTAAAAGGAAAATTGGATCCTTTAAATTTGAAATTGGTGTCGCATTTTTTTTATTTTCTTTATCCCATAATAGTGACAACATGTACGTATTTTATATTATTCTATATATATGAATACAAATCTTATTTTCATATCAAATCACGTCTGATCATCCTATAATATGTATTAGGTTGAAATACGTAACTTATATAATCATTGATGTTTCAAAATAAATTTTACAAAAAATTATGTTTTATCATCGTTACACAGATACCAAACTTTATATCGATACATAAGTCAGGTCAAAATGTTGCTATAATTTTGTAACGGTTGATCTTTTCTCTATTTCATCAGCTAGGTTGGATACCCCTTGTTATGGATGCTTTATTTCAAAGTTGTATTTTGTATTTGGTTTTAAGTGGTTCAATTAATATAGCTCATGGATGTGTCATGTAATTTGTGTTACCTATCATAGTTTCAAGTGTTCTGTAGTTCATGGTTTCAATTAACTCTCTGTTACATGGTTTCAAGTGTTTTATATGTTAATTATCTTTTATATATTTTTCGTGTATATATTTTGTTTATATTCAAACTAAGAAAGACACGCGCGGTCCTTAAAAAAATAAGCACAAGTGGACTGATGACGAAGATGATAAACTTGTTGAAGTTATGCTAGATATTGTTAATATGAGACTTAATTCAAGATAGATAATGGCTTTAAGCTAGGCTTCTTTTCTGCGATTAAGAAATCACTATCGATTTCACGCTGGCTTAAAAGCGAAACATGTTGATTGGGAAACGGTGCATGATATGTTAGCCGGAGTTACAACATCCGGTTTTGGATGGGATTTTCAAAATCAATGTCTTGAAACTTCCCAGAACATGTAGGATGACACATAGGTGTTCTTTTTTTCTTTTTTCTTTTTTAATTAAGTGTTTATCACATCACAATGTGCTTATTGGATCTGTTAATGATGCGGTTGGGATTGGATGGTTTTGTTGATATTAAAGTGCTCTATTCCCTTGTGCCTATTTGTAGGTACCTGAAGTACCTGACAAAGAAGTACTAGTATTTGAAGAAGCACAATGTTTCTGTTTCTTGCTACTTTTGTTTATAGTTTGAAGTGATTTTATTTCTTTCATTATATGATGTGGTTTGTGGTTGCAGGCTCATATGAAACCTTCAAAATGGAGGGGGAAGAAGTTCAAGCATTATTGGGATCTTTGCGTAATTTTTGATAAGAACAGGACAACTGAAAAAGAAGTATGTGCAGCTGCTGATGAGCGCGAAGGCTTGGTTAATGTTTCCATTGATAACCTAGTTGGCAATATTGGAGATGGAATTGATGATATCAATACCGTTGGATCAATGAATGAAGGAACAAATGACATCAGTAGCTTAATGAATAAAGGAGATGCAACTACTGTTGGGCATAGTGAGGAAACTTCGAGTCAACTACAACGCGGCAAGAAGAGACCCATAACCATGAGCTTGGATCAAAGTTTGATTGAATGTTTTGAAAAGACAGTTATGCTCATTGGGAACGATATCAAAGATGCGACTGCAAAATTCACTGAAGTTTTTGGCGTGGACTTATCATTGAATGAGCAAAGGAAAAACAACAATGCAGAGATGTCAAAATTGCATGGTCTCTTATCGCTTGATCGACACCGGGCAGTACGTATGCTAGCACGTGATGTTGAAACAATGGTGTTATTTTTCACTGTTAAAGATTAGGAAAAAGAAGCCTGGGTTGGAGCTTTGTTCTGGGGCAACATCTAACTGCTGCTACATATTGTCATTTTTCTTCTGTTGGAATGTGTTGAACATATTTTGGGTTCTGTACAAGTTCACAATATAGGTTGGTTTTGAATTTGCATGTAATGTACTGTACTGTTGCTGGGTTGTATTTTGTAGTACTTCTACTGGGTCTTATTATGTAACGTTTTTGCTGGGTCGATTTTGATAGTGCTTTTGCTGAGTCGTATTTTGTAAGAAGCATAATGATATGGATAAAACTCAATATGGACGAGGTCGGTTTGTATTATAAGCACGATGTGGAAATGTTTCATTTTGTTAACTGCTATATATATGCTAGGTATTTGTTGAAATGAACTCGTCATTTTCTGTTTGAAAAAGAAGATAAGCTCATGTTGGTTCTGTATTGTAGGTCAACGGAGCTCTTGAGAAAAAAAATGACTATGGTTCTGTATATTTCATGCCTTTATCTTACAACCAAAGAAAAAAAATTGAAAGGAATGACCTCTTCCATTTCTTCCCCAAATAATCTATCCCATCATATCACAAATCTTTTATTTAATGCACTCAGCAACGTACGAAGCAGTATAGTAAGCTTATTGCATTTTTCTAAGAAATACCGTAATAAGTCTATATTCTTGTTGCCTATCATCGTGGATTCTTGGCCAGTGAAAGTCAACCCCAATCCTTTCCCTTTCCCTTTGTACAACACACCACCCAGTATCAAGGTTGTCTCTCTGCTTTCTCCTGTCCAAGATCAAACCATGGCTGAAGCTGTATTGTTCAACATTGCTAAAGACCTCCTCAAAAACATGGCCTCAAAACCGCTTGAAGAGATTGCAGCTGCTTGGGGCTTCAAGGACCAGCTTGAGAAGCTAAGAGACACGACCACCACTATCAAAGATATGCTTTCTGATGCAGAGCGGAAGCAAGTGGAGAGCAAGGCGGTTCAAGGTTGGCTCGAGAAGCTGAGGGACGTCGTCTATGGCGCGGACGACCTTTTCGATGAATTCAGCACCATGGTGAGGAGGAAGGAGTTGATGGAGGGCAGCAAGCTGTCCAAAGAGGCAAGGCTTTTCTTCTCCAGCTCCAACCAGCTTGCTTTTGTCTTCAAGATGGCTAGGAAAGTGAAGAAGATCAGGGGAAGGCTGGATGACGCGAAGAAGGATGCTGGATGGCTCCCCGGCAACGATGGGCCGTCCGTGAGCTTGGGAAGTGGGCGGACCCGTCAGACAATTTCTTATGTGGATGCGAATGAAGTCATTGGGCGCGATGCGGATAAAAAGGCAATCATTGATATTTTGCTCGATACCAATGTTAAGGAGAACATATCTGTTGTCTCCATTGTTGGTATTGGGGGTTTGGGCAAGACCGCTTTAGCTCAGTTCGTGTACAATGATGAGAAGATTCAGAAGCATTTCGAGCTAAAGTTATGGGCTTGTGTCTCCGATGTCTTCGATATCAAAGAAGTGGTTCGAAAAATTCTGGCTTCCTCTTCGGATAAAAAGATCAAGGAAATGGAAGTAGAGCAGCTGCAGAGGCAACTTCGTAAGGTGATTGATGGGAAGAAGTACTTGCTGGTGTTGGACGACGTGTGGAATGAGGATCCGGCCAAGTGGCTTGAGTTGAGAGGTCTTTTGATGGTTGGTGGGACGGGGAGTAAGATCTTGTTAACTACACGTTCGAGTCTCGTTGCCAAAATAGCTGGAGCTAGTCCTTCTTATGACTTGCAAGAACTTTCCGAATAGAAGTCGTGGTCCCTGTTCGAGCGAATGGCTTTTGAACCTGGTAAGCATTACAATTCCGAGCATGTAGAGCTAGGGAAGGAGATCGTCAACAAGTGTGCCAACGTCCCCCTTGCGATAAGAACTTTAGCTGGCCTCTTGAACATGGGAAATGAAAGCACGTGGAGATACTTCAAAGAGAACGAGCTCGCTAGGATATCCAAGGGTGGAGATGCTGTCATGAGCATCCTTGAGATCAGCTATCATCACCTAGAGTCTTCTTTGAAGAACTGTTTTGCTTATTGTGCATTGTTTCCGAAGGACTATCAAATGAAAAAGGAAACTCTCATTTATTTATGGATGGCAGAAGGCTTCCTCGTTCCGGAGGGTTGTCAAAGTCTTGAAGACACTGGGGAGGATTATTTCACGACCTTGTTACAAATGGGCTTCTTCCAGGATGTCACAACAGATGAATTGGGTGATATAGAAAGTTGCAAGATGCACGACTTAATGCACGATCTTGCACGTCGTGTAGCTGGAAATGAGAGCAAAGTGATAGAGTTGGGGACAGAGGATATCGATAAGGGACCACATCATTTGTCCTTTGGGCATCCGTTGTCGTCGTCATCAGTTATCCCAGCCTCCTTGTTCCAGCTGAAGTCTTTGCGCACTTTTCTTTTGCCGGTACAAGTGGAAACTTTTCTTTCGCTGGTACAAGCGGAGCCTTTTCTTTTACCGGTACAAGTGGGTGCTTGGACGGAATTCAGCAAAACATTATGCGGTCAGATAATCTCGAGTTTCAGTTGCTTGCGGGTGCTAGATCTACACAATTTGGCTATTAAGACATTACCGAGTTCCATTGGTAGCTTGGTGCACTTGAGATACCTTGACCTCTCCAGAACAGATGTTACAGAACTCCCTACTTCTATTACCAAATTACAAAATCTGCAGACCCTAAAACTCAATTATTGCAGGAAACTCAAAGTCCTGCCAGCGGACGTGAAAAACTTGATTAACCTGAGGCACCTTGGCCTGAGCAGGTACGACGGGTTTCTTGGGTACGATCTAAACAGTCTAGCTAGCATGCCTGCAGGAATGGGGACGTTGACCGCTCTTCATAAGCTTGATGTATTCATTGTGGGGATTGACCATCGTGCTGCTGTTTCACAAACAAAGACTGCTCAATTGAGGGACTTGAAAGCGCTTGATAAGTTAAGTGGAAGTCTACAAATAATAATTTGGGGACAGATGAAAGATCCCATCAATGAAGCAAAGGAGGCAAACTTGAGTAGCAAACATGGATTATCAGAGTTGGTTTTAGAAGGGCTTGGAGGGAATTATTATAACAGTGATGCCGGGAAGCATGATGAGGCTGTGCTGGATGGCCTTGAACCTCCTCTTAATCTTCGAAAGCTAAAGATTTCGTGGTATAAGGGGAAAAGGCTCCCGAATTGGGCAAGCATGGATAGCTTGAACTGTTCTCTCCCTTACCTGGTGGTGGTTGAACTTGAGGGTTGGAGAAGCTGTCTGAATGTTCCATTGTTTAGCCGACTTCGTTTTCTCAAGCGACTCAAACTTTGTTCTCTGCGAAGCGTGGAGCACATGGAGAACAATCGGTATGATGCCTCGTCGTTGTCATCATCATCTACATCATTCTTCCCCTCTCTTGAAGTGCTCGAACTACACTCTATGGATAAGCTGAAAAGTTGGTGGTGGATGGAAGCTGGTGAAGCAGTCGATGCAGGTCAGAGGGCATCATCATCCGCATCATCTATGGAGGTTTGGCCGCAACATATACAACCGCCATTCTTTCCTAGACTTCATGAGCTAGTAATTCGGGATTGTCCTTCCCTGAAATCAATGCCCCTTTGTCCAAATGTTGAGAAATTGGAGTTGGAGCGTGTCAACAAAGAACTCAGGGTGTTGACAACAGTCGTTATGCCTCCAGAAGGTGCTTCTACGCTGAAAACCATGTTCATTGACGACATAGGCCGCCTTATTTCCCTGCCAACAGATTGTCTCCGAGGTTTGACTTCTTTAATTATTAAAGGTGATCCCAATCTTCTCGATCTATCATCACTTGCTCAAGTATTCAGAAGTCTTTCTTCCCTCGAGTCCCTGGAAATCTCTCGTTGCTATGGGTTAAGATCTCTGCATGGTGGTCTTGAACATCTCAATTCCTTGAAAAAGATGGTAATTTCGTACTGTGAACAGCTCGATTTGTCAGCAGAAGACAAGGAGATGGGGATGCCATGGAAAGCTTTGAAGGGTCTCCAATCCTTGAAGCTGACTAATATACCCAAGATGCTGGTGCTCCCCGATGGGCTTCAGCATCTCACCGCCCTTCGCTCTTTGGATATGTTTGCTAACAATGGATTGAAGGCCATTCCAGAATGGATCAACTATCTTGGATCTCTTGAGTCCCTCGTCATACGGAACTGTCCCAAAGTGAAAACTCTGCCAGAAGGGATTCGGTTCCTGACCTCCTTAAAGAGTCTCGACATTTGGTACTGTTCAGGGTTGACAGAAAGATGTCGAGGTCCGAATGGTGATGACTGGCCCAAGATTCAACACATCCCTAAGGTTGATGTACAGGATTGAAGCCGCTTTGTCCAATTTGCTCAGAAATCTGATCAACATCTATCATCCACTCTTACAGGTATGAACTTCCTTCTCTGTGGCGTGTTGATTCAGTTTCCTTCTCCATCAGCTTCATGCGTTGAAAAATGCAGGTCGGATGCATGTCCTACGAAGACAATGCTCGATTAAAAGGATTCTGAGGTTGATGCCATAGTGAACTTCAGTTTGTGGCTTTGTGCTTTTGGATTCTGAAGATATTCTATTGGTCTAGAGGTAGAAGATAATCAAGCTCCTTTTTTGTTTCTTTTCATTGTATATAATACTACTAAAACATATACCCGGGCTCCAGCTGTATGTCACGGGCCGAACTTGGCCCAATGAAAAGCCCGTGACATGTTGATGCAGCCCATCAAAATGGCCCATCAAAGATGGCCCAAGTTCTAGAATTTTGCGGAAGGCTCGGGAGAATTCCGGAGAATTCTAGGACATTATGTACATATATAGGGTTTGGTAGGGTTTGCTAGATAATTCTAGAACCTTCTTGTAAACCCTAGGAAAGGAAGTGTCTAGAACATGGAGTCTAGACCTTTCCTTAGAGTAGTATATAAGGAGGGTTTGGCTCATTTGCCAAACCATCCTTCGGGAAGCCATCCTCAAGAGATCCCAAGAGTTGTAAGCATACAAAAACCCGAGAGTAATACCAAGTGTTTTCCTCTCAAAGCTTGTTCCGAGTGTCCATTTCTCTTGCGAGTTCTTACTTAGCCATTGAAGGCGAGCGAGTTCGGCTGAGCTCAAACGAAGGGTGAGAGTAGTTTGAGTGCCGCACGGGTTGTGAAACTCTAACCCCGTGACAAGTGGTATCAGAGCCAGGTTCCTACTTCGTGGAAGTGGTATCAAGGCGCGGTTCAAGTAAGAAGGGAATGGCGGATGCAAGCAACATGACCGAGTTTGTCGAGGAGGCAAACGTAGCGAATGTCACTGCGCGTAAAGGGAAGGCAAAGTCGAAGGATGCCTTAACGTCCTTCGAAGCACGACTCCTAAACATGGAGGAGATCATGGCGAAGTTGGTAGAGAGATTGGAGGAAGACATACCAAGCAACGAGGCCATTGATGCTCGGGAGGACGCATTCAAAGGTGAGTTGCAAGGTGTTCTTAATTCTCTCATGGATAAACTTCGTAAGGAGTTCCATGCTCAATTTGATGATGTTCGCACCGAGGTAACTTCTCTTCAAGAGGAGTTGAAGGTCATGAAGGAAAACGTTTCGCTATGTCGGGCGGCCATAGCGAACGGGGGAGTTGGTAGCTTTGGAAAGGGACCTCGTATTGATGTCCCCAAGCCAAAGGCCTTCTCGGGAATGCGGGATGCGAAGGAGATTGATGCTTTCCTCTTCAACATGGATCAATACTTCGATCACATGGGTATTGAGGACGAAGAGGGAAAGATCAAAACGGCAGCGCTCTTTCTCTCCGATGCGGCGAACATGTGGTGGCGTCGTCGCTATGATGACATCCAGGCGGGTGTCTTCTTTCTCGAGACTTGGGAGGACTTTAAGAAGGACCTCAAGTTTCACTTCTACCCGGGGAATGCTCAACATGAGGCCAAGTTACAACTTCGCAAGTTGAGGCAAGAGGGTACGATTCGAGACTATGTGAAGAGTTTCACGGAGTTGCTTTTCCAAATCTCGAACATGTCGGAGGAAGACAAGCTCATCTACTTCATGGATGGACTTCAACCGTGGGCGCAACAAGAATTGCAAAGACGCGGAGTGCAATCTCTTGCGGCGGCCATAGCGGCGGCGGAATCATTCATCGAGTTCAAGAAGGGCGAGTCTTCGAAACTCAAGGAATCACGGGAATTCCTTGAGGACGACGAAGAAAAGCGGAGAGAAAGGAGCAAATCACCGTTGAACTCTCCACGCAAGGGAAATTCGAGCAATGGTGGTAAGGGAGGATGGAACGGTAGTGCCTCCAAGGACATGGGGAAGTCCAAAGAGGTGAAGTGGTACTTGTGTACCGGCCCTCATCGTGTTCGAGAGTGTCCGATGAAGAAGAAACTCTCGGCCATGATCATGGAGGAAAATGAATCAAAGCAACACGAAGAACCCGTACAAGGGGAATCTGTGCATAGGATGGGTTCTTTGCGGCTTCTTAATGCCATGACCGCTAGGGACGAGTTGTCGAAATCCAAGAAAGACCTCTTGTTTGTGCAAACCAAGCTTGAAGGGAAGGAATCAAAAGCTTTGGTTGACACGGGTGCCACACACAACTTCTTGGATGCCAAAGAAGCGGAGCGATTGGGCATTAAGTGTACAAAGCGGGCAGGATCAGTCAAGGCGGCAAACTCTTCTCCCCAAGAAATATGTGGTGTCGCACGGAACGTCAAGGTTGACATTGGTATGTGGTCGGGACGCCTAAAATTCTATATTGTTCCTCTGGATCCAGCCAAGATAATTCTCGGTATGGATTTCATGGAAAAGACGAAGGCGGTTCCATTCTTACATGCCAACACCATGCTTCTCTTTGAGGGAGAGAATCCTGTTGTTGTGCCTTTGATTCGAGGAAGGACCTCAAAGGCGAAAACAATTTCAGCAATGCAACTTATCATGGACGATGAGAAGGCTGAAGTTGTTGAAGAGAGCCGAAGTCATGGTGGTGCACACGACATTGAAGGATTTGCCACCAAGGGGGGTGGGCAAGGCAAACGAGGGAAGAGACGCAAGAAGCCACATTTGAGGGAGCCTCCTAAGCTCGGGGAACAGCGAAGGAAGGCGAAGAAGGAGTTGGATTCGGATTCTGTCCAACTTTT
>LIEC01012539.1:3214-55995 GCA_001925005.1 Drosera capensis | reverse complement strand
GTGCAGAAGTTTCAATTGCTTTTGTCGAAGAAATAAGGATTCCTGAGCTGCTGAAAACCTTGCCAAACACAAAGGAATACTTGGAAACTACTGTAAGCTTCGCGAAGGTCATGGCTACACAAGAAGACAAGTTAGAAGTCATAGGCTGAAAATATATGCTTGGGACGAATTCTTGCAACTGGAGGTAGACATATAGCATGAACTCCCTACAAAGAAGAGCATTGATCACGAGTTGATTTTTGTGAATTTTCAGATTCGGAAGTACGACAAGGTAACACACATCGTTATCCTAAATTACGTGTGCGTGATTTGATTTATGTGATCATTTACTTGCATGATAAATAAAAAGAATAAAAGTGTGATGTGCTTGATTGCTTTGATTGGTTTGCTAAAAGGTTAACGATGCAACCCGTAGAATATTATAGAATTTTAATCACGATTCCTGAATATTGCTTGCCTGCTCTTGATGTGTGATATCATGTGCCTGTTGATATTATTTTGTAACGAATTATTAATCCTAAAAATTATTAAGAACGTTACAAAATATGACTTTATATAAATTTATGAAACACCATGGTGGTCACCTGCTATACATGGACTAATATGATTAATTTCATATTATATAACTGAAATCTCGAATTACGAACACTATGATGGTCATCTGCTATACATAAATTAATATGATTAATTTCATATTATATGCCTGAAAATTTTGAATCCTGTTATACATGGAATTAATATGTGTAATTTCATGCTTCCTGCCTGAAAATCCTGAAAACCTGAACAATGAAGATATTCCTGTAAATGATAATAACTGGGAGAGTTACGAGTCCTGATTAGCTAGGAAGGGATAGAAATTCCCTTCGCGTGCACGCAGCGGCATCAATTGAAATATACTTGGTGGCCGTGTTTGGTTATTATTAACCATCCTGGGTCGTCTGCAGCGATAATCCTGTTTGTTTAATTGTTAATAGTATGACGATACTATTAACGTTAAATTCCTGCTGTAACTCCTCCCATGTTATTAACCTGTAAAAGTCATAAGAATTGTTATAACGTGACAAAAACACGTTGTTTACCTGTAAAAGTCCTGAGAATCAATATGACATGTCAGAGCATGTCATTAACCTGTAAAAGCCTTTAATAAAGGCTAGTGATAATGAAATAGGGTTTAACCCGCTTGACTGGTATTTATTACTATCATGTACGTATTTAAATGTTCCTGATTGGTATATGATTGCTCGGTGCTGCTTGCATTGCATTCTGTTTGCGCATGGGAAATGCATGATATAATAAGCATGCCAGACCCCTGAGATGGATGTGTATCCTGTGTTACTGGGCTTCCGAGCTCACGGTTAAATGTTCGTTTCAGGTAATAAAGATTTGAGGAAGAGTCCGTTACTTAGCAAGGATGAATAAGTTCGACTCGTTGTAATATTGTCCTTTCTTCCTAGACATTGATTTCCATGTAATATAAGACGATGTAAGTTGGATATTTATTTCTGGATCTTATAACGATGTAAGCTGGATATCTGTTTCTAAATCCTATGTTTCTGATACTTAAACCCCTTGTATTCCTGTCGACTTGCTTCGAAGGAAACTTTGGAGCGGCGGTAACCCCACGTGTTTAGCAGGTATTGGACAGGAAATCCCGGGGCGTTACAGATTGGTATCAGAGCAACCCAAGTACCCGGGTCGGCCGGGGCGTTACAAAATGGTGGAAAGAGCGTGGGTTTAAGAAAGGAATGTAGGATAATGACGAGGAAATCATTCAAGATAGAGTTAAGAGTGAGAATGTGACCATGTATAAGTCATGCAAGAAACTGGTGATATGGTTGATATGCTTCTTAGAGTAAACTTATGTGAACACTCATACTCGACAATTATATGATTTGGGGTGACTGATTTAGGAATAATATTTCGCAGGTCAAGGAAACGGAAGTGTAGCATAATACCGAGACAACCAGTCTGGCAAAGGATTCCGCGCTTTCTACCGTGGGAGGATTTAGATGGGCATCTCAGGAAAACGCTAAAGATTATTAGAGCATTGAAGAGGATATATGATCCATTGAGGCATCCAATATACGAGACAGCAGCAATCTTACACACTTTATAATCCGGGGGATTCTCTACGCTTAAGATTAAGTATGACAATCTCTTCGCGGAGGAAGAACCAAATGAAGAGGAATACTTTGTGGATGGAAAATGGAAAATTAACGGAAGAGAGCTGTGTAAAGAAATCCTGGCCTATGAGGAAAATTATGCGGAGCACTTAAGAGAGGAAATTATGCGGGGCGTTACACGATATAAGACAGTTTCATATATACAATGCAAAGTTCAATACAATTATAACAGTGTTTTGAAGATGCAAAAGAGCCAATCTTGTTTTCAAAAACCTAAATTGAACGATTGTTCGAGGGCGAATCTTACTGTTTCGTCTTTGCCGAACGACATTGTTGGAGTAGTTGACAAGTTTGCCTTCGTAGCTGTGATTTCATTGCAGATATGGACTGAGTAATCGACGAACTCGTGAATTCGTCGTCGTCAATATTCTTGGGAACTAATTCCGACAAATTCATTGCCGTCGACTCAAGTTTTTCTGAGATTTTGTGTGGGAGTGGATGATCTGCATACCAGATTTGGATAAACTTTTTTGATATTGATTGTTTCCAAAAGTTGAATGCTTGGAAGATTGTAATAGCTAATTTCCTAATTTTAGAATGATAAAATAAATTTTTAATACTACTCAATGATAAATATTATTGAATTTTAACATTTATGGGTAATTCATTCAAATTATAAACACATGAAGCTTGGAATGAAACAAAGAAAAAAAGAAAGTGTGTACGGATGGTGGCGGAATGATGTAAAAAACAGGAAGGTATATTTTAGAGGGAATGATCAACATTCCTTTGTACAATTCCAATCACGTGGTTGTAGATTGGAGCTGTTTTCTGCTGTTGTGATTTTTATTTTTTTGACATTTAAAAAATTAAAATCTTATTAAAAAATATATTAATCTAAGGTAACTCTGTTGAACCGCATCTCCAAGGTAGCCAACGCAAATGCACTTGTCCCTAACCAACAAAACCAACAAATGTCTTTCATCCGAATCGGGTTTGCCACCCAAAAAGGAATCGCCGCGTCAATTATGGTACGGATGGGTGATGTCTTTATTTAAATCTGTAATTTGTTCTGATAAGAAAATATTCTTTTATTTTAAAAAAAATTAATCTAAAAAAATAAAATTTAATAAAAATGATCTTATAAAATAATATTTCATAAAAATATCAATTCAAAAGTAAAAAGATGAAAGTTTTAAAAGGAGGTGCTGTTGTGGCCCAAACTGCAAGGGATCTGAGTTGATGAAGTTGTGGTGGGTCCATCTACGTACTTGTTACCCAACTCAAATCAGTCTCAGCTCCCATCGCATGATATTTCCCTCACCATTTCATTGCTCCAACCCCCACTAAGCAACAACCCAAAGTCATGATGGTCCTCATGGACCGACCTCCGAGGAATAAAACACGAATGACCAATCACAACCCGACACTTGGCACCACAACTGCCCCCCACATCCCAGTCCCATCCATCAGTCTCCAACTACCTCCTTCTCTCCCTCGATCAAATTACTATTTCCCAAGTAAATGAGTATTCACAGTATACTTCAGTGTCTTGGGGCATCTCCAACAAGGAAAGCGACTCAACTCACTGACGCTCTCCCTTGATTTTACTTTCCATCACTTGCCGAGTCGTTGAATGGCGACGACCTTGATGATGATAGGGAAGAGTGATTCGAAGGTGAAGGCAATGTCTTTGATGGGCGTGGTTTTGTTGTGCTGTTTTCTTGGGTTCGGTGTCGAGTCGGTCGAAGGTCAGGTGCACCATGTTGTTGGGGATGATCGTGGATGGGATTCTGCCTCTGATGTCGCTTCGTGGGCCGCAGGGCGAGTCTTCCGTGTCGGCGATTTCCTTTGTATGTGTAATTTCTGGATTTTGTTTCTTTTGTTTCTTTTTTGTTTATGTTGCCAGCATCGATGAATTTTCATGTCCCCAATTTTTTACTTTTGGTGTTTTAGATTGTGGTTTGTCCTTCTGATTTTGAAGGTAAATTGATTGTACTCTTTGCTTTCACATGACTTATTCATCCTGAAACTCTGCAGAACCCGAATGAGGGGAGAGCTTCGGTAAGAATATGCCTAGGAGTCTTCTCATGATAAAATAAAACTACTAATTGGACTTGCAATGATCGGTTGGTACTGTTGATTGAGTTCTTAACTTGATATCAAAAGCAGTGTCCTAATTATTATAGTACATGAAAAAAACTAGTGGTATATTGATTATGGGATGGTGAAAGTAATTGATGGAGACAAGATATCGACCAATCTGACAATCTGTTTTGAATTTTTTTTGTAATATTGTCTTATTTGAAATTTTTTTTTATATAAAATCAATCCAATTTAATTATAATATATTCATTATTTTTTTTATATAATAATATTTTATTTTGGGCACATGAAGTGGATGGTTTGATGCACGCTCCGAACCAAAAAAACTGAGCTTTGTTACGAGGAAAAATTACTCAGATAAAAAGGTTTTCCCTAACAGCCAATTTGTTATTTGTTTTTTTTTTTTAATTTTTTTTATTTTTTTTTTTGATAGAAATGGGAGTGTTTGGTTTGTGTCTTTATTGTTTGTCGTACGTGCCTTGTGAGGAGCAAGTACTGGTTCAAAACGTGAGACAAAGATGCCTCTCAAAATAAATGATACTGGTAAGAAAATTGGTAGTCCTATGAGTCAATAAATGATATGTCCTGTTCCACTGAGTCATAACGTTGTAGTTTTCGATGTGTAAGTTCAAATATGGTGGATGTAAAACTAACTCGGGATCCATCTTTTGTTGGTTGCTTTTGGGTAAAATGGTCTTTACTGTGTCATCTGGTGTATCATGGCGTACGCGACAATATATGAGGTACATGAAATTGGTTTCCATGATGGGAAATCAATTTACTAGGAATCTATTTAGCTGTAACTCTTAGCCCAAACCAAACTTGGTTAGCCATATAGCTCATGAACGCTCATATGAGTTTTACCCTTTTGAATCTCTACTGGAAAATTACCTTTTTGCTCTGGGAAGTCGACAATTGTTGGATGTCGAACTGTTTGGTTCTACCTCATGTCACAAGTTTTGAGGTCCTTTATAGAATTGAATCTGCAGACGTCAATGGAACTAAGCTGTATAATGGGAACAGTATAATTCAAGTCCTGCTATTATTCATATCTTGATTTTACAGGATCTTAATTATTCTTTAGGTAGAGGCACTACACTACTTTCCAAAGGTGGTTGGTTTGCCTTTTGAGTCAGTTATTGAATCATGGGAAATTTGATATGTCACTCTCGAAGCGTTCTACCCATACTCAGTTGTCTTCTTTTTTTAACAAGTCTCTGACGAAACCGATCCATCCCATTAGTCACACTCAATGGAATTCGAACTCCCGACCTCTTAGAAGACGTCTAAAGTGCTTATTTGGTGGCATCAGAACCGAAATGGCAACTCTTCTTCAATTACTGGTCTATGTGCTGTACTATTTTGTGGTTTTGCCCTCAGACTTTGCTGTTTGTTGTTTGATGAGTGACCACCTAGACACCCTCAAGGAACGGAAAACAGATGTAGACATTCATTATTTAGTAGCATAGGCTACTTATTCAACTCGATAAGTGAGCGAGGACAATATGAATGGGACAGCTACTGGTGGATAGTCTAATTACAGTTTTCCGAAGACAAGAGTTTCATGTCCGTACATTTCGTCGTGGCATTTCTTTTGGAACGAACCTTTTTTTATCCCTGAGTTTTTTTCTTTGTTTGATGAAAGCGAGTGACTTAACAACTGTCGTGCATCTAATGCTGCTGAATTCTCGCATATCGTCTTACCACTT
Source organism: Drosera capensis (assembly GCA_001925005.1). Classification (NCBI taxonomy): domain Eukaryota; kingdom Viridiplantae; phylum Streptophyta; class Magnoliopsida; order Caryophyllales; family Droseraceae; genus Drosera; species Drosera capensis. The sequence goes on along the minus strand of LIEC01012539.1, from coordinate 50,057 downwards.
TCTCAAGATGATGTAGCTATGTATGCAGTTCGTTTTTTCAACTGAAACATCTCTAGTCTACATAAACTGGAGTGTTGAGGCTGCTTTCTAAATATACTGCCTGTTGCATATGGTAGTGACAGGAGCAGGTGCTTTTATTCTACAGTTATGGTATGAGGATTCAAAAACCTCAACTTGAGAATGATATACTACAACAAAAAACGATACTACGGCTTACGAGAAAAAATGACTTCATAGTCATAAAACTGTCAAACAATGTTGTCCAATATGTATTCGGTTTTGTGCCTCTTCCGTGCAAAGAACATCTAATCAATTTGCTCTATGTCCAATTTCTTGGCTTTCGGATTAAACAAAAGTGCCAAATGATCTTTGATGTTGGTGTATAAGCAGGGTTCACCTACTCGGGTGCATTGGACAATATAGTGGAGCTCGCCACCAAGGAAGAACTGGAATCGTGTGATCTCACAAACCCGATCAGGATGTACACCGATGGCCTGGACAAGCTCCCCCTTGAGCAAGAAGGATCCCGTTACTTCGCCAGTGGCAATCATGAGAGCTGCAAGAAGGGCTTGAAACTACCCATCAATGTGGTGCCCAAGTGGGTGATGCCAGAGACGGAGATCAAGCGGCTGCCCACGTCCGAGAAGGCTTCACTGGCTGCGACTCCCACATCGCCACCATCTGGTTCGAGCAAGATCAGAGGGCCCATGACAGTGTTGTTTGGGATCATGATGCTTTGTTATGCCTTTGTTCTGTAGAGGATATTATGTATCCTCTTAGGTTCTTTGGATTGTAGTTGGGTGGATGTGATCGATTGTTGTAGTGATTGTATAATAAGTGCGTGGTTGTAAACGTGAAAGTAGAAACTGCGTGTTTGATTCATTTCCATCTGCCTTGGTCAAGGAGACTTGTTACGTAAGAAGCGAGATTCTGCATCGCTAGAGCAGTTAGTGTTATGTAGCATAAGAACTGCTGAGAATCCATTCCTGTGATATGCAACAGCTTGTTGAAGGCTGAGATCCAACTTTTGACATGTAACTTTCCTCGAGTCTCTCATATAACAATGCTCCTCATCATTTTTTTCAACACTGGAGTTTTGAGGCTCTTGAAAAAGAAATTCTGCAAAGATGAACACCATAAAAAATTCACTAGACTTGGAGTGCTAATTTCGAGTGTTTGATCACCATTTTGTAGGTAAGTGCTCAAACTGATAACATATTGAAAAAGATCAAGGGTTCCACCTTATCAAAGCGGATGATAAAGAATGACTCATAGCACAGAAAATCAATAGTCCTGTCACTTCTAGAAAAACAATGCACAGAAATTAGCATAAATTGTAAACTACATATGTACGATATTCAGTTAAGAGTCGAGAGCATAGAACACCACACCAGCAGCCAAGCGAGGACGAAATGGGGAAAGATTGACTCGCTTTTGCCTCAAAACAACAGAATTGCCCTCAGTTCTCTGTCCTCGAAATCCTGTTCACCTTCATGAACGCATCCTTGTCCTGCAGAAGTAATATTTCGTCCGTCGGACCATGCACAACGAGTTTGCTGAACAGCAGAGACAACTTTCTCATACATCAGGAAATAGATGATTATAATAACTCGTAGCAGACACAGTAAATCACCAAGGGCTTGTTGTGATGGTAAGATATGATTTGATATTATTTAGTATTGTACATACGTATCATTGGATATTGTATCTCCTAGGTCTCTCTGTAAGTATATATACGTCTCTCTTGTCAAGGAGCAACTGAATAAGACGGGTATTCTTCTCTTCAGCTTATTCTTGTTCTCTCACCACTTTCAACTTTTTTCTTAAATACTTTTTAATCATAATTAAATCCTTCATTTAAGATCCTTTTCAAAATATCCTTGATTAAAGATTATCTTATTGTGCTACGTAAAACTTATATTTTGTGCTATAGATATGATATTGCGAGTAATCATAATTGTTATCTTATTAGAAAAATCCATCACAAATCTTGCAAATTGAATTCGTTGCATTTGAAATGTCCAGAGAAAACTATTTTTCAAAAACCCTGGATACGGAATTTCACCTTAGTGTTAAAGGACTTCGTAATATAATAATGGCACCAAATGAAGTTACTTGCAAGAAAATGTCATGACATTAATTTTATGAGATATCATCTCAACGAAGCACTCAAATCCAAATATTTGATTGTTAAAAATTCATATAATTATGGATTAAATTACAAGAGAGATTTAACCACCAAAAATCTGTATTCCTTCCTACATCAAAACATGACTGATTAAATTTGAGATTGCAAGATATGACCACCAAAACTCATTATCAGCACTAATTGAGTTTTCAATGGTTATGGTATCCACTCATTAGGGTCCTTATTTGTTAGCTTTTGAAATCTACACTTGAATTATCTTCTTGTGTGAATTCCAGCAATCAAATGATTTGTGGTCAATTTTGCCACATGTAAAGCAGTAGACCTTTGGTCTTATGCTTCTTAGTGGTTTGCTCCACTTTGTTTGTAGCTTCTGACATGAGCAGATGTGTCTTAAATATAGCTTTCTCCAAGTTTTTATGAAGAAGTTATTTCATACTGAGTAGTTAGGCGCATGCTGAGCTTCATAAGGCCTTTCTTTGAATTCTCTTTTAGAATTCTTTGCCTTCTGCTCTTTATGGTATTTATCATAAGTATGAACTGATAATCTGCTCCAACTTCTCTAAGGTTGAGCTGTAGAGATCTTACTTTGGAATAGAAATCTCTTGAACATACTGCTCTTACTCAGTACTGTTTGTGCCGTTGAGCATTTGCTCCTTTGCACAGTCTGTACAGCAGAGCGTTGGCTCTTATGTACATATGCTGCAGTAGAAACATTCTTCTTTTGCACACCTGCTATAGTAGAAATGTTCTTTTTCTGCAGAATTTTTGAAGTAGTCTGCTTAGTTTCCTTGCTAATAACCTTTTTGTCTGCATGTTCAACTAGTCATTATATCCCAACCTAGTTTTATCATGAGAGGATTGACCTGTGTTGAGTAGTTTTTTGCAGATCTAAGGTTTTTTCATTCCAAGCATCCACTTGTTTTTGAAGCTCAGTGTTTCTCAATGTAAGTGTTTCCACTACTGCATTGAGAAGTTTTACTTTTTCATTTTCTTTTTTTAGTTTATCTTGAGCATTGATTAGACTATTATTAGTTTTTTCATTTAAATTTCATTTCTCTTTAAGAATTGCAATCTGTTTAAGATTTTTTTTTTCCTTTAAAAGGGAAATAAAGCTTTCAGAGGTTTTTTGAAGTGCTTCCTTCAATTCCTCTGTGATGGCATCTGAGTCAGAGAGATGAAAGATCTGCTTTTGTTCATCTGCTCTGGCCATGAGACATAACTGAGCATTTGATATGATATCTTCATCATCAGAGTCTATGTCACTCCATGTCTTTGCTGCACCAGCTTTGCCTATTTCCTTTCTTTCAGAGATGCCTTTGTTGTGGTTCTTCTTGAACTTTGGTGCAGAGGAGTCTTGTGTTGGTTATCTGCATTGTGCAGCAAAGTGTCCTGGTTTGACATAGTTGTAGCAAACTTCTTTTTCTGCATCCTTGGTTTTTGAGGGAAAGTTCTTTTTGAAGGTTCTTTTCTTAAATAGTTTCTTGAACTTCTTTCCCATCAGCGCCAGTTCTTCTGTAGACCTTGTTCATTTGCAGACGAAGTATCACTGGTCTCCTCTTCTGCCATGGATATCAGAACTCTTTCCTGAGCTTTGAAGGCCAAGGTCTTCTTTCTTGCATCATCAATCTGCTTCTTATGCTCAACCTTAAGATTTAGGTATGCACAACACTATACAGTCGAGCGAGAGACATCTTTGTTAGATCTCTGGATTCTCTTATAGTTGGGGTCTTTGTATTCCAGATTTCACCAAGAGATCTCACAAACTTTAGGTTGACTTCCTTCTTTTCGAAAGTCTTTCCTAAGGTTTTGAGATTGTTGATGAGAACATTAAACCCTTCAAAGAAAGTGGTCAGATTTTCATCAGATCTCATTGAGACCAGTTTGTATTGTTGTATCAATACATCTTTCTTGTTTTCCTTGATCTCACTGGTTCCTTCATTTCTTAGGAGTACAGCCTCCTATGCTTCATTTGCTGTTTTAGTATGAACCACAATCTCAAACATATTTTCATCAAGAGATTTAAATATTTGATTTATAGTTTTTCTATCAACCATCTCCAAATCCTAATTTTCTCTGGACCAGAGGGATTTTGGTCGTCGTACTTCTCTTGTTGAATCTTCTGGATCTGGCATCATTGGAACATTAGGTCCATCCAAGACAATGTCTTGCATCCTTTCGTCTATTGAGATGAGATGTGCAAGCATTCTTAGCTTCCAATGGTTGAACTTGTCGAAAGAGCAAGTTAGAGGTTCTCAACTGTTAGGACATTTGAGGAACTTTGGTGGTGCCACTGTTGATGATGATGATCTTCACACACACAAATTGTTAGTAACTTCTTTCCAAATAGGATATATGACCTTTTCTTTCCAAGAACTATTAAGTCTGGAAAGTCAAGGTCTGATACCAATTGTAAGGTCCAAGATATAATCTAGAGAGAGGTGAATAGGTTAATTGTAATTTTAATAATTTTATGCAGCGGATTATGAATTTGCATATCACTGTTTTATGTAGACTACTTGGGTAGTCTGCAGCTAACAGTTCAAGGTCTAGTGTAGAGATTCTAATTCTTGGAATTTTTCTTTGTTTGGTTGTGAAGGTTGATTTCTAACAATTCTAAATATCAAGCAATGAAAGCAAAAAAAGAGACACAGTATTTATATTGGTTCAGACACTTGTTATCAATTGATAAACAAGAGCTTAGTCTAGTCTTTCCTTGGTGACCAGTGTATTCAAGCCAAGAGGTGAGTATCACTATCTTCTTGTTTTTAACTTTTAAGACAACTTCTTTTTACAAGCTTGACAACTTGGAGAAAAGATAAAGACCCACGATCTTCACAAGATTCAACAATCTGAACTCTGCTGTAGAGAGTTTCATTTTGTAGACTAATGAACTTTTTTTTTTTTTTCACAATTTAGTTCTCTTGAGTAATCTTTGAATGTTGATTGCTTTTACACGTTTGCCTTTCAATCCTTATTCTACAGCATTTCTCTATGAGCTTCATTGGTTTCCTTTTATAGGCTTAGGAAACGAACCTACTTCAGCTTGACACTGTTTCTGATGCTGACATCTCGCCACTCGTGTCCCCCCTAACTGCATTATGATTAATACATCTCAGTTTTATTACGTCAATTTCTATATAATTGGAGGGATTACACATTCCTATCACATACTTCCAACCCCAAAATGTCCACCAACATCATGAGAGTGAAAGAGTCATAGGATTGAATTAATTTAATGATCACGTACGCACCGTCTAATTACTCCATCAGCATAGAATTTCATCAAAACTGGGTCATTCCATGAATAATACTTAGCATCACTCTTAACCTTGTCGTTCTGATGCCTCGAAAGTTCACTTGGTAGCTTTTTGCTAACTAGATAATTTACAAGATCAGCATACTAAGGAGTATAGTCATGTGTAGCATATCATACTCATCCGAAAATAATTTAGAAATTAGGATAGACTCTTGATTATTCGTAATGAATGATAAATGATAAGCGACATAATTCTTGGCATCCTTCTTGTCTCTGATCTCTATATCAAATTCTTGTAATAAAAGAACCCACCTCAAAAGATGTGGTTTTGACTCTTTCTTCTTCAAGAGATATCTTAGAGCAACATAGTGAGAGAAAACCATTACCTTTGAACCCAATAAATATGAACGAAATTTTTCAAGGGCAAAAATAATTGCGTATAGCTCTTTCTAATTAGTAGTGTAATTACATTGAGTTTCAGCAAGGATCTTGGACCCATAATAAATTACATGAGGTATTTTGTTCGTTTTTTGATCGAGAACAGCCCCCACAGTTTTGCCACTAGCATTACACGTAATTTCAAATTGATAATTCCAGACAAGGGGTTGAATAATAGGAGTAGAAACTAGTTTGACCTTTAAAGGATGAGAGGCATTTTTACAATTATCATAAAAAATAAAATTAGAATCCTTTTTCAGTAAATTGTTCAGAGGATTGGCTATTTTTGAAAAATCTTTAATATATCTATTATAAAAAAACCAGGGTGTCCTAGAAAAGCACATACTTCTCGAACATATGAGGGATATGATAGCAATTTAATTACTTTTACTTTGGCACGATCTACCTCTAAACACTTGGCGAAGACGACATGTCGCAAAATAATTTATTTTTCTACCATAAAATGGCATTTTTCATAATTAAGCACCAAATTTGTCTCAATATACCTTTTAAACACCATTTCAAGATTTTACAGGCATTCATCAAATGAATTGCCATAAACAGTAAAATCATCCATAAAAACTTCAACAATATAAGAAATGTAATCAAAGAAAATTGACATCATACACATTTGCAACGAAACTGGTGCATTACATAGGCCAAAAGGCATACGCCTATACCCATACGTGCCAAAGGGACATGTGAAAGTTATCTTTTCTTGGTCTTTAGGAGCAATTACTATTTGGTTATATCTAGAATAACCATCCATAAAACAATAATGTGACCTCCCAGCTAATCTCTCAAGCATCTGGTAAGGGTTTCAACTCGAGATTTGGAGGGTTCTCCGCAGATGGTTGAATCTTATCATGACTTGCAGGTAAGTCAAGCAATTTCACCTCTTCATGATTTTTCAATCTTTCTTCAAGGAATGTCCAATCATGATCATAATTTTTAAATAGGAAATCTTCTTCCTCCACATCAATTTGCATAAGTGCCTCCATGAATTCATACTCATTTAAATTGAATAATTCCTCCTCCCACAGCATGAAGGAATTTATTAAGCTGATAGAGAAAACATCATCACTTAAATTATGTGTGTTTCCCCACACATCAGGTCCAAAGCAAGCCCAGAAGGCCTTGTGGAAGATGTGCTAGTCAAGATCAATGAGTTGATCTTTACAGCGTATTTTAATGTCCTTCATATGGAGGATGGATCGAACTCTTTTGCTCCAATTCTTTTGGGAAGACCTTTTCTAAAGACAACATGTAAGAATCGACATGCATGATGACACATTATCAATGGAATTTGTTGGTGAGATAATCAAGTTTAATACATATGATGTAATGAAGTATCCATCTGAAAATGTTGCTTCAATTTGTGTAATCGAAACTTTTGAAAAGCTTATTGAAGAGCTCTTTGACTTGAACAATGAAGAGCTTCTTTATGCTCTAGATGCCATGGAAAGAAATTTCTATGGAACTCCAAATGATGAGGAAAGCTTCTTTGATGACACGCTCGATAACTTTGAGCATGAAATATATGAAATTTCTGAATATCAATATCGACCTAATACTCTCTCATTATCTACAACATATGAGAGTATGTAACCATCTATTATTACCCTTCATACTTTAGAGCTCAACATTTGTATCTTAAATATGCCTATCTAGATGAGGGAGACACTTCATCAATAATTATTTCAAATGAGCTCAAGGAGGAACAAGAAGAACAATTAATTGAAGTCTTTCGAGAACACAAAACTGCTATTGGATGGACTTTAGCTGATATCATAGGTATAAGTCCTTCCACATGTATGCATAGAGTTCTTCTCAAAGAGAAATCAAAACCATCTAGGGAGACATATCGTTGTTTAAATCCTCCCATGATAGTAATTTTTAAGAAAGAGATCCTTAAACTACTTGGTGCAGGAGTCATCTATCCAATTATGGATTCGGAATGGGTGACTCCAGTTCATGTAGTTCCTCAAAAAAAGAGGTATGATAATCATTTCCACTCCAAATGGAGGGATAATGGCCACACATGTCCAAACTAGCTGGAGGATAAGCATAGATTATCGTAAATTAAATGCCTCAACAAGGATAGATCATTTTCTTTTGTTATTTGTGGACCAAATGTTAAAGCACCTTTCTGGCCTCTCGCATTACTACTTCCTTGATGGATACTCTCGGTATAATCAGGTTGTAATTGCACCAGAATATCAAAGAAAGACTACTTTTACATGTCTCTTTGGTACGTTTGCTTATCATGGAATGCCATTCGGATTATGTAATGCTATTGCTACGTTCCAAAGCATGTAATGCCAATATTTTCAGATTACATTGAAGAAATCATCGAGGTGTTTACGGATGATTTCAAAGTTTATGGTGATTCTTTTGAACACTGCCTAAGCCACCTCAAATTGGTATTGGCTCGATACATTGAAACCAACCTTATACTGAATTTTGGAAAAATGCCATTTTATGATACAACATGGAGTGGTGTTAGGCCACATAGTCTCTCAAAAGGGATTAGAAGTTGACAGTTCTAAGGTTGTGGTTATTCGTGATCTCCCGAATCCCAAAACGGTTAAAGAGATCCGTATATTTTTTGGGCATGTCGGTTTTTATCGTCAGTTCATCAAAAACCTAAGATGGCATAGTTTTTATCGTCAGTTCTAAGCTCAAGTGCTTCTTTCAATTCCTCTAAGGTGGCCTCTGAGTTAGAAAAGTCAAATACGTGTTGCTTTTTATCATTTCTTGTCATGAGACAAAGCTGAGCATTTGAGATTGTTTTATCATCATCAGAGTCTGTCTCACTCCATGTCTTGGAAGAATAGGCTTTGCTCCTTTCTTTTCTTCTAGGATTCCCTTTGTTGTATCCTTCTTGAACTTATATGCAGACAATTCTTGTATGGGTCATCTGTATTATTCAGCAAAGTGTCCTGGTGTAGCAGACCTCCCTCTTTTTCTTTCATCTTTGTGGGGAAGTTCTTCTTGAGATTTTTTTTTTGAAAGCTTTGTGAACATCTTCCCCATTCAGTGTAAGTTCTTCGGATAATAATTGTTCACTTGCACACGAGGTGTCACTGGTTTCCTCTTTTGCCATTGACCTCAGTATTTTCTCATGAGCCTTGAAAGCTAGATTTTTCTTCGTGGCCTTATCTATTTGTCTCTTCTGTTCAACTTCTAGGTTATAAGTATGCAACACAACATATAGTTGTGCTAGAGACATCTTGGCAAAATCTCTGGACTCTCTTATTGATGTTGTTATTGTTCCCCATATTTCACCAAGCGATCTTATAAAACTTTAGGTTGACTTCCTTATTATCGAAAGTCTTTCATAAATTTTTGATATTGTTGATGAGAACATTGAACCTTTCATAAAAGTGGGTCAGGTTCTCATCTGATCTCATTGAGACCCAATCATATTGCTGCATCAAAACATCTTTCTTACTCTCCCTTTTTTCATTTGTTCTTTCATTTATGAGCAGTAGAGCATCTTATGCCTCCTTTGCAGTGGTTGTATGAACCACTATCTCATACATATTGTCATCAAGAGTTTTGAATATTTGGTTCTTTGTTCTTCTATCTATCAGTACCAGATCCCAGTCTTCTCTTGTCGATAGAGATTTTGGCTTGTTCACTTCAGTGGTTACATCTACTAGATCTGGCATCTTTGGAATGCTTGATCCATCATTAATGATGTCATGTATTCTCTCATCTATTGAATCAAGACGTGCAAGCATCCACACCTTCCAATGATTAAACTTGTTGAACGAACATCCTGGTGGCTCTCCGCTGTTAGGATAGTTAGGTAGCTTTGGTGGAGTAATTTTCTCTTTGCAAAACAAACTGTTAGTAACTTTTTTGCAGATTTAATTCTAAAAACATGACCTTTTCTTTCCAAAACTGTTAGGTTTGGAAAGATAGGCTCTGATAATAATTGTTAGGTCCAAAGGTTTAACCTAAATAAGGGTGAATAGGTTGATCCAAAATACTATTTTGGATTACAATAGATTTAAAAACATTGAACACTACTGTTCTATACAGAGTATTGAGGTAGTCAAACTGTGTGAGTATGTCTCTTTATTGATGTAGTGATCAATTTCTAACATTTGTAAATATATCAAGCAATGAAAACAAATAAAGAACATAGGATTTATACTAATTTAGACACTCGTTATCAACCGTTAAACGAGAGCTTAGTCCAGTCTTCCCTTGGTGACCATTTTAGTCAATCCAAGAGGTGAATTCACTATCTTTTCATTTGTGGCTTACAAGATAACCCTGTTTTATAAGCTAGCTAACTTGTCAAAAAGGTGAAGAACCTAGATCCTTGTCAGATCCTTCACTGGACTCTGCTACAGCTTCTATTCTTCAGTTCAGACAAGTGAAGTCTCTTCCTGTTTTCTTCTCGATTTAGCTCACTTTAGTAACCTTTCAATCTCTGATTATTTTACAAGTTTGTTCTTTCAATCACTCATTCAACATCATTACTCACCGAGCTTCAACGATCCCCTTTTATTGGCTGAAGGAATGAACCCGTGACTTATGTACGGGACCTGATGTGATAGCTGGTCACACATGAACCTCAACTGATATTGATAGCTCACCTTTTTCAAATCCTCACACTGTCACACTCAGAACCTCAAATCTTCGATTTGACTTATCCTCAGACCTCTTACCCAAATCCCATTAACCATCTCTACTGCACCTTAGTGTGCACTGTAAGATCCAAGATTCAACCTAGAGAGGAGGTGAATAGGTTGGTTCAAAAATTATTTAAACTTTTGATGCGGAATACTAGTTCTTTGGAGACCACTATTTTATGCAGACCACTTAGGTAGTCTACAGATGATGCTTGATGGTCTACACCAGAGACTTCAAACACTTTGAGTTTATCTCTATTTGGCTGTGATGATTTCTTTCTAATAGTTCTAAATATTAAGCAATAAAAGCAAGTAAAGACACAGTATTTATACTGGTTCACACACTCGTTATCAAATGATAATCGAGAGCTTAGTCTAGTCTTCCCTTGGTGACCAGTGTAGTAAAGCCAAGAGGTGAGTATCACTATCTTCTTGTTTATACCTTACAAGAAACTGTTTTTTATAAGCTATCTAACTTGTACAAAAGATGAAGGACTCAGATCCTTTGCACAGATCCAATCTATCAGACTCTACTACAAGTTATGTTCTTCTGCAGACTAGTGACACTCCTTTCACTGTATTCTTCTCGAGTTAGCTCTCTTGAGTAATCTTTGAATTTATGATTGCCTTGTACCCTTGTTTTATGCGCAACATACAAGGTCGTAAACAAAAACTAAGGAGAAATGATGAACATTGTCTAATTTTGAGCTTAAAACATGTGTTTTCCAGTGTTCTGTTTGAAACATGGGATGACAGGGACAATGGACAAAACACGATCATGCTTGGCCCTAGTTTTAAAAGGGCAAAACTCTCGAAGCACAACCTAATTTGGTTTGTCTCTGGTTGTCACAACCGTGTCAGGCCATGATCCAAAAATCTCAACAAACTCGAAACACGACCTAACTTGGTTGTGTAAGGGTGACATGGCCATGTCACAACCTAAATCTGGGTAAAAACATGAGTTTTCTCTAATTTCCCTCATAAACACACAAGCACAAACCATGAACCAAATCACCTCCACACCCCAAATCTCTTATGTCTTCACCAAATCATCTAATCTAGAGCTTAAATCAAAGGCAACAACAAATCCAATCATCCTTTTGTGTTGATTTCATCATTTACATTTTGAGTTAATGATTCGAAAACTCAAAAATTCTTCAATTTGACACATGTTATGCAAGTTATAATGTTGGATTATGATTCTTCATGATGAATGGAGCGTGTTGCTATGAAATTTGCATAGTATGGTTGAATTTTGCAAAGTTAAATGGAAAATTTGTTGCAAATGGTGAATTATGCATAAATTTCATTCCATTGTGCTACATTATGTTGTTTGATGATGTGTGGATGATGGATGATAATGGATGGGTGATTTTACCGATGGAAATGGTGCAAATGGATTGCTTTGTATAGTGTGGTATTGTCGATGATACTAACGGGTCATTCCGAATTTTTTTGAAATTATGTGTTCGCTTTACTTTCTTGGAATGATGGTGTTTGTGTTATAGATTTGTTATCTACTATATCAACGAAATATATTGATGGATTTCTATGTTTGGTTTGTGCAGGATATCGAGAGTTAAATTGATTGTCGCTTCTTCGGTTGCTAGAGGCGACCCAGCCACTAGGATGCAAACTCTAGATCTGAGCCAGCTTTAGGACGTGTTAATGATAACGGTTTAGTGTTCCGAGGGAAGAAAAAAGAGGATAGATACAGGAAGATCAAGAGAAGGATTATTGTGACAACTGTTAACTGTAACATCCAACCTTACCTACGCTTAAACTTCTGGCTGTTACAAAAGATTTGCTTGAACGTCTACAAATGAAGACATTTCTTCACAACTCTTGGTCGACTTATCATAAGTTGGTGATCGAGTTCTTGTCTTCCCTTGTTCTTGTGAAGCAAAGGAAGCAACAAAAGGATAGCAACATTATCGGTTTCCAATTCCTCTTCCATGGAGTGGAATACTATAAGGATGTGGCTTGGTTTTATGCTGTATATGGTTTCAGAACTTCTAGGCTGCAATTTGTGGTTCCTAATTATGAGAGGGAGATCGACTATTTCTATTACTCTTTCGCTAAGCAGGATCTTTGGGACTTTAGAAACGCCAAGATATTCGCTATGCTCAATCCTATTTTCTTCATTCTTCACAGATTTTTTGTCTGCACCATCTTTGCTCGAAATGAGACTACTGGCAACTTATGAAAGGATGAGTTATTGCCTCTTTGGACTATGACGAGGCCTAGACCTGTCAAGCTCAATATTACGATGCATCTTCTTTGCCACTTGCATTTCCAAGCCGTTAATAACTCTAGTAAGAATTGCTTTGGCGGACTCATTACCCCCATTATAATGGCACTCCGGAATGATTTTACGGGACAAGAGTGGTTGGAGCAGCCACCCTATTCTTCACTCTCCCTCACTTATCTTCTTAACATAAAGAAGATAAAGAAGGAGACGATTGGAGAAAATGAAGTATACTTCTTGATGTTCCTTTACAACAAGAAGGTCATGTTGTAGCTGCCGAGTGAGCTATGTAGAGTTTTATTCTTCACAATGACCTTTTCCATCTCTTGGTCTTCGTTTTCCGAGATGAAGAGTGGTGGTGGAGAAGTAGGCTGAGGTCGACGCAGAGATAGCAGAGGCAGAGGAGCAGCTTTAGGAGGTTGAGTATGATGATGATGTTGCTGATGAGGATGCTACTGATGATCAGATGAATGGTAAGGATGGTGCTGAAGATATACTTTATGATGATGATATGGACCTACCTACAGAGTCGAGCCATTAGGGAGCTCCACGCCAGCACTGATACTATTATTCCTCTTTCGAGAGGAATGTATTGGCGAGGATAGGTAGATTTGATGACAGACTTATGCGGTGGAGTCCCTTGTCCAGCATCAGCATGACACACAACAACAGATGTATGATTGGCATGTGAGTGTGGGGCATTTCCAGCCGCCACCACCACCACTACAGTGACTCTTTGTAATTATTGTTCTTTGGTTTTCGTTTTCATATCTTACATTGAGGACAATGCAATGTTTTAGGTAGGGGGAGGAGACGGATAGGGGTTCTCCAACACCTCTACGTCTTAAGCGAAGGTGATTCTTAGGGAGGAGGTCATCAATAAGAGGGTTAATTTTCATATTAAGGTAGAGATTGTTGAGCTTTTGGTTAATGTAAAAAAAAAAAAAAAAAAGTCATGTTAGGTGAGCTTCATTTGGCAACTTGCAAGATGGAGACTTAAATGCACATATGTACATATGAAGAAGAAATGCAGCGGTGTTTGATTACGGGCTTCTTTTTTTTTTTGGCAAGTTCATACATAGATTCAAACAAAACATGGATCAAAGTAGCAACCATTATGATGCTTTTTACACCACTGAAGAAGGCTATAAAAGAAGAAGAACAAAGTATAGGCAAGGGAAAGAAGAGGTAGAGAGCCAAGAAAGCTGCGGGTAGAGAATTTAGGATTAAAAACAAGTTTATATTTAGATATCTTCTCATTAAATATTTATACGATTATAGTAATATTTAAAGATTACTCTTTACATTATAGTACTATTTTTTGATACGTGTGAGATATGAGTACCACAAAATTAGTGAGTTAAGGGATGAATTTTTCTTATAATAAAGTTCATTTACATAATGGAAATACTTGTCATATTGCTCGTGGTTGTAATCTTAGAAGGAGGATGAATCACGTAAATTTTCGTGTCGTGATTCTTATTTACTTTCTATCGTTTGTGCCATACTTTCTAATGTTATTTGTATCAAGTCATAGGAATCGGATCCACCTATTCCCAACAAAAACACACAACATACTTTACTTGATGGAACTCGGACCCTTATGATTTTTGCCTTTACTATTAGGAGATCTTCCATCTCTCATGAAAATCTCAGCTTCAATCTCTATAATCTCCACCAAGCTGCGTATCTCTCTCTAGATAGGGATGTGGTGATGTTTGATGTGTCTTGTGAGAAGAGATAAGGCTTTTGAGGAAAAATAGACATAGATTTCAGGAACAGTGTATAGATGACTAACTAAGCCAAACAAGCCAAAAGAGAATGAGCATGTCAAGTTTGATTTTGATTCATAAAGACAACAATAACTAATAAACCCATGAAGATCCTTTAATACTAAACTACAATTCGCACCCCATCTCAATGTACTATATTTTGCCCCTTAAAAAACTATACTACACACTTAGCATCCCATTACAGGATCATCATAGATAAATCTAAAATACCGAATAGAGAATGAAAATAATCATACGCGTACCTTAATCGTGATGATATACAGCGAAAAATACTTACTCCGAGTACGGTTAGATCTATAAAACTACATCACCAAACAAAGGACATTAACATGCTCCACTTTCCTAACTCCCTTGACGGCTGGTGTAGATAAGTCACCATGTATAACACAATTAGGGTTAGGAATGGTGACCTACTTGATATATATAGAGATATAGTAATTATTGGGCATTCTCATATGGACCAATAAATATCTACCTAACCCACACTAACCGATCCCATATTATACTAAAGTAAGAGTCCATCGTCTTATTTTATTAGACCAACTAATTAGAGACACAATAAATAATATTAATATAACCCACACATGGAGATTTAAAAATTAAATCTAACATTCTCCCACTTTGATTCAAAAATTGTCAAAACCAAAACAAAACCAAAATTTAGAAAACAATTTTAGTTTTTGAAATAAACACAAAAAATAGGCTAATTAACTATTTTGAAAATGTTAGGCACCAATAATAAAATCATTGGTATAAAGACGCTCTTCTAAGTCAATTCGATCCCATAGTGAAAACTGTATCTTTCTCTAAGCGATACAAGGCCTTCCATGGTCACAAAAATCTAAACCCTACTGATATGAATTTTAATACGGTAGTGTGACAAATAGAAAATACGTCAACAAAAACGTCATGTATTATCCTCTTGTCGGTCACATGATTTTCTCCCGTATCTACCAACTTACAAATGAGAAAATCACTTGGTTATGATAAACCAAGTCATACGTCTTGACTTTATGTATCACGTGTGATATATTTTATGTGTCCCAAGACATATATTAAAGCTCAACTTATTACCCCAAGTCTTCGCTCAAGATTGACAATATCTTTGAGACTTTGAAAACATGAAGTCATACATAAAACACCAACGTGTTCTTGTAACGATAAACTACGTCCAGTTTACCTGACTCTATCAGAACAAATGTATATAGTACAATAGAGCCTCAAATGCTCCCACTGAACAAATGGGTAAGTACCAAATATCTATGTTGAAACTACATGTCATAAAAGACACATGGATAAAGATCACATGGATAAAGATCTTAGAACAATAGTGAGACTACATTATCTGTAACATACTCTTGTGATACTATGTTGTTAATAAAAAACATAGAAGTTAATATCACAATGCACATGCATAAGTCCATATAAGTCAACAACAACAGCAACGCAAAAAAAAAAAAAATCATCGATAGGAGGATATAATATGAAATAACATGTTACATTTGCAAAACAGCATAGTCGAGAGAATAATCCTTGATATTTTCCTGCCTATGAAAAGAACATCCTTATTTTTCAAACTACAAAAGAATTGAAACTATAGAATCCATCTACTTCAAGTCCTTAAACATATGGACTAGTCTAGTAGAAACATGTGTTGCAATATGCAACTCATACAGAAAACAAGCATAGTTAAATTTGTTCCCATGAATTAAGATCATCTTCTACATATGCAAGAAATAGAATACAATCCTCTATCTGGTAGCAAAAATTGATTCCACACACTTGCACTATTAAGAGTGAAAATGGCTAATACCAACATAATCAAACAAACTCTTTTGGGTAGTATGCTTGACACGTAATGTAAAACTCCTAACTGATAGTGCTTAATAAAAAAATGATGATGTGTAATTTTTAAAACTTATAATTACACATACAGAAGATCTCAAAACTTTATTGCACAAACACCTTTGGGCTAAATACGTGCACGAATTGAAATCTCCCTATAATTAAGCACTCCCACTAGAATAGTGAAACAAATCCTTCCCATCTGTTCCTCGATTTATGAAGTATAAGAACTTCCAAAGGAACTCTAGCGTTGTTGATCAAAAATAGGATAAAATGATATTTCAAATAACACATGAGAGTAGTCAATGTATACTCTAAAAAACTGTATGAGTATGCTCTAAGAGATCACATGCATCACTTTGAGTATACTCTATGAGTAGTCAATGCATGACATGCAATTGTAAATCATCAAAATAGTATCGGATCCGAGAATTAAACCAATCATAGATGATGTCCCACCTTTGGGTATATAGATCCCAATGACGGTTATCTCTCAACCATATGGTAACCATGTCTAACCTCTTATTTTTAACATATAATCACCTCTTTTGGGTATATGATCAAGCATTAAACAAGAGATATCCTATAACTTTTTAGGTATATGGATAAGAAGGTCCTTTGTAGATTACAACTCAAACCTGAAACCTCTCCAAGACAAACACTTTAAGTTACTCACATAATCGGATTGTGGTTTAACAAGGAGATCTTGATGGGGTATATCAAGTATTAAACCACACATGTTATACATGTCGTTCAACTTGCATATAAAACATATTGCATCATTAAGGTTTTACTAACCATTATACATTAATGCATCATCCAAAGTTGGATGTAGACATACTCGTCTAGCGACGCAAGGTCATGGGCCCAATCCAAATGTCCATCAAATGGAACAACCCAAAATTAAAATCTTAGGATTATCTTTATAGCTCATAAAATATTCAAGAATATGGACAACACATGAAAAATAATATTCAATAGTATTAAAAATATTATGCGCACTACCAATTTGCATTGAACAATATGGCATTTAGTATATCCAACACAAGAGCATTATTCCTAATAGTTGTACTATATATTCCATTTATAAGCTATTTGACTAATTTTTAATAATTTCATGTACAAGGCTCTTTCATAGATATTTTGATTGATCCTTCAGGATACAACTTATAATACCTCGTCACTCAATCAAAGAAGGAAACACCCACGGCCTATGCATGATAGAAGTCTTGTTATTGCCCATTGTTAAATCCTTTCCTAGCTTAGTTACAAGACTTGCAACAAGTAATTTATAAACTTAGGCTCATGCATGTACAGGACTTTGGGTTTTAAGGATATAGGCTTTGAACATACAGGTGTCCTCGATCAAACAATAAAGAATATATTGCTTATTCGTCAGTGACATAATGAATTCCATAAGTCAAGTAACCAATTCTTATGAGCAAGTGAAGCACCAACACAAGAGTAACCTCTCCAGAGACTCACATAGCCCTGGGAATTAGTCAAAGGTAAGCTTACTAAGGTCATCTTCCTCAAACGAATCAAACAGAACCAAAATAATGACGAAAGAAGAACAGGGGAATGTATGCATCAAGTTTTTCATGGCGCAGCAAAGGGCATCAGTGCCCAAAATCTTTATCCTCGCTTGATTTCTGATCATCACTCGTAATTAGGATCCTACCCAGTCTAATTGCTCAATAACCTGGTCAAGCGCTAGAGAGTTGACGGCTCACGCTTATCGGGCACCTTATGTCGGTCAATTCTTAACATCGGCGTCCGCTTCAGATTATTCTATTAACTATAAAATGCATACGGACTATATGAACAGAAGCTATAAACTTAACTTTTCTTAATCCACAAATACACCGTTTAATATCTCGGAATGAGATCACGCCTGCATTGCATAACTTTTGATAATCCCAAATATATGGGTTCATCTATTCAATAGATAAAGAGACAAGAGACAAGTCAAAATTGAACACAAAGATACCAGATTTATTGAGTATTCAATTTTATTTTTTATTTTTTATTTTTGAAATGCAAGACAGTGGAAAGTTCAGCACGCGATAGGGAGAAACCATGATCCCAAACAGTTTCATATCTAGTCGCCAAGACACAAAAGATCAATTTTTTGTAGATCTGATCATCTCCATGTTTCTCTAAACTATTAACTGTCTGATTTGCTGATTAAATCCACCTTTCAAAAATAGTCACGCTGTCAGATCACGTGATAGAAAATTAAAGATCTCAAAACAGAAAATCTATGGACTCTAAATCAAATCTATGTTCGCTCGATACCACATGTAGCCAAATCCAATTATAGGATCGTGATAGATACATCTAGAATACCGAATAGAGAATGAAAACAATCATATGTGTATTTTGATTGTCATGATACTCGGCGAAAAATACTTACGACGAGTATGTGATTGAATATATTAGATATGTAAAAACTGAATCACCAAACAAATGACGTTAACACGCTCCACTTTCCTAATATCCTTGACGGTCGGTGTAGATGAGTCATCATGTATAATATAGTTAGGGTTAGGAAATGTGACATAGTTGATATATTTAGAGATATAGTAATTATTGGGTCTTCTCATCATGGGCCAATAAATATCTACAAAACTCACACTGATCGGTCTCATATTAGACTAAATAAAAGCTCATCGTCTCATTTTGTTAGATCAACTAATTAACCCGATAATAATTAATATAACCCACATATGAAGATTTAAATATTTAATCTAACATATTTGATCCCCTGAAAATCTATACTACACACTTAGCACCCCATTTGGGGAATCTAGTATATTTTTCAAGTGTGGGTGCAAGTGAGGAGTTGGGGATGTAGTGTAAGAAAAACTTGCAAGCTAAGGATACATAATAATTTTTTGAGGGATATGTATAAGTTGAATTTGTGTTAAGGATTTTATATCAATTCATTCTTGATCCTCAAATAGCTGAAATTCTCCATCCTCCAGTATAAAAAGGAGTATAAAAAAAAGATAAGGCTAGTGAATCACTATTCAAAAGATCAATCTGTAGCCAATTAAAGACTTTATATCAGTAACTAGAAAATAATGATGCGTTGCATTTTATTGATCTAATGCCACAACACTTTAACAAGACAAAACACAAATCCAACGAACAAGCAATACATCTCACGAATAATCGATCACACGACCAAACACTCACAATCTATATAAACTTATTATTAGAAAGTAGTTTTGTTCCATCCAATGTTTGATCCCTGAGCTTCATAGAACTTCAGATAGAAACGATTCATTGGAATAGACAACTTCGTCTCGAGGATCGTGGCGATGGCAGCGCTAAGTTTCTTGTCCGTGTCGGAGTTCAGGCCAAATTCTCGGGCTTCCTGATGAGGTTGGCTACTATAGTCGTGGCTTCGGACAGGATGTCGATCTCATCGAGGCTCGCGTTTGTCAGATATTCAACAATGTTGGTCAACTCGGAAACTCGTTCAGAATCGGTTTTTTCAAAATCGAGTCGAGTCACTGAGTCATTACCGACTCGGTCTGAGTCACCCCAACCTGCCCCGAGTAATCTCTTTTATCTTTGTTTCTTGAAAAAATGCAAAAAATAATAATAATACAAATCTAATTAGTGAAATGCATAAAACATATATATATGATAAAAAGACAATAATGCAATAAGAAAAGAAAGTGTGCAAACATAAATAAAAGATAAAAACATAAACTTTGTCCAATCCAGCATTACAAATCCAAATCAAGAGCTTGAAACACAATATAGTTCAATAATAATAAGAATGACGAGCTCCATATAAATCATAACCACTATATCCACCAGTGTCCTGAATATCATCACTTGTTTGCAAGTTAGGATCTGAACTAGTGGAGTTATCATCACGATCATAAGCCAAAGCATTTTCCACCTCTGGATTTGGTTTCGCATCAACTGTATCTAATGCAGGTTCTTCAATCTCCCTCACCCAATTTATCAGTGGATCCTCCACATTGAATAAATTATCATGATTAATCACATCGCTAGGGTACTCGCATATCCTCTTTGTATTTCTGACTCTTAATCGCATATTGTACGAGACAAATACCAAGCTTATTCAATTTGTTCATAGTAAGTCTATTTCTTGGCTTTGTATGGATCAAGGAAATGTACTCCAATTCCTATCACATTGAGAAGATGAAACATGACTAAGAATACGAACAGCTATCGGGGCAAGATTAGGTGCTTGATCTCTCCCATACATAGACCACCACTCCGGTGTAATTGATTAATCACTATAATATATTAACAACTTAGTAGTGAACATTTATATTAGATATGGCCATTTCCTTGGTAAAATATACAAACCTGGAGTAACAATTGGTATCGCTTCCATTACTTTCCTCGATCCAAAAGACCCATAGCGATTTCTGTAAAACTCCGCCTTAAAAAAACATTAAGTTAAAAAAATAATCAATCATATGAAAGAATATAAACAATATGTGAAATAGTAAGGACAATCATGTTCTTACCTCTCTATCAGCAAGTATTTGCAGATTCAATTTAGGCAACATTCTGTCAAGCACATTTTTGAATCCTCTCCTAACATTCTGTCTATCAGCAAGTTCTTAGACTCTGCCTCTCTTATTTGTCAATTGGTTCCAAATTTTTTGATAGTTGGATGAGTAGCATGCACGTTGGTATATTTTAGTGTTGCAAAATACAAATGATCTGGTTGGTGGAGGAGTCTTCCTTCTAAAATATTTATTTAATCCTTATTGTAAGAGGTCAAATAAAAGATGCAAATATGTAAACTCAGATGATGTTAGTTGGGATGTTCTCCTATCTATATATGTATGTGAGAGCATCAGAGTTTCTACTTGCATTACACTAATGAACACAGTTAATTTTCAAGGAGTCGTAGCTAGTACATGTACGTAATGCAGTATTTTTTACTCCTATACCAGTACCGAGACAAAGAGAGTGCACATCTTAACACGTCGTGTATTCAGTGTCAAATTATTAGTTGAAATTGAAACACAAAGTGATAATTAAGACTTAAATATATTATAATAATTAAATCTCAATCCTTCATTCATGTTAATTTAGTCTAATTCGTATATTTAACACACAACAAGGTGTTACGCTTGATATTTAACACACACTTGAAATGCAATGCACTGTTTATCAATAGAATTAAAAATGAATTTTTTTTGTTAACTTAATTTAATTAAAAATTAAGTAAATTTTTTTTCACATATGGGTTGTTTGGTTGATAAAGTCGAAATGAAATATAATATTTTTATTTAAATTTAATATTAATTGTAAAATACTAATTTGAACTTTAAATTAAATTTTATATTTTATATTTTATTTTAGTTCCAAAATTGACTTTGGGAAGAGAGCCCATTCCTTTTCTTGCCTAAATTAACGAATACCTAGGTCAGAGTCCGGAATCAAATCCTCGTTTTGGATGGAATGGGACTCCACGTGGAATACCCTATTCCTATTCATTGGGGCAACCAAAATTCCCAACTCCATTAGCATGGGGTATTCCATTCATGATTCACCCATACATTTAAGAAAACCAAACGGGCCCTAAGTAATCTTCGATCTCCATCTAATCGACAACAAGTATGTTGTTAAAGAGAGTAGTCCTGAACTATGATTATAAGAGTCTGTTTAATATATTTTTTATTTTCGTTTTATTGATTTATGAAATAGAATTGTTTGATATTATTTTTATTTTTTATTTTATGTTTATTGTTCTTAAATAGATAAAATAGAAGCAAAACAAAAAACCAAAAAAAATCATAGTTATCTAACCGATTGGTTTGAGATGCTTTTGACGGCTTAAAATGTAAATAATTCTGCTCCGGATATCTTCTAAATATCTTGTAGAAATAAATAGAAAATAGTTGAGAGATTTTTTTTTCTTAATTGTCAACAAAGATCTTCTTCTTCAACCGTTAGGTAATAAAAAATAGGTAGATATACATGACTACCACCGCAAGAGAATGAATCGTTTCTGGAGACATAATGAGTACCTCCTTATAAAAATATTCTATGGTTTTTGACTTTCAAAAATTGACCAAAGTCAATTGGAAGTTTGATTTCTATATAATGAATATACCAAGATTCAACAACACAGTCAAGTCCTGAAGTTCTATTCTCTCATAGAAATAGAATAAAATAAGAGTTGCTTCCTTAATTGATCTTTTTTTATTTCTATTTTTATAAGTAATTATCGACTCTTATCTTAAGTCGTTCAATATCTTTTTCTTTTCTTCTTTCTTTTCTCTTTCTTATCAATTTTAATTTTGAAAAGCTCTTTCTTATCAATCTTGAAAAGAGCAGACCTAGTACAGACCCGATCAAAAAAATACCAGTTACACTACCGATTATTCAAAGAAGAATCCTTCCTCTTATTATAGTATTGGCCATTTAATCTGCTTCCCTCCACATTTCTTGACTAGTCACTTTCTTGACTAGTCACTTTGTCACATGCTTGAATCTTTTATCTGTTATATATTATATGCATTTCTTTATGAATCAATATTCTTACATTCCAATTCCTTTCCCATACCTCCTTCATCGATCTCAATTTGATTCTTCAAGGTTAAGATAGAAATATCATAAATTCGTGAAGGAGTACGATTGCGAGAAAGCCCACTATACGTCCTTTGAGATTCATAGTTATACCTCCTATTTTTTGCTTAGCTTGAGTTGCCTACTTTCGAAAGCAATTTGTGACATGATTGAATCTTTTGATTTTGGCATCTCTTTCTAGAATTGATTTGTATAGGAAAAAATTGACTTTTTCATTCAATTGGTCGTTCATACTCTAAGACTTGTTTGATAGAATTCATTTGGAATCCGTTTTTGGCTTCTTTTTTTCTCTTTTTTCTTTTCTTATTCCCTTCCATAATTCCTTAACATAGGTTTGATCCTCTAGAATCGGAGCCATTTTTCATTGAGCGAGGAGTACGAAAAAGATCAAATCTTTTTTCTATTCTTTTCTCTGGCAGAGCTGGGCCATCCTGGACTTGAACCAGAGACCTCACCCATGAAGTAAATCATCGTACCTACGGTCCAATCAATTTGGAGAGAATCAAAAGATTCTTTTTTGGGAGCGATTCATCCTTCCCAAACGCAACATACAACTCTCCGTTGTACTGCGCTCTCCAAGTGTCCTTGTTCCCCTTTATTCCTTGGAAAGTCTTTGTGAAATAACTCCGATGAGAAGAAAAAAGAAGGCGTTAAGAGACCCTCCTGTCCCAACCCTAGACACTCTAAGATCCTTTTTTAAAACCTGCTCCCATTTCAAGTCAAGAGATAGATAAATAGACACATCCCATTGCACTGATCGGGGGCCTTCGTAGTGACTGAGGGGGTCGAAGATCAAGAAGTGAGTTATTTATATCAAGCATTCTTCTTACGGCTAAATCCAATCTTCTGGTCTCTACGGAAAGGAAAAAGGATTTCACGTTCTTCCTTTTGGAAAGGGACCGGGAGAAAATTTGGGGTCAATGAGTCACTGGTTCAACCAGTTGAACAGATGGTTGAACTGTTTTATAATATTTTAAATTTTTAAAGATTTATATATTTTATTTGATTTATATTTATTAAATATACACATTTACATATATATATATATATATATATATATTTCATAGAAAAAATAACCTAGAAGAAAATATGTTTTTTTAAACTTTTTTTTGGAGCAATTCGATCTGTCAAGTTTTATCGATTTTTTTACCCGAATTTTACCGGGTTTGACCAAGTCAATTGTTTGGTCGTTTTTTTCATTGGACCAATCTGCCCGGACCATCGGATTCTACCGGTTGAACTTATTGGATCGGTCCAGTTTTTATAACTAGAAAAAAAATGATTTTCAATTTGTGTTTTTTGTTTCATTCAAATACAATATTCAATATTTTATTTACAAAAAAAAAATATTAATTTATAAAATAATGTCATTTTTTTACAGCTTATTTTCTTTTTGGATCATTGATTTTGATTTTTTTTTAAAATTTTAAATAATAATATCAAATAATCGTTTGTTGCTCAATTTTGATCGAAATGTTGTTGCCTGTTAGGCCATCTATACTGAACAGTTTTTTTCGTAGACCATGTATACTGACTCTCACAATATAACTCGTTGAAACTCACGAGTCACACGAATATTCTGACGAAACCCCACACTACTAGATACTCCTGTGATATTTTAAAAGCATTTCAGAAACCAAAACCAACACCAAAACTCTATACCAAACCCCCAAATCGGACATCACATCACCATCCACTCCTCTCCACTCCTCTCTTCACCAACCCCTCTATCCTCTCAACAATGGCGGCATTGAAATCGTTCGTCGAAGTGCACGCGGACTCCCACTTCCCGATCCAGAACCTCCCCTATGGCGTCTTCAAGCCGGACCCTACCTCGCCGCCTCGCCCCGGCGTCGCCATCGGGGAATACGTGTTGGACTTGTCCGAGATCGCTAGTGCTGGACTGTTCGATGGGCCGTTGCTCCGTGGATCGGATTGCTTTCACCAGGTGAGGGAAATTTGTTGCGTCGGATTTGTTCAGAATTGGACCGTATAAGCAACTGTCCGTACGTCAACTGATGTTGAGGTATAGTTTAAACTATCATTAAAATACGTGAATAAACCAATACGGAGGTTGTCCGAACATGTTATAATGGTGTGGATAGATAACATCATGGGTTTTCTATCATTCTAACTTGTCTTTTTGGAACCGTGCCATCACGTAATTAGAGACTTGATATGTGTGTGGAATTGGATAGTGCATTGCTCGAAGGTGTGTGACGAATCTTTGAGCTCATGATCGAAACAAGCGAAGGCACAACATGTCAATTTAGTGAAAATCATGACCATATCGTGCTAGCATTATCTGGATTGGTCAATGTGTTTGAGGTACACTGGAGGCTGCGCCCTACGTTAAAATGCGGGCGATGCTTTGCGGATGCAGTTTCACATTGAGCTTCTCCCCAGTACACTCATATATGTTGTAGAGGAACTTTACCAGTACTCAGTAGCAAAAGATATCTACTCTATCATTTAATAGATACCTAAGAGCATACACTGGATGTGCATTGTATTTAAAGGAGATGTTATTAAGATATGCTCTTAGAGATGATATTTCTGGGCCTTTTAGCATGAACTTGAGTTTTTTTAATAAATAAATAAAGTTAGCATCTCAACAAAGGTCGTTATGTGTGGCCTATTTCTATTTGATTCGCAATGAAAATTAAATAAAAACTGCATGGGTTGTATCAGCCAAGTGCAATCACAGTCGATGCATGATAAGGTCTTTTCTGAATATGCTTGTTATTGTTATGGCACCTCTCTGTAATGCGGGTTGTGTACATGAGGGAGTAAAAGTATGTCTTGTGGTTTGACATGCGATCTATGCAGCCGACGCTCAACAAATTTGTGTCCTTGGGAAGAGCAGCATGGAAGGAAGCACGAGCAACTATTCAGAAGCTATTGTCATGTGTGTTGTGCTTCCTCCAATATGTACCTCTATTTTTGAAATGTCTATTGAATAAGAATGAAGTCTTTTACCTCAAGATCATGATATAATAATGCTTGATAAGAATATGGTTTGTAGAGAATAACCTGTGCTATGTCTCAGCTTCCCTCTTTTTCTTCACTATTCCGAGTAATTTATTGTTGTGTCCTGTGGCAGCCACAGAGCCAACTTTGCGTGATAATGCGACACTGAGGGAGAAATCACTGGTTCCTATTGTACGAATGCATTCCTTGTTGAATACCAGCATCATTCATATATGATCTCTTCCTTTTGGGATTGTACTCAAGTACTCATTTTATTTTCATGGTTAAGAGCAAGGTAGAGCTGCTAGTTCCAACTGCAATTGGAGACTACACAGACTTCTTCACTTCTTTCCATCATGCTAAAAACTGTGGAATTATCTTTCGTGGTCCTGAAAACCCAATTCCTAAAAACTGGTAACGTAATTATTAAGCTAATTCATGGAGAAGTTATGCTGTTAAGTATTATTCAGTAATTTACGAAAGTTTTCTTTGTCGATTTATAGGTATTATCTACCTATTGCATACCATGGGCGTGCATCTTCCATTGTTATTTCTGGAACCGACATCACTAGGCCAAGGTTTATCTCAAATGTTTTTACCCATTTTTGTCTCCTCAGTTATTGATGGTCCGGAATGAGCTCTTGTGGAGACCTCAGTTATTGATTGTCAGGAATGAGCTCTTGGAGCTTTTTTATCTTGTCATACAAAATTCATGGACCTTTTGTTTAGGTTGGCTGGTGCGTAACTGCCTTGTTCGATAACAGTTTGTCTCAATTAACATATTCTTCTCTTTTTTCTACCAGGGGGCAGAGTTTTCCAGTTGGTGATTCTCCACCTTCATTTGGGCCTTCAAAAAAGTTGGACTTTGAGCTAGAAATGGTTTGATTTTATCGTCAGTCTTTCATTTTCATCATCCCTATTTTAAATGCTAATGTGTATGTATATAATGGCTAAGAATGATATAGTGGTATTTCTCATTTACATCAAGATCAACCTCAGCTTATGCGATGCCAAAATCTTTGTTTGAAACTGGATGTTGGAGAGAAAATGCATTCATTCTTGCCTCATTTTATTGAATGAAAATGCTATTCAAAAGTCGCATTTTGCTATTGTACTTTAAGCCTTTTTTCAGTTTTGCAAAATTATATCGATATTTACGAACTCCGAATATAGAAAGGTTACCATACTGTATATCTCTATGGAATTTCCTTGTTGCTATCAGGCAATATCTTTGAGTAAAATTTATGAGCTTTGGCAAGGGTATCATCGAACTGTCTTTCTCTAAATTTATCATAACCTCTGGAAATATTGTAGTTGTGGTACTGTTCTCATCTTATAGGCTATTACGATGTAGCTTTCTCTAATAGGTTTTCAGCACCGTGTTTCTTCTAGAGAAAAACGATGCCACTAGTTTTTAAGGAATGCGTGACCATGCAAACATTGAGAATTGATGGTATGAAATTGAAGAAAGCAAATGGGAATTCGAAAGGTGGGAAATGAGAATAGCACTAGGGATTTTAGATAAATGGACCGGAAATCTGAGGCAACAAAAGAAGGTATGGGGTTGTGTTCAGAGTCATTTGCTAAGAATTTGGGCTTGATTTAACAATCATGAATAATTTAAGAAGGGTTGCATGTTCCTTTCTGGAAGGATCAAAAGTGCCACATAGTTTTCCTCATTATATATTTTTTCTGAAGTGCTAGATTTTTTACTGCATTAGGCCTTTATGTTTTTTTTTTCAGGCTACTATAGTTGGTCCTGGAAATCCATTAGGAAAATCTGTTGATGTGAAAGATGCAGCAGATCACATATTTGGACTTGTTCTGATGAATGACTGGAGTGGTGAGTAGCTTTCTCGGACATTGTCTCGGATCTTGTCTGAGTATTACTTGTGAAAGAACTTCACTTGCTTCTGATAACAGATGCCTTACTGAGAATTTTTATTTTCCCTTTTTTTTTTCTGTTAGCTAGAGATATTCAGGGTTGGGAGTATGTACCTCTTGGTCCTTTCCTAGGGAAAAATTTTGGTAATTTGCTCTTCATTTCTCTCATAATACTTGCTTTCAAAAGTCGGCTGCCTGAGCTGGATTGGTGATCACTTTAGGTACAACAATCTCTCCTTGGATTGTCACCTTGGAAGCTCTTGAACCTTTTACTTGTGATGCCGCAAAACAGGTATATTGCAACCATTCTATACATATTGTGCAGAAGTATGCTTTCATACGGGGAAGACATATACTGGGTTGTGGTTATCGCTTATTTCATCTATCTAGGCATGGACACTGAAGTGTCAATGGGCTTACCTGGGTTAGGCAAAATGAATTAAGATAGCCAGACTACTAACAAGAGCCCCAGCCTACATCCAGTCTAGGTTAGGGAACTTGTACCACCTTAACTCAGTACAGTGAGGCTGTATCTGCCAAGACTTGACACATTGGCCATGAGGCCCATGACACTCTTATGATTGATGTATGTCCATGCATCCTCCCCGAGACAAAAATCAGCTAAGATATGTAGTCGGATTAATCGTCTAAGGTTTAACTGTTCTTTATAACTTCTCTGATATTAACTGAGAGTATTGGAAGGCTGAATTCTATGAAGCTATTCTCTCTTGGTGCTATTGGGGACCAAATTCTCAAAGCTGTAATGCTGCATTTCAGGATCCTCCTCCATTGCCATACCTGGCAGAAAAAGTATCAAAAATCTATGACCTCTCATTGGAGGTGAGTTTATCTTCTTCAGCACTGCACATTTGATAAATGATTGCTGTTCTGACCCATGCTTTCTTTTATCAAGTGAGAATGCAAGTCTCAAGTCAGCTGCTCATTTGTTCCTATTAACCAGAGGTTACTTGCTGCTAGGTTCAAATAAAACCTGCTGGAAGAGAACATGCAATCGTTGTCACTAAGAGTAACTTGAAGAACTTGTAAGTTTACTACGTGTAACTTCGTCAGCCCCTGTTTCATTCTTGGCGATATCTTATGCGTTAAGCCCATCACTTCTTAGACTACGTTATTTATTGTATCTCTTGAAGTCTTCGATAGCTTTTGGGATATTGCATAGATGTAAGAGGTATTGCATGCTTGATGAGGCCATTGACAATTCCCATTCATCGAGTTGAGGTATAGATACCGAATTTAGAACCATTGAGCGTGAGATGAGGAAGAAAATAAATGTTGACCTCTTGTTCTGATTACTGGATGGAAAGATGTCATTGTCACAAATCATCCTCTTGGCTTACGAGACACCAAGCTGATTGAGGCTCGATGTACTGACTACAAGTCCAGTGTTCTGATTGTATTCTGCATTTTTCTGGGATTTGCTCTGAATTTTGTTACTGAAAGAGCAATCAGGAATACGCATAGGATTTGCCAGCTACAAAAGCAGGACTGGTTATCATACCATGATAGCATGCCTGCTTTCCTATAAGAAGACTTACAAATGGAGCTTCTCATTCAATTGTCTGCTTAAGATAACCCTCGAGTTTGAATCAACGTGCTCTTGTTTTATACCCACAGAATAATTAGAGTTTGCGGTGTCTATTTGCTCGCTGCTTCTTATTTTTGCCTTGGATAGGTACTGGACGTTGACACAGCAGCTGGCGCACCACACAGTTAATGGCTGCAATCTGAATCCTGGTGATCTCCTGGGGACTGGCACTATAAGTGGCCCTGTATGAACTTTCACTTATAATGTTCTTTCTTGTGTCCTCAGTTCTCCCTAACAGCTTCGTCAAATGGAAATTCAGATGCCATTTTCTTTCTACAGGAACCTGATTCTCTTGGGTGTTTGATGGAGCTCTCGTGGAATGGTCAGAGGCCTCTGTCTTTGAATGGGGTGACTAGGACATTTCTAGAAGATGGCGATGAAGTCATTTTCTCTGGTGTTTGCAAGGTTCTGTTTCATGCTAACCTATATCTATGTTGTAATGGCTTCGTACTTTACTGTGCCTCATGGAATTGGCTTCATTTGTTAAGCATTTTATTCTGGGATCAACCATGCGACTTCTATCAAGACATATAGGAAACAAAGCTAATCTTTTGCGCCCTTAGTGATGGTCATTACTGCCCTTAGTGATGGTCATTACTGCCTATTGAATGTGTTTCTGTGTTCTTGAGACCAGAGTTAAAAATTATGCACAATGGTTGACTTTGCAAATAGGTAGCCTTCGCTTTTTACTACAACAATTAGGGCCTTTGATGATTGTGATTCTGTGAATACTCATTTTTCAGGGAGATGGTTACAATGTCGGATTCGGGACTTGCTCCGGGAAGGTTTTGCCGTCACCCTAGTGAGAGCGATTGCTTTCATTCACCAGGATTGTACCAGTTCCAGCACATCGTAGCTCGGTACTATATTTTGTAGGACAACTGTTTCTGATTTAGCAATAATGTCCAGTTCATGCGGCCTAGGTATGAGACTCGTGGACTTTCGAATCGACTATGTTGTAATTGTTGATTCCTTTGCATTTGTTCGTTTATGGTTGCAGTTTGAGACTCACATCTAAATGCATAATTAGTCCTATGCTTTTCTCTTTCTACCTAGAAGTAGTCTTGCACCAGTTGTTTCTGCGAAAATAGGCAAGAGAATAAGTGTCCTGGACGTAGTAGGAAATGAACTCAAACCATGAAGATGATGAAGCTGGAAACTATCCGCGCCACCACACCAGATGATGTTTTTATTCATCAACTTGACATAAACCAAGTGAACAAGGCACACCAGATGATGTTTTTATTCATCAACTTGACATCATCAGATTGATGTTTTTATTCATCAATCAATTAACGTTATTCGACCAAACAGAAACCCCAACATGCAAACCAAACCTTTACATACACACACGTCAAGCAATGCAGCTGCACTTGCATTTGGCCATGCAGCTCCTACAATCACTGAGCCTCGGAAATCTCTGGTCGCTGCAATCGCACCTCTTCTGGCACTCCGCCTGCCTCATCCCGCCCCACATGCACCTCGCCATGCACCTCAACATCAGCGTGCACGAGGGACAGTCGTGCCTAAGCCGTCCCACCATGCAGTTCCTGCAGATGTTGCTGCCGCCGGAATCATACGACGGGGAGCATCCCACTGCTGCTGCCAACGGGGTGACAACGAGGAGGAGCCACAGGAGCAGTGCTGAGGATTGCATTAGCATCGTCAACAACTGCTTCTTGTTCAACTTTCTTTTCACTTTGGAAGGGCAACTTTCTTTTCACTTTGGAAGGGCAAGGGGAAGCTTGATTTTCATGTTCTGGTGCATTTTATAGGCTCATGAGATCACATTGAAACAATTTGATATTATGGAAAAGGAAAAATAAGATGCTTTGGACACTGTAATTTGAAGTTAATACAATGTTGTGAATTGGACAAACAATGTCTCATTAATTGTTTGTTATGATCTTTGCTTCATCTCCTTGGTATGTGTGATTTCTGATGGTTGAGTTTGTTTCAGCTGTTTACTCGTCTCTAAACAGTAACCATAGAAGCGTGTTTCAATTTACAATAAGAAAATATATATATAATCTCGTCAAGTATTGTTGAGGATATTTTTTAAGAAAGAATGATGTACGTAATCTTATCCCAATTTTCATATAAAAAAATTATTTTGTTTTGTTTTCAAAAATCAAATCATTGATCTCATAATTAAAAGAGAAACAAGAAACGATTTATCATTTAACCAATTCCTCTTGACAATAAAGTACAACAAATACTACACTAAGACAAGTTCCACGTGCATTTTATTACCTCAAATATTTACACTCACAATTTAATACCCAATTAGTATTTCTATTTCATTTAACTACCCAATTATAAGTAAAAAGACATAATTTGCTTTGCGTGATATTGACTTCCATCAAATTTTCATTCTCGTGCAAAGGGACCAGCAAGCAGCCTTTTCATCGACCGTGAACAATTTCATGCCTCAGTTGGGCGTGAAAGTGACATTTTTATTTTTTTAGGTTTTTTTTTTGCAATTTTCACTTAACCCTATAAAGAAATTTATTTTTATGTTCAGAAAAATGATTTTGTGACTCAAATGACTTAAAAGTAAGTCAATCCATCTGGTTTCGTTGGCTTATTAATATAGAACTTATTCAAAGTACTAAAACAAAAAATCAAGGGTTGCTTCCCTGAAACGTTTTTGTTTAACGTTTTCAAAGTACTCAATTGAACTTAATCGTCTAGATTGATTGATTGATTTTTGATTTGGTTGATTCCATGATCATTCACATTCTTGATAATCTCTTTGTCCTTGTTTGAAATAATTGAAATGGATTCAGTGTTTGTGATTTCATTGATCGCATCGAGTGAATTCTCGAGTTGAGATTCTAAGAAATCAAGAATAGCATTCATGTCATGTCACAAGATTCATCATTGACTTATTCATTTGACACATCAAGTTGATAACAAGTAGTCATTGATGACATCGATTTCAATTGAAACCTCTTAAAGCAAACCTGGACATTTTCTTGTTCCAGATTAATTAGATCATTACCTACATCGATTTATACTTTTGAATGACTAAAAAATGATCTACCAAGGATATTTCTTGGTGAATAGTTTGAAGCAAAAGATTCACTCTTTATATTAAAGACATAAAAATTGACAATGAATGATAGTTTGTCAACTTTGATCAAAGCACTGGGGAATGATTCACCCTATGTATGAATCTTGTCATTGATTCATGCATGTCTTTGTTGGAGAATGAAAGCATTGTACCTCATTCAATGTGTTCATTCATCAATGAGGTTAGATGCATGTTTCCATTGATAACTCCATGTTAATCCCCTAGAATTATTCAAGTACCTTTTTATGACCACTTTACTATATATAGGGGTGCTTGTTGTTTGATGATTCTAAACACAAACAAAGCAAGAGTGGTGAGACACAAGTGAGTTTATGAGGGTGTTATAATCGACAGGAGAAATCCTTGGAGCGACTATAAGAAAGTATCTAGTTTTTACTAGTGGAGTACTTTACGTGAGTTTTTCTCCAGTTCTCGGATTTCTCATTTTAAATACTCGTGTCCTTTGTCTAATTCATTTCTCTCATTTGCGTTTGTGACTCTTGATATTCTAACAAGTGTTATCAAAGCTTGGTTCGACGGTCAAGCTAATTGGTGTAATACCCCGAAAATCTCGTGATAAATTATTGTTTCAAATAAAAAAAAATAGTATATTATAGAAAGTTGTAATTTATACAATGCGATTATAAAATTCGTTTATAAAAATAATGACAAAATATGATAAGGATCCAAAAAATACATAAATTTTAGTTTCACGATAATTAACATAAATAATAATTAATCGTATGTTATAATTTATTTTATGGGGTAAAAAGGCTTTTTTGATGATATAATAAGAAAATAATACAAATTATGAATGAAATACAAGCTTAATACGGAAATAAAGAAAAATACCATTTTAATATGAAATATCGTATGACCTAAACCTAATTTTGACATTTAGTTTTCTTTATGACAATTTCTATTCCACCTAAATTAAATTATCTACCCAATAATTATCCATCAATTATCCACTAAATATCCACTAATTATCCACTAAAATTATTTTAATTGATTTATTTTTCTATAAATACAAACTTTCATCTCTTTGAAAAACTTCACGCAAGCATAAAAGGAGTTCTTATCATGCAAAAGAAGAAATAACCAAGAGAAGAAAAGAAGGAGAGTTTGAGGAGAAATTAAGATTACAAGACGACGAGGATCCTTCACCATTAATAAGATAAGATGATCATCTTTTTTAGAAATTTTATGGAAAATCATAGGCTCTATGATAAATTTTGATTTTTCATATATATGTTGAATCCTCACATGTGCATTTTCTAATAAAGTTGATAGATCATGATTTAGAGTGGTGAATCTCAAGATATAAATCAAAGCATACGGATATATTAATCATAAAAAAATGGTTATAGAATTGATTTTATGACTTGATCTGAAATTACACAGAAAGAATTTTAAAACGATTTTTATATCAATGAAAATTCCTTAAAGTCTCGTTTTTAGAACAGTTTACAAATAATTATTTGGGACTATATGTAGAGAGATATGAGCAAATTAGTAAACTAAGGTCAAACTGTGTGAACTAGTAAAAAATAAAAACTTGAACGAATAAATTGCTATTATTGGTAAGGTTTTATGATTAAAAACTCTAATTCTATGAAAATTTTATAGTGTAGTTTATGTAAAATTTTACAAAATAATTTTTGGAGTTTTATACAAAAGGTTATAGATTTAAACGTGTCGAAGAGTCATATTGGACAGAATTAAAAAATGAACCGTTTTGACCCCGAAACAACTCCAAATATTCCCAAACACTTATAATAATGATAAATACATAAAATCATCATCGTGGACTATTAGAATAAGTATCGAAGATTTTGCTCAAAGCTTGACAGCACCACATAATATTACTATCTAGTTTTTTCAAGAAATACAAATAAATATGTTTAACTCCATAACGTGAATATCATGCACAAGAGTGTGTCTTAATATGCCTATCCTATTATATTATAGGAATTGGAGACGAAGCTCATTATCACTTAAAGACGAGACTGAGCATGTGCATGTGAAGAATTACGATAAAAGATAATTTTTATATTTATTGTGTGTAGCGATACATATTATTATACCGTGGGTATAATGATATGCATTGCAATGTTTGGACGTAGTCACTAAATTTGACTAATGTAAAATACTGATTACAACTGATGTGTGTTGTGTACTAAATTCTAAGTGATGTGGAGTGTTATTACATGGTGTATGTTATGTCTTATTTTGCTAGTATAATGAGGGTGAATTTGTGAAAGAAATATAAATCCATAATTGGTTAGTTAACTTTATGGTATAAAATGCAAAGAGCATTGTGACTGTCACATGTGTTATATTCTGATTTGATAGTGACATTCTTTCATCGACCTTGTGAGGTCGTTATGATTTTGTGACTTGATCTGAAATTACACAGAAAGAATTTGAAAATGAGCTTTATATCAATGGAAATTTCTTAAAGTCTAGTTTTTAGAACAGTTTACAAATAATTATTTGGGACTATATGTAGAGAGGTATGAGCAAATTAGTAAAGTAAGGTCTAACTGTTTGAACTAGGTAAAAAAAACTTGAATGAATGAATTATTATTATTGGTAATGCTATATGATTAAAAACTATAATTCTAAGAAAATTTTATAGAGCGTAGTTTATGTAAAATTTTACAAAATAATTTTTGGAGTTTTATACGAAAAGTTATAGATTTAAACGTGTAGAAGAGTCATATTGGACAGAATTAAGAAATGAACCGTTTTGACCCCCGAAACAACTCCAAATATTCCCAAACACTTATAATAATGAGAAATACATAAAATCATCATCGTGGACTATTAGAATAAGTATCGAAGATTTTTCTCAGAGCTTGACATCACCACATAATATTACTATCCGATTTTTTCAAAAAATACAAATAAATATGTTTAATTTCATAACGTGAATATCATGCACAAGAGTGTGCCTTAATATGCGTATCCTATTATATTATAAGAATTGGAGACGCAGCTCATTATCACTTAAAGACGAGACTGAGCATGTGCATGTGAAGAACTACGGTAAAAGATAACGTTTATATTTATTGTGTGTAGTGATACGTATTATTATACCGTGGGTATAATAATATGCCTTGCAATGTTTGGACGTAGTCACTAAATTTGGCTAACGTAAAATACTGATTACAACTGATGTGTGTTGTGTACTAAATTCTAAGTGATGTGGAGTGTTATTATATGGTGTATGTTATGCCTTATTTGTTGGTATAATGTGGGTGAATGTGTGAAAGAAGTATAAATCCATAATTGGTTAGTTAACTTTGTGGTATAAAACACAAAGAGCATTGTGACTGTCACATGTGTTATACTCTGATTTGATGTTGACATTCTTTCATCGACCTTGTGAGGTCGTTTTGGTATGAGTGTATCTCATTATAGAAGATTCCGGGCTCCGGTTTGACTGGTTCCTTTTTGCGGATGTCCTTTTTACTAAAGGTGAAGAGAGCTTACTTATGAAATTAAATAAGTCTCACCAAGGACACAATTATAACATTGAGGGTATCTATTGTCTATCGTCTCTATGTGATTGATATAATTATAAGTATGAAAAAGTCTTAAATAAACTATTGAGTGTAGCAGTGCATGATACTTGGACCGAGGGACCTATAGTGTCATAGTGTCATTGTCTTAGTTTTTTTGATATAGAGGTCTTGATTGTCATACCATAAATGGTATGATGGTAGAAATGATGTTGATAATGTTTGAAGTGTTGATGGATGCATGGTTTCGAATGTTGTTATGTGGTGTTAAATGTACTTATATGACTAGAGTGAATCACTGATATGCTTCAGATGATAATTGTGTGTCGGATTAGCATAATAGTTCCAGAGTGCTGCAACAAAGGACCCAAGTGGCCATTTCTTTTCTTTTCTTTTCTTCTTCTCTCGTGTAATCCCTGATAAGGGGATCGACACGTTATTTAGCTCCTATAGCTCACGGTTACTATTTTTCTGTGTCTTTTTTCTTCTCTTTGATATAGAAAAAATACTTCAAGAAGAAGTATGACCTAAAATTTGATGCTAGATGGAACTTATGTGTGAAAGGTATTCTGAAATGAGAAAAAGATTAAAATTTCGCTGCAACGTAATATTCTGATATATGATTGAGTGCATCAAAAGTTTCTAAATTAATGATGTATACGTAAACTTAGCTTAATTCTTATGACTAAGTCAAATAGTATAGTTTTTTCCTAGTTGAGGTGTTGGGCCCAGTGACTGTGATGTCATATGTATCATTAATAAGTAATGGAAAGTCTGGGTGTTACACTTGATGTTTAGTGCTTGATGGAACGAATGTCGAGTAGTAGTCAAACAAAAATAAAGGTTGACGAGTTTTTTGGAAAAGGCTTTAAGCTTTGGAAGTTTAAGATGGAGGCGTTGCTGATTGATCGAGAACTTTGGCAAGTTATTGAAGACGAGAAGCCCCAAGGTGGAACGACATCTAAGGAGATGGAAAATTGGGTTTCAATGGATCAAAAATTCATAGTTTTATCAGGCTTTTCTTAGAAGACAATGTTCTGGTGAATGTTGCAACGAAGAAGGCAACTAAAGATCTATGGACAAATTTGGGCAGTTTATATCAAAGCAAGTTGCTTGTGAATCATCTATTCTTGAGAAGGAAGCTTTATAATCTTTGAATGAGCGAGGTAGGCTCCTTCTTAGCGCACTTGAACTCATTCAACACCATTTATGCTCAATTATCTTCAAGTGATATAAACTTGGATAATGAGGAAAAGGCTTGTACCTTATTATGTTCGTTACCTTTTGAAGCTGAGCCTCAAATTCCAGCCGAGCCAACCTTGAGGCATTCGCACGATTAAGAAAAGCACCTGAAAGATTGAATCTATTTGCTTCTGGAGATGATATTGATGATGATCCACGAATAATAAAGGAAGCAATGAGCTTGAAGGATGCCACACAATGAAAACAAGAAATGAAAGAGGACATGGAGTCATTAAAGAAGAATGACACTTGGAGCTTGGCAAAGCTTCTGTTAGGGCATAAGGCTATTTGATGTAAATAGATTTTCAAGAAAAAGACATCGACAAATGGAGATCGAGTGATATAAAACTTGGTTGGTCATAAACGGTTTCTCACAAGTCGAGGGTGTTGGCTATGGTGAGATATCTTCTTCGATTGCTAAGCTAAGTTCTATTCAACTTATGCTCTCATTGGCAATAGCTTAGAATGTAGAAGTGGAACAACTCAATGTGAAGATGGCCTTCTTCCATGGTGACTTAGAGGAGGACATTTATATGAATCAACCAGAGGGATTCAACTCAAAGGGAAGAAGAATCTTGTCTGAAAATTGAAGAAGTCTCTTCATAGCCTAAAGCAGCCTCCAAGGATGTAGAAGGGATCACTGTGTATGCTTGAAGCGAAACAAAGAAGATCTTGTGATTCGGACACTATATATAGACGACACGCTCTTAGTAGGAAATAGCATGAGTATCATCGAGACAATCAAAGGGTTGTTAGCAAAGCAATTTGAGATAAAAGACCTTGATCCAACAAACTTTATCTTGGGAATGCAAATTCGAAGGGATCAAAAGAACGAAAAATTATGGCTAAGTCATCAGAGGTACACCGAGGATGTCTTGAAGAAGTTCAACATGAGTGACTACTAGCCGGTGAAGGTTTCAATATGCACTAGCTCAAGTCTATCATTGCTGCAATATCCAAAAAATGACAAAGAAATTAAGGAGATGGCGACCATGTCGTATGCATGTGTAGTTGGCAGTTTGATGTATGCCATGGTATGCACATGACCAGACATTGCTCATGCAGTGAGAGTTCTGAGTAAGTTTATGTCTAAACCTGGAAAAGAGCATTGGAGAAGGATAAAGCGTGTATTTAGGTATCTTCATGGAACTTCTGATCTGGAGTTGTGCTATGAAGGAGTGAGAGACTTGAAAGATAAAAAGTCGATGGATTTAGGATACTTTACGGATGCTGATTGGGGTGGAGATATTGATAATAGGAAATCTAGCAGTCACCATGTAGTTTCTTCGTTTGGTGATGCTATTAGTTGGATGAGTAAAAGGCAAAGCACAGTTGCTTTATCGACCATTGAACCTGAGTACATGGCTCTTACTCATATGGCCAAAAAGGTGATTTGGTTACAAGGACTGTGTAGAGAACTTGGTTTCTCTCAAGGAGGAGTGAAGATCAAATATGATAGTCAGAGTGCTATTTTTCAAGTTACAAACCCTGGTTTTCATGTAAGAACTAAGGACATTTACATTCGATATCACTTCATCAAAGAACAAGTGAGTCGAAAGGTCATTGCGCTCCAAAAGATTGACACCATGGAAAATGGTGCTAATTTTCTGATGAAGGCCATGAGTACAGACAAGTTCAATCAGTGTGTGAGCATGATAGGATTAAGGCGTCATGGAAAACATTCACCAAGTGAGGGAAAATGTTTAGAATGGTTCACATTTCCCATGATAATTGATGCATTGGTCCTATGTATGAATCTTGCCATTGATTCATGCATGTCTTTGTAGGAGAATGGAAGCGTTGTACCTCATTGAATGTGTTTATTCATGAGTGGGGTTAGATGCATGTTTCCATTGACAACTCCATGTTCATCCCCTAGGATGGTTCAAGTACCTCTTTATGACCCTCCCTACTATATATACGGGTGCTTAGTGCTTGTTGCTTGATGATTCTAAAAAAAGACAAAGCAAGAGTAGTGAGAAACAAGTGAGTTTACGAGGGTGTTGTAATCGATAAGAGAAATCCTTGGAGCGATTGTAAAAAAGTATGTAGTTTTTACTAGTGGAGTACTTTCGGTGAGATTTTCTTCCGGTTCTCGGGTTTCTCACGTTAAATATTTGTGTCCCTTGTCTTTTTCATTTCTCTCATTTGCGTTTGTGACTCAACATTCTAACAAAAGCATCCTGTAGAAAACCTTCTATTTTAGCTTGTGGATTGTTAGCCATTTGAATGAATGTATCTTTCTCAATTAGAGAAGAAAGATTATTGTTCCGGCAGCTGTAGTACTGTTCACGGAGAACCTCCGTTTCACTCGACATTGTCGTTTTTTTCCTCATTGATTCCTTAACAGAGCTTAGGGTTTTCTCAGACGAGTGAGAGCAATGACAGAAGACGGCAAAGGGAAGATCGACAAGTTCGATGGGAACGATTTTGGTTTCTGGAAGATGCAGATCGAAGATTATCTGTATCAGAAGAAGCTACACCTTCCTCTGGGAGAAAGGAAGCTGGATACGATGGACCAGGCAGAATGGAACTTGCTGGATCGGCAAGCTCTCGGCTTTGTCAGATTGACGCTGGGGAAGAACGTTGCGTACAACATCGTGAACGAGAAGACAACGTATGGTTTGATACAGGCGCTATCAAACATGTACGAGAAGCCATCGGCATCGAACAAGGTATTTCTGATTCGTCAACTGGTTAATACGAAGATGCGAGAGGGTGCATGTGTTACAAATCATGTGAATGAGTTCAACTCTATACTATCGAGATTGACGTCAGTACAAGTTGTCTTTGATGATGAAATACAAGCACTATTGTTGTTATCTTCGTTGCCTGATAGTTGGTCAGGAACGGTGACTGCGGTAGCCAGCACGTCGGGAACTACGAAATTGACGTTCAATGGAATCAGGGATTTGATTCTAAATGAGGATATTCGTAGGAGGAACTTTGGAGAAACTGCAGGTTCTCTATTGAGTACAGATAGCAGAGGTAGAAAGTCTGAGAAAGAGCAGAGTTCAGGACATGGCAGGTCGAAGTCCAAGAAGCGAGGACAGTCCAAACCTCGCAAGGATACAATTTGCTGGAATTGTCAGAAGAAGGGGCATTTCAGAAGGCAGTGCACAGCTCCGAAGGAAATGAAGCCGGACACCTCAGTAAATGTGGCACATAAAGATGTAGATTATGCACTGATTTGCTGTGTTGAGTGCCCGATTGAATCCTGGATCATGGATTCTGGTGCTTCATTTCACGCATCTCCTAGACATCACAGGAATGAGAGATATCAATCTCAGAACATCGGCTGGTACAGTATGGACCTTGAAGGATGTGAGATACATTCCAGGACTCAAGAGAATGTTGATCTCTGTGGGCATGTTGATGCTCAAGGATATCGGGTCATATTTAGAGATAGCCAGTG
The DNA here is from genome assembly GCA_001925005.1 of Drosera capensis. Lineage (NCBI taxonomy): Eukaryota > Viridiplantae > Streptophyta > Magnoliopsida > Caryophyllales > Droseraceae > Drosera > Drosera capensis. Next base: position 9,362 of record LIEC01012539.1, on the reverse strand, counting down.
GAAGGTGGTGAAGGGAAATCTGTTTATTGCTCGTGGTTGGAAGAAGGGTACTCTATACATGGTAGAGTTATCCACAAATGAAGCAAACTCGGTTGGTGATGATGGTGGTCATTGTTCTACTCTGTGGCACCAAAGGCTTGGGCACATGAGTGAGAAAGGTATGAAGATGCTAGTTTCGAAGGGGAAGATTTCAGAATTGAAGGAAGTAAAAGTTGGTTTCTGCGATGTGTGTTTGGGAAGTAGAAGAGAGTCACTTTTGTATTGTCAGGGAGGACACCCAAGGCAAAGAAGCTGAAGCTTGTTCATACAGATGTGTACGGGCCAACATCAGTCCCATCATTGGGAGGATCGCGCTACTATGTCACCTTCATAGATGATTCCACTAGAAAGGTATGGGTTTACTTTATGAAGCATAAATCTGAAGTATTCAATACCTTTAGAAAGTGAAAAGTTGCTGTTGAGAATGAAACTTGACTGAAGATCAAATGTTTGAAGTCTGACAACGGTGGTGAATACAGTAGTAGTGAGTTTACTGATTACTGTGCTGAGAATGGAATTAGAATGTTAAAAAACTAGAGCAGCTAGATGTTAAGACAACGTTCTTGCATGGTGATCTTGATGAGGACATCTACATGGTGCAGCCAGAGGGTTATCAGATAGCTGGGAAGGAGAACTTGGTCTGTAAGTTGACCAAGAGTTTGTATGGTCTAAAACAGGCGCCAAGACAGTGGTATTTGAAGTTTGACAATTTTATGAGCAGGAGTGGGTACAAGAAGAGTGACTTGGACCCGTGTTGTTACTGGAGATATTTTGGCTCATCCTATATCATATTATTGTTGTATGTCGATGACATGCTAGTTGCAGGTTCTGACATGAAGGAAATCAACAGATTGAAGAAATAGTTGTCCGAGGAGTTCGAGATGAAGGATTTGGGTGCCTCAAAGCCGATTTTGGGCATGAGTATCAGCAGGAGCAGATCTGAAGGATCTCTAATATTATCCCAAGAGAAGTATATTGGGAAAGTGTTACAAAGGTTCAGCATGCAGGATGCCAAGGCCACATGTACACCTTTAGGGGCTCATTTCAATCTCACAAAGAAGCAGTCACCTAAGACGGATAAAGACAAAGCAGAAATGGCTAGAGTTCCTTATGCATCTGCAGTTGGGAGCTTGATGTATGTAATGGTATGCACAAGACCAGACATTACTCATACAGTGGGAGTAATCAGTAGGTTCATGTCTAATCTAGGGAGGAAGCATTGGGAAGCAGTCAAGTGGCTGTTACGCTACTTGAAAGGTACTTCCAAAACTTCATTACGTTTTAGCAAGAATGATGTCGTTTTGGAAGGTTATTCTGATGCTTATTTGGGAGGCTGTTCAGACACGAGGAAAAGCACCACAGGATTTGTTTTCACAGTGGGAGGCACAACAGTTAGTTGGATGTCTCGACTCCAGAAGAGTGTTGCACTTTCAACCACAGAAGCAGAGTACATGGCTCTTTCAGAAGTAGGGAAGGAAATGATTTGGTTGAAGAACCTTCTTGAGGAGTTGGGCAGGAAGCAAGATGACAGTGTCCTTTACAGCGACCGTCAGAGTGCGATTCATCTCGCGAAGAATCTTGTGTTCCATGCGAAGACAAAGCATATCCAGTTGAGGTATCACTTCATCAGAGGGTTGATAAGTGATGGCACTTTGTCACTAAGGAAGATTCTTGGGTCAAAGAATCCTGCAGATATGTTGACTAAGGGAGTTACTATAGAGAAGTTGAAGCTATGCTTAGTTTCAACTGGCCTTCATGGTTAATTATTGAAAAGGCGCCGCACTAGTCTAGAGGAGTTGTAGTTTTGGGTTTGTTAGAATTGTATTGGAGTGCAGTTGATGTGATCAGTCTCCAAATGGGAGATTGTTGAGTTGTGGAGTCTGATTTGGGCTTCGCTGTTGAATGGGTTTTTTTGGGCCAAGTTGGGTGATGGGGTTTTGGCCCAAGTTGGGTGTTTGGTTATAAATACCCTGTAATTGTAAACCCTAATTATCTGTGAGTGAAATTCCTTGTGTTGGTGCGGCCGTGGATTAGGTCAAATCGACTGAACCACGTTAAATCTCTATGTTCATCGTTTCGCTTTATTGTCTCATAATTGCTTGTGTGCGTTTGAGATCTCGATCAATACCCCAACAGATCAGACCTCAAATCATCTAACCCAGCAACTCAAAACCTGAGCCTCCAAACACAAGCCCAACTTCAGAACTCAAGTCTGTTCTCTCGAGTTCGGCACAAGCAAAAAGGAGTCTAGACGTGCATGAAGAAAGAAAAATAAATGATTGTTTTTTCCTCTATAATAAGGTCAATTCATAAAGAAAAAAACCTAAATTTAATAATGTTGTAAAGATTTTGGGATTATCATATTTTACAAAAAAATATAAATTATATGAGACGAAAAAAATATCAAACAAAAATAGAAATCAGGAATTACTTTAGTTTTTGGATTATCAAGGTACTCCTCGAAAGTCTACTCTTAAGTCTATAATCATGGTACTCCTCGAACTTGATTAGTAATAATCTAAATATTTGAAAAACAAAAATAATACGAATTTCTATTTTTAAATATCATTGAAAAGGTAAATTTTTTCGTCGGTCTTTTTCATTCACAAGATTTGAAATCCATAATTAATTAAGAAAAACCAAGCCCTGAACCATTTTGGATCAGCACTGCATGTCACCACAAGTTGCGCATTTCATTTTGTCTTGTCCTCCGTCAACATGAGAGTGGATCCTATCCAAACGTGATCTAAGAGTGCTTTCCCAGCGTGAATTTGTAATGATACAAATTTTTTTTTAGAAAAGATCCAGTATAAATGTTACTACATGACATGACAAATTTTTTTACTATGCCAATTGCCATTTGCATTCATGATTTCGCTCAAACCGTACAAGAAATAGGAAAAGTAAGAATGAGGCTTTTCTCTAATATGTGGAGGTGAGCTGCTATGTGGAGATGATTTTGTCGACTAATACGAGTTTGAATGATGTTTTTAATTTATGCGTGATTCGATTGATCAAAGGGTTTTATTTAAAAAAATATTTTTTCTTAAATGAGGCTTTTTTTTTACTATTTTCAATTTATATTTGATGTGAATAATTATATTGAGAAATTTTAGGATTATAAATAATCCATCCTTACTAATATGGGTCATGAGTCTTTCAAATTGTCATAATCGTGTCCAATCATAATAATTGGATCACATGTCTAATTTAGTTAGATTATAACTCAGAGACAATTACAACAGTCGAGATAGTCTGGATATATGGAGAGCACACTCGCAGCAGTATCTCTATCTCTATAGGAGTCTCTAAAAAAAAAGATTATGCAGCAAATCTTTTATCCTTATCCATATCCCTACATGATTCTATATACTTTATATTTATTCCTATATGTGAGGAACCAAAATCACATTCTCTGATTATAGCTACAATTGATTTATTTTAGCTGAAATTGATTATAAAAAATATAAATATTTAAAAATTGATTTATTTTAGTTGAAATAAAATAATAAAAATTAAAAATTATTATAATACGATAAAATATGTTCAATTGAGTTTTATTAACTTCAATATATGAAAAAATATTATATAAAAAATGTGAAAAACTATATAAGAAATCGATATATGGAATTTATTGGATAATTAAGTAAAAAACTGAATCTCTATACAAAGAGAATGACACTCCAACATTATATTATAGAGATAGAAATTGAAAAACTGTTATGAATGGTCTTAGCACGCTAGGTGTAGAGTATGTGGCTTATCTCTGGGTTAGTTCTTATATGGACTATTTACACGATAACTCTCAAATTATATTTTCTTCGTCCCGAATTATTTATAACAGTTTGAAAAACATACTTATCGAGATAAAGTTTGATTTGCGTCGCGTAAGATCAAACATCATTTTTTTTAGAAAATCGTCGTGAAATATTGATGATAATTTAAATTATATATTTTAACATGATGCTAACGACATAATTTTTTTATATCATTAAGACGACAAACGAAAATTCTCAAAAATATATGTTAAATAGTATAATGATTGAGAGTGTTACATCTAACGGGGAACCAAGGAAATAATTTTCATTGAACAAGAGGGGCATTGATACTTATCCTAATTAATTAATTTGCCCAATACTATCATTTGCATATAATTTTTTTTCTTCATAGCTAGCTTCATATTCCACCATTTTCCACATTTCAAAACTTGAAACAATGATACTTACCAATCATGCTGCAGAAACTCATCAAACCTCCGATGATGATCCACCTCCAATGATGATCCAAAATCTCCTCTGCTCCCACTTCATAATCAAGAATCAACAATCATAAAACGATCATTAAGTATCCACTAAATATTCATCTCCATCCTAACACCCAACACTGCCTTCATACTCCTTGGGCCCTTACTATGCTTCCTTATCTCCTTATTCGTGCAGCTCGACGGCCCGAAAAGCAGCCGAAACATGTTGGCTGAGCTTGGTTGGGTGTTCACCTGGTGGCTGATCGAGGCGGTGCCTATGCCGGTGACATCAATGGCGCCACTGTTCCTGTTCCCGGTGTTTGGGATCGCGGAGACCGATCAGGTGGTGCATTTCTATATGGATGGTGTGATCTCTCATGTTCTTGGGAGCTTTATTCTTGCTCTTGCTGTTCAGCACTATCATATACACAAGAGGCTTGCTTTGAATGTGAGTCCATTTTCTACGAATTCCTTTTCGCTCTAAAAAAAAACCCCTTTAATCTGAACTTATAGCTGGTTAACAGGTTGTAATGAAGTCGGTTTGATTGGATATAGCGTATAACGTTCAGGTGAACTAGCATTTCGTCCCCAACTATATGGGAAATGGATTGTGGTTCTCCTGGTCAATTCAATCACGACGTGACATAGGCATATAGGTTTAGCTAGGAGCGGATTTATTAACTGCATTGAGAAATAGATTTCCTTGATTCGGATACTCCTCCCATCTCATAATAAATATATTTGTTATTTTATGTTTCAAAATAATTATAATATTATTTTATTTGAAATATTTTTTTATAAAAAAATATCAACATCTATATTTTTATTTTATATTATGTTAATTCATTCTATTATCTCTTTTCCTACCATCCTTTTTCTGTCTCTTTCCTCTCACACGAGTTCAAGAATATTGTAATTTTTATATATAAAAATCAACCCAAATATAAATTTTTTTGAATAATCTAATGTTGCATTTAATATGGAGAAAAGGAGTAATAAAAATAGTCAACTAAAATCAGAAATAATTGACAATGAGCGAAAACCTGATAACTATGCTTGGTAACTTGTGGAGACTCGATACCAACAAGAATGACAGGAAGTGGAGACAGCAACGTAATGCGGGTGTACGTAGACCCCAAAGTCGGTGTCCACCCATTACAATTATTTTCTAGTTCTCCAATATCGTGCGAGTAAATCCAAACCAGGAAAGCGCACAAAATATAAACAGATGTGTACAAACATTTCGTTGTTCTGCAATTGCATATCGATCATCTAATGAGGGACTTGGACGCAGATAACGTTACTGTTCTGCAGGGACCCACTGAGTCCGCGACTCCTGTTACTAGGAATATGTGGGACGACGGCATTCGTCAGTATGTGGATGCACAACACGGGGATATTACAGAGGTTGCCTTCGGGGATGGGGCAGCCTGATGCCATCAACAAGTTAAAGCGGTTGTGCTTGGTGTTATCTATTCTGCTGCTGTAGGGGGGATGAGTACACTCACTGGCACAGGTATAGTATATAACAGGTTCTTGCCTACTACTTTACTCCAATTCCTGTGCTTGATACTTGTCAGGTGTACTAATCTGATTATATTTTAAATCATGATCCCTGCCCAAGTTGTACATATTGTTGGGTTTTTTCGGTCACTACTCGCGGAATACTGAGAACCTAACAAGAGACGGTGCTATTGTGTTGGACGTTAGAGAAGCAACCACAATCACACAGACACAAGATTTAACGTGGAAAACCCTCCCAAGTTGGAGAGTAAAAAACCACGGGGCGCACACCGCCAAACTGCACTATATCAGCAAACAAGTACACTTGTTCTTCTCAAGTTTTAGATGTAAAACTTGAGGTAT
>LIEC01012538.1:0-37241 GCA_001925005.1 Drosera capensis | reverse complement strand
GGGGTGGAGGGATGGGATTTAAATGCTGCTTGTTGCTTGTGACTCAATCTATCTGTAGCTCAACTTGTTTGCTTTTTACACCATTAGAGCTTGGTGTTTTTGTGGACAGTCAACTCAGCCAGACCTCTGAAGTCTTGTGATCTGCAACGCGTTGTTAGTGAGGGCAGTCATCCATTCAAGCCTAATGGCTCATTTGAAATCACAGAGCTTGACGCTTCGCCTTGCTCATCTCTCAGTATATGTAATGATAAAGACATGTAAGCTTAGAGACCTAATCATGGTGCTTTATTTTTTATTTATTTTTTGTTTCTTGAACACCCTGGCACATGATTAGTGCTTGATTTCCCTAATTATTTTTCGATTACTTCTCTTATTGCACAATATGATTTAAATTTTAGTGACCTGTTTTGCTTAATTTTTCATTTTTTATTCAGAATTGCAAATTCAACCTCTGGTTTTATACCCTCTAAGAAGATGAAGGTTGAGGAAATGCTCGGTCAAGTAATGAGGAAAGAGGGTTATGAATGTGATGGTAAAGTTAATTCTATTTCTTTCATAGTGCACGTTTGTATGCTTCAAGTTTTATATTTAATTCTGCCTTGTTAGGTGGGAGAGACTTGAAAGATCCTTCCCAGGAGCGATCTCCAGATACTGGTCCATCTTTTGCTGTTGTGGTTGATCAATACAACAGGGCCAAGGGTAATGGAATGTCATTTTCATGTCCAGATGATGAAGTGGAGGGGGAGTTAATATATTTTCAAAACAAACTACTGTGCAGTGCCATTTCGAGGAAGCATTTTGTTGGTATGTTGCCCGATGCTTTTGTTTATGCTTCTTGATAAAGGGTAGCTGCTAGATTGATAAAGGGTAGTTGTTTTGGTTCCTTCTGAACTTGCTACGTAATAGTAATAGGTGCACGCCAATGCATTTGCAGACGATCTAATTTGCAAGATTGTCCAGAAGCTGCCTCAGGAGATGGAGGTTGTTCGTAAGCAACGGTGGGATGATGTGCATGTCAATCAATATCTTTATGAACTTAGGGAAGCAAGGAAGCAGGGTAGAAAAGAGAGGAGGCACATGGAGGTGCAGGCTGTGCTTGCTGCTGCAACTGCAGCTGCAGCTGCTTCTTCTAGAATTTCATCGTTAAGGAAAGATGCGGAATCTTCTCACCAAGAAATTGTAAATATTTGCACTGGCCTTTAACTTTTACTCTAATTTGTGTATTGTTATTAAAAGTATTTCTTCCTTTTGGTTCATGCATCTCAATGATACTGTATCCCCCCCCCCCTTTTTTTTTTTATAGAATCAAATGGCTACGGAGAGTTCCAGGGGTCATGGTGGTGTGTTCTCCCGGTTGAGGCCCCATGTAAAAGAAGGCACTTCTAACTTGGCTAGTACTAGTGCGACGTCAGATAAGCACTCGGATCTAACTTCAGTCTTTTCCAAGGAGCATCCTAAATCATGTGACGTCTGCAGACGCCCAGAGACACTATTGAACCTGATTTTAATATGTGCTGGGTGCAAGGTTGGCCGATTTTTTCTGTCTTTAGTGCCATTATATCTCTCTTTCAAATGTTTGGGGGCATTTTTTTTACCTAGGCCATCCTATCAGGTTGCAGTTCATCTTGATTGCTATCGCTGTGTGAAGGAATACACTGGGCCATGGTATTGTGAATTATGCGAAGAGACATCTACGTCTAGAGTCCCTTTTGTTAGTAGTTGGGAAAGGTCTCATCCCGTTGCAGAATGTGGTCTTTGTGGGGCTGCAAATGGTGCTTTTAGAAAATCCACGACTGGTCAGTGGGTTCATGCTTTCTGTGCCGAGGTAATTTATCCTGCTCATTCTTTTATCGAGGTACTCACTTCTGTCTCATTGTTTGGTTACAGTTGATATTTGTCAATTTGTGTTGTAGTGGGTGCTTGACTCTACTTTCAAACGGGGACAAGTGAATCCCATTGAAGGAATGGTATGCGCATCTATTATTTCCTATGTTTGGATATTTGTAATAAGTATCATTAAGTTTAAAATAGTTGACATTTTCTTTTCTTTTTTGCCCAACATTGTTAATCTTGCCTGTTCGATCCATTCCTTTGTCTCTTACGTTTGCTGCTGCTTTTGCCATGTGGATTATATCAGGAAAAGGCTGTGATGGCAAATGATGTTTGCTCAGTTTGTCATAACAAATCAGGGTTTTGCATAAAGGTTGCTATTCCAATTTCGCCTTTTGTTTTTGTTTTTTTTTCATCTTTGGTTATTTTGTTGGACTTGGTTCTCATTGTTTTCTTCTTGTTTTTTTGTTCTTTTTAATGTTGCATGTAGTGCAACTATGGCAACTGTCAGGGTACATTTCATCCATCTTGTGGTAGAGCTGCAGATTACTATATGATCGCTAAGAATGTAGCCGGGAAGCTGCAGCACAGAGCCTACTGTGAGAAGCACAGTATTGAGCAGAAGGCCAAGGTAAATTGCTCTTAATTCCTACATCGCATGATGGTAGAACTTGGTTCCACTCAGCTGTCCCTGGTATTGCTTGTTATAAGGCGGCTTGATTGGGCTGCCCTTCCCTTCCATTGCCTCTGTCTTATTGTAACTGCTCTGAATGCTTCTTATGTAGGCCGAAACTCAAAAGCCTGGAGCCGAAGAAATAAGAAACATCAAGCGAGTTAGGGTATGTGCCAAATTACACTGATTATCCCAGAGTTTTAGAGCTTGTGTGTTGGCTAATTATTCTTCTTAAGTTTTCCTTGTATTGAGAGTACGATATTCAACTCATCTTATTTTGATGGTCTGTCTATGATGATTATGCTGCGTAACAGTATCATGTTTATATGTTTGAGCCTTATCCGGAGTTTCCATGTGGAACATAGTTGCTATTGTCGAATTCAAGCGTTGTTGAAGCATAGGGTCGACTTTGATATTTTTCTTTCCTTTCATGTGATAGACACAACTTTTAAATTTTAATGATACTGCCACCCCCATGAGTTTCACTGGAAATTTCAGTCCTTGGAATTATGTTTGATCCTACTACATGCAATCACATTTTTGATTCATTACCCAGGTTGAACTGGAGAAGTTGCGCCTTCTATGCGAGAGAATTGTTAAACGTGAAAAATTGAAGGTAAGTCCATTTGTGGCTTCGGTGGTCCAATTTTTCTCCTCTTAGTTTTGCAAGCCTAGTAATACGACATGTTTTATTAGCTACTGTCGGATAAGGTTGTGATAACCTGCTTAATGTAGCTTGTGCCGTCATCTGGCTGACAACATAACATAGCTTTTTAGCTGTTGTGTCTCTCATTGTATAATTGCTCTGAGTAAATCTGGGATGGAGCTTGATTTTGCTTTCCCTGATTTCCAATATTGACTCTCTTATCACATTTGTCAATGTGTATGCAGCGGGAATTGGTAGTCTGCTCTCATGATGTTCTTGCATCTAAGAGAGATTCAATGGCTTTCTCAATGCTTGTCCGTACTCCTTTCCTGCCTGCTGAAGTGAGCTCGGAATCAGCTACCACTTCAGTCAACGGTGATGGAGACGGTTCTCAATCATCAGGTAGCCGTGCTCTACGGAAGTCGGACGATGCTACTGTTGACACCAGGCTCTCTTTTAGGCGGCGTATCAAGCTTCCTGTCTCAATCGATACCGAGCAGAAGACGGATGACTGTTCCACATCTCAGCACCTTCCCACATTAAAACCAATGGATAGGGTAACTTTTGGTGGAAAGCAAATACCTTATCAAGCATCTCTGGCTAATCGTAATATTCCTGAAGGTGGAGAGATACAGTTGAAGTCTAGGAAGGTACATCATCCTAATTCCCTTTCTATATCGACCCCTATCATGATCCCGAGGAAGAGAACAAGCTCTTCAGTCTGATCGTTCGTATTCTGAGGGAACCTTTTTTTCTTCTTCTCCCATTTCATGTAGCTGCATATTGAAACAGTTGAGAAAGAGCTGATAATGACATCTGATCAAGCGTCCATGAAAAACCGTCGTTTGCCAAAGGGATACATATATGTCCCTGTTGATTGTCTCTCAAATGAGAAGGCCATTGTTGAGGACTCTGTCGGAAACGGGGACCGGGATGGGTAGAGTTGATGACATTTTCTTCTGGATTTAGTGGTGCAGCTGAAGGGCATCTTACCGTTTGTCTGATGCCCGAGCCATTCATGATCCGAGACTGAAGAGAATTATTGATATTGATTGGGATTGGGGTGGAGCTTGGATTCCTTCAGAAGCGAATCATGGCCTGGATGGGAAAATTGCAGCGTCATTTGTTGTATAATTTATTGCGAGAGGCTAAGGTACAGGATGAGAGAGGATGTTCCGCCTTCATGTTTCCGGAGGGCACAAGCTAGTGTTGGTCTGGTGGAGTATGGCTGGATAGGAGCGGTTTGTCGGGGTGTACCTTGAAGTAGGCTTAGGATACAGCACCTGCTTTTTCATGCCATGTAAAATTGTTGTATAGATTCTCACAGCGCAAAGCCATTGCTTGTAAATCAGTTCAATAGTGAAAGTTTAGTTGGCAGCCTTGCACTAACAGCTGAAAACATGTTTTCTTTCCTCCGATTTATATCTAACATAACGCTTTGATGGTTGGCAGGACGAGAGGTTCAACTGCTGCGGCTTTTCAGTCTAATGTTTCCTTCAATTCTTTTCCCCTTTGTTTGTCCTTCACTCCCTCTGGCTCGGTGAAAATTGTGTTATGGTATAGATCGCGGATCTCTTGTTTCATGTTGTGGTCTGTTTCTGCTGCATGTACAGTTTGATGCCGTTCTCAGGTGAAGGGCCTCATTCGTTGTCATGCTAACATGTATTCCAGCTGCTGCCTGTCACTGGCCTCAGCATCTGCGGATGGTAGCGAGTTACAAAGAACTTGGCCAATCAGCAGAAAAGCTTGTGTAAGCAAGGCAAGTCTCAGTGTGTTGTAATTCTGTTGTTTTGATTTGATGTGGACCTTTCCTGGTAACGCTCTGAAGCTTGTTGTTTTCTAGCTATAAGCTTTACTGGTCTAATGTTAGTAGCAAACACAAGGAAAAGGATTCTCCGGCATTGGTTTGGTTTGGTTTGGTTCTCGCGTTGGAGCAGCTCTTGACTGTTTTTGTTTCAGGTGAACATGTAAGTTTTGACTCCCATTTTAAATTAGCGGTTGATTGTGGAAATATACAAGTTCTTTTCTATTCGATTGGTATTAGTGAGGTGGTATTCGATTCGTATTTTGGTGCTTGGTTGGTCAGCTAAGTTCATCAAATGGCTGTTCCAAATAAATCAAGAAGTTTGCCATTGCAATGGGCTGCAGTCTCAACAGTGGCTGTGAACATGCAAATCGATAGTGTCATAGTATCAGACATCCCATTCACTCATGAATTGCGAGTACAATAATGCATATGGTACGCAGTTCTTTTTACAGGAAAACAAGAGATCAAATTTCAATAAGAAGAGGAATCGAAAATTCTTTTTTATATGCATTTGAATTTTACAGTGTGTTGGGTTGAAGAAAATGAGTTTGAACCGACTTGACCTGCAAGCTCTGCAATCCAACCCCACCGCCACCGGATCTCCTCTTCCACAGACTCTCTGCACCATTGCCGCCGCCACACTGCGACCTCAGCCGATCCTTTCTCGTAACCGGCAACGGCTGATCGAGCTCAGCCACGTCGATCATCAAGCTCACGTCACGCCTCTTCTCCTCCACCGCTCCTCTGCAATGATCGCTGATCCGATCTTCATCCTCTGATCGTGATCCAACCGCGATTGCAACGGAACTTCTTGCGGCAGGGACGATCGTGGTAGGAGTCTTCGGTGTGAGGATTTTGCTGGAGAGAAATCTCTTGAGTTTACGGTACTTGACGAAATCACGGTGGTCATCATTCCTGTTGTTGCTGCTGCTGCTGCTTTCGTCGACGCTCTTTCTAGCAGTGACGCTTGAGGGGAAACTGTTGACCTTGTTTGTCCGCTTGATCACCTGTCCGTTGCATCCGAGCTTGGGTGTGACAGCAGCATCATCAACATCAACAAGGGAAGAGGATCGGCGATGCCGATGCCGGACCAGGGCGGCGTCGGCGCTGGTGGATGGGCGAGAACAGAGGAATATTGGTAAGATGAAACTGCTTCTCTGATTCTGTTGTGAAGTATTTTGTTTGTAGTATTTGCATCTGCTTCTGCTGTTATTGCTATTGTTCATGATTTTGGATGAGAAATGATACTTACAAAAAATGGAATATGTTTAGATTTGAGAGATGTATTTTTGTGTATTGTGTGTTGGATGTGAATACTGAGATTTCAGAGATTGAATAACAAGGAAACAAGAGGAAGGGGGAGAGATAAAACATGGGGAGGGCACATGAACATATAATTTATTTTATGGGACAGTGTCAAAATCGGTGTGTTGTGCGTGTCAGTGTGTGTTTGTTTGGTCTCGAATTTACAAGTCTGACATTCAAAGCACCACTATGTGCTGATTGTGTCTGCTGCTCAGTCATTACTGGCGAGTGCGATAAGCATTAATAATTTCAAAAGAAAGGCGATACGATACGCGATTGATTCTTCTTATCGTTAACCGCGAGTTCCACAGTAAAAGGGATGTCCGGTAATGATGAGCCGGATGTTAATCAGATAGTATTCCGGTGGAGTCAATTCATACGTTCGGGTTGGGGCAGCAACAACGTCAAAAATTACTTCCTAGTACAACAAAAGCATCACGTATAAGGAAAAAGAAAATAAGCAGTACTACACAGGTTGCAAGTATCTGCATGAAATTTAAGTATTCGTTTCAAAGATCATAAAGTCAACAAAATAACACACTTGTCATATACAAACCCGGAGGACTTTCTAGGTCTGAACAATTCAGAAAGTCTACAATGAATTATAAAGAACTGGTAATTAAGCAAGAACTACAATTCAGAAAGTCTACAATGAATTATAAAGAACAGGTAAATAAGCAAGAACTATTCTTGATCTGACCCATCCACATAACAAGCAAAACCTGAACAAAAGCAACTGACCACCAACATAAAAGCGAATCCTGACAAGAAGAAAACATAAAACACAGGAAGAAGCAGCAAGTCCTCGTGCGTCAATTGAACTTAGATCGGTCACACTCCCCCAGCATCCACAATATCATCCAAGACTGAGTCCCAAAAAATATCATCCAAGACTGAGTCCCAAAACCACTGTTGAAAAGTTCTTCCCGCTAAACTCGTTTTCACCGTATGTGTCATTTAGGAACACCGGATAGACATTGTCATAATCTAATTGTTGGCACACGTTACAACATCGGACGAGGGGCCACAGACAACTCGAAGCTGCATATTGCTAAGAGTTGTCCCAAACTCTGTTGCTAAGATGGTGATAAGCCTCAATCATTCAGTACAATAACTCACTTCTGTTTTTGCCTCTTCAATAACCTACGATGTACTTTTCGCCATTCCAGCCTTGATCACAGAAGCCCAGATGGCATTATTAGTTCATCATCCCAGTTAGCCTGTGTCTCTGGTAGCGGTGTTGGAGAAAAGAGCATGATCATGGACAGCCAAAATCGAGTAAAAGCTCTGAGCACGAGCAGTAACTGTGAATACCGGGAATGGTCAGAGTATAATTCGGATAAGGAATACCGACACTGGAGTTTAGGTTTAGGGACTTCTAGCTCCTTTACACAAAACTGAAACTTCATTGGCTGCGACAGAAGTTTCACATTGAGAGCATCCAACTCTGCAGAGGACAAGCAGTGCTTTAACCCCTACATGATCGCATGTCCACATCAATTTTAATAATTGCTAGTTTGCGACATTTCGTGACTGCTGAACATACTTCTATTGTGTGACACCAAGCTGTTCTTGAGACGGTAGTGAAGTGGCTTCGCTGCATTCCTCTTCGCTTAAAACAGTAGCGGTGCCACCTTCTTCCTGTTTGGATTCTGAGCTGTCAGACTCCAAATGGGAAAGTTCATTTAAGCCATCTTCAACTCGATCATGACTTTCGTGTGTGTTGATATCCCCGATGATTGTTCTATCCTCTTCTGATAGTCTATCGTTTTCAGTCTGGCTTTGTGTTTCTGCTTGTGTAGCCTGAGGAAGATGAGAATCAGGTGCAACACCCAAACCCATTCCTTTGGACAAGCATACATATTTGAGCACCAGTTGCTTGTAGTTGTTGAGCAAGTCTTCAACATCATTAAGCGTGAGATCCCCAACATTGGCGAACACGTAAGGAAATTCTTGAAATACATTCTGTTCCTCCTTCAAAAGCATTTTCGCACCTTTCTCCTCCAAATCAGAGACAGATAGATTTTTCTTAATTGAAATTTGATCTTCCCCTTGTGGTTCGTCCTTACTCCGAGATCTTGTATTAGATGATTGTGAGGCTGCACGGGATCCTTTACCAGAGGCCTTTTCCTTAGGAGTAGAAACTTGTTTCCCATAATCCTGAGGGACTGTTGTGCTAGTATTATTTTCAAAATAGGAAGACAACCCAGAGATAAGAGCCCGGGCAGATTCCATGTTCCTTTCAAATTCTGATTCCTCCATGGAAAGGGATTCTGCATGAATGTTTGAGATGAAGGACTCTGCAGAGAGCATACCAGTGAAAAAGTAAGCTGCTTCAGCAACCAAGCGAGTTTGACGCCTATACCGTTGGATATATAGCAAATTTGAGTGCAGGTGTGGGGGGTTTGCCTGCAAATTCACAACGAAAAGATCGCAGTTGAGAAGCTTCCTTCAAATTCTTTATTTTCATCCATTCCACTCCTACGTACCAAGCTTTACCTTTATAGTGACGAATATGAGCACCGGAATAAATACATCAGCTCCAGGAGGATTCTCATTCATAGCAATAGAAGCATTGACCAGCAAATTGGTAATGACCTTGCAACAACTGAGGATACAGACAAGCTTTTCTCTAGGTGCCTTGTGCATATTAATCTTTTGTAGCTCCTTTTGTGCAAGCTGATCAGATAAAAAGCATTAATAGAAAGCCATAGTACAAGAACCATTTGTAAGCAAATAATCTTGTATATCAATGAATCGCACTAACCAGCCATGATGTTTCGTTTTGAAATGTGGGCTGAATATCCAAATGTTCTGGCCGAATAAACTGCTGAACCAGAGCCATCTTTTCAGAAAGCTGCTCATCAGCTTTTACATCGTCAGGAAGCGAAGCAAAACAACGGGTAAATAACTTTGTCATAACATATTTTTCCAGTCCCTGCAGAGGAAAAAACTAGTCATCCTTTATGCAAAGCATAATCATAGAAACTAAACCTTTACTTCTGCTGTCCACAGAAAAAGAAAGCCCACAGCTCAATGTCAACATGATCAACCATCAACAACCAAAGAAGAAGTAAAATGATATCAACAAGCTCACTTGTTTTAAATTTTTGTAGTAATTTCAGTTTACTATATTTAGCATAAGTAAATATTCTAAGACCCTAATGGAGCCATATAATGAACAAGACAAATGCCAAGGACTGATAACCATGAATTGGAATCCAGGAGGCTTCATGTATACAGATATCAAAACCACAGGGATGAACTAATTTGCTAAGCGACGATCAGCCATCTAACAGATAAATATCAGAGGCAGATTCTATGTAAGCATGGAATATGGATATGCTGTTAACATTATCGACACCTTTTTTTGTTTTTTTTGTTTTTGAAGATATCGCCCACACTTGATTAAAATGAACCCGAGGATAGAACTGCAACTCACTTCCCCTGCGCTCTCAAGCTCTTCTTCTGAGCAACCAGCCCAAAGTGGATGAGCCCGAAAAGCAGCCTCCATGCTTGCGAGAAATTGCTGCACGGCAGCACTATCCCTTTCAGGATCAGGTGCATTATTGGAGAACGACACAATGAAGCTGCAACATATGACACCAATCACTCAAACCTTGAACATCGCATCACTTCAAATAAGAATATTTTCAACTCTATCACACTCCACGATTTGCTAGGAGAAAATAAACCCACGTCAAAGTGAAATGTGCTTTTAGTTTGGCAGGCAGCAACAAAATTAACCCTTATCATTGTCAATTAATGGGGCCATCAAAATTTCAGAAAGCATTTCTTACTAGAAACCTGCCAAGCAGTGTCATAGTTCCTTCAAGAAAAACCAACACATGATAATACAATGACTATGAAAAGACAGATCTTTATTCCATTATGAAGCCATAGGCTTATTCTCCTCTATCATTTGGGATTTCCTAATTAATTGTTATATGCTCGACTAACACTCGCCCCAAGAGACTAACTTTATCATTGGCTAAAAAACTATTCAGCAATCTGGTAGTCATACGCAGTGAAGATGAATCATCTAGTTCAGTTCAGATCCTACTTATCTATATGACGAATAAATGAAAAATGCAAACTTCTTTCAACTTAACCGATGCACAAAGGGTCATCGTTCAACTTGATTGATACCACCTCGTCCATCCAGGAATGAGTAATGTTGAAAAATTTTCCTCAGACTAGTTCACATATTCCTTATATGGCATATCATGACCAGAACACCCAAAACCTCAAATTTCACCAAACACAACTCTCCTCGTAGTCTCACATTCTGCACCATTCGCAATAATCCAAACTCGAAGAATCGATCAAAACATCTGCCAAAGATCTGAACTTCAAAGACCAATTTCACTCAAAATGTCCACCACCAACGCTAATCCACCATTGCAAACAAAATTAGCAAGAGATATCGCAGAATCCAATTCAGAAATCGAAACAAAGCGAACCTCTTGATGGCTTTGACGAACTCGGCGGCGGAGGGCTGGCGCATCCGCTCGAGGAAGTCGTGCCAAGTCAGCGGCGCCGTCGATGTGCTCAATGCGTCCGCGCTGTTGTTCTCCATCTATCTAATCTGTCTCCTCTTGATTTCTCCGATGATCACACTGCCGATGGAATCGTCGATTTTCCGATCAGTCGCCGATCCAATTAGTCGACCGCACGACAAGTCGAAGAAGAACAACCGCTGGCTGATTTGGGTCCGTCTGGTCAAGAGCCGCTTGATCCTTCCTAGTAGATCAATTTCATCGTAAGTTATGCTAACAATTATTAAATATAATAAATTCATTATATATATGAGATGAATTTTGATAATCAAATAATATTTTTTATAAAAATTTCTTGAAAACTAATAATAAATTCTGATTATATATCAAGTTATAAGCCTTCGTTTAAAATCAACTAAGATAATTGACAATTTTTTGAATCAATTCCATAACATCAAACAAACAAAAACAAAAATGTAAATAGACGAGTACACATGATTGAGTGATAAGTGGATGCATTTAATCAACTATTCGAAGAAAGAACTTCCAAAGAATTGGTAATAGGACTCAGCATTGGACTATCAAGTGTTTAACAGTATACGAGGCAGTGAGCCTTGTTTTGAGGCTTAAACTATCCTGCTCCCACCCTATACATAAACAACAAATACGCAAACATACTCTCTCTATATCCTATATTATTATTATTGATCATATTTTTTTTATTCGAATCATTTTAAAATATAAATATATTATTTTTAATAATATTTTTATATAAAAAAATACTAAAACAAATCACAATATGTTATAATACATCATCACATTTTTCCTCTGATTCTTTTTCTTAAACCCCACTTACATTCCACTACCATTAAAAAAATAATCTTTCTTTATCAAATCTCATAAAAATTCAACACGCCTATAAATTGACGTATCAAATCTCTTCATTGTATTTTCGGACAGAGGTAGTACAACATTATAACTATAACTTATAAATGTGTATCCAGAGGTGTCTCCAATTTTCTACACGACGTCTCCAAAAATCAACTTCCTCTTTGTTCCGAGGGCAAGCGCAATGCACGTCGTCCTGCAAAACCGTGCGGTCAAACTCGTGCCATCAAGTGAAGACTGCAAGTTCTTGGATGTTCATGATTACATCCTTCTTTGGCTTTTCCTTGACTAGACTTCAGCTTCGAAGCTCAAAGTCTGGTCCCAAGGTGACGAGACAGTGTCTGAAAATGGGTTAGCTTGGCTTGAACAGAAACACTGCTAGGTTAGGATTTCATAATAGTGCACCCCATACTCCGTCGTCTCCTTCACCGCATTTTTCATGCACGCTTTTGATCTTCTCCACTGATTGGCAAATTCCACTGCAGCTCCAATCAAATGAGGCAACACATATGTTGCCTGCCTCTCATCAATATGCTCTACATCAAAACCAATGAGCCATGCACCAAGTGAAACATCTTCATTCGCATACTTGTGCAGCATGGGCCTGCAGTACAGTTAAAAAGTTCCGTGTCAAATGTGAAGATCATGTGTTATAGCCTATTGAACAATGGCTACATTTTCAGCAATCTTTGACCAATACAAGAGACATGTTGCTATTCGGTACCCCTGCAGTTCAAGGTTCAACTGTCGAAGCTTCTCTACACTTTTTTACAATAACATCAAAGGGCCGGCTTTCGGCACATAAGAAATCGAAAGCTCTGAAAGTCACAAGCTAGAGGACATATTGGCTCATCACCCAAATGTCATAGTTATGGCCCTTGAGGACATATTGGCTGATCACTGCTCCAGGATTATCCGAAGGATATAAGTAATATGCTGATGTTGCTTCAATTGTTTGCTTTGTATTACTCATCTTGGATCGATCTTCAACCGCTGCTTGCCGTCCCTATTCTCACCTCTTTCTAGGGTTTTGTTTCAAGCATTATGTGTCATTAGGTTCAATGGTCTGATACCATGATAAGAATTGGACAATTGAAAAACTTTGAGAATTTGTTCTGCCGTTTATTGACCAAGGCTGTTGGTATATATACAAGTTCCATATGCCTCTATGGAAATACTGCTAAATCTCCTAACACAACAACTGAATAAATTATGCTAAGGAAACTACCATATATACAGATATACAATCTTTCTACAACAACCATGAATGGGGTGTGACCAGTAGAGCGATTCACGAAGCTATTGTATGCAAATTTGCCTAAGGGGAGGGTTGACTCCCAAGAATGGGGGTTGTAGCCAATCAAGCTTCGTAGCAAATTTCCCAGAGAGCGATTCACCATCTCGGTTTGGCCATTTTTTTGCCGGTGAAAAACAGAACTGAATTGCAATGACGTGCCAACACTCTTCCATAGTTGACGCAAAAAATTGGTTAGAAACTTTGTATCCCGGTCAGAGGTTATGGTGCGAGGTAGTTCGTGCAGTTTAAAAATCTCACGAAAGAATAAACGAGCAATATGTGAAGCATCCATAGTATTGCGGCATGGAATAAATCGAGCCATTTTTGAAAATCGATCCACCACCACAAAAATTGAATCCATATCTTGAGGTGACCGTGGTAATCCTAAGACAAAGTCCGTAAAGATATCTGCCCATGCTACTATCGGAATGGGGAGGGGTGTATATAACCCTGCATTTATTGAATGACCCTTTGACGTTTGACAGACCAGACATATGGGGACAAACCGTTCCACATCGCGTGCAAGGTGAGGCTCGGAGTACCTGGACTGAACAAGCTGAAATGTTTTCTCTGCCGAAATGCCCTTCATTATGCAGGGAGGCCAGTACCTAGAGTCCTAAAGACCCTTCAGGAATACAGAGTCGATTACCTTTGAACAAAAATCCATCCACTAAGTGCCGAAGCTTTGCATTCTGCCAAGCTGTCAAAAAATAAGGATCATCCATATATGCATCACATAAAAAATCAAAACCCAATGTGGTGGTATGCATAGAAGACAGTAGTCAACGCTTTCGGCTAAATGCATCTGCTACTTTGTTTTGTGTGCCAACTTTGTGCTTGATGGTAAAAGTATACTCTTGTAAATACTCAGACCACTTAGCCCGCTGATTAGTCATTTTTTGCTGACCAAAAAGATATTTCAATGCCTCATGGTCTCTCGATGCGATAAATAAGAACGCCAATGCTCCAAAGTACAAACAAGTGCATAAAGTTCCAGATCATATGAGCTATACCACAGTTTTGCACCGCTGAGTTTTTCACTGAAATAAGCCACCGGCCGGTTTGCCTAAGTAAAGACAGCTCTTATACCTGTCCTAGAAGCGTCGCCCTCAACCTCGAAGAGTTACGAGAAATCCGGTAGTGCAAGTACTGGGGATGAGATCAGCTTCTCCTTTAATTGTTCGAAACTTTCTGTTAATGGCCCCTTCTTCATACATTCTGTTAATGGTCCAGCGTGTTGGGATTAAGGACGATAATCAGCGAAATAACGAATAAATTTGCACAGAAAAATCAATCGAAGAACTGATTATCGTAACAGAACCAATTCATCGTCAAGAACCTTCTCTCCGAACAGAAGAATATCAAGGAATAAAAGTACACCACGAATATGTCACGATCAAGATTTCACTATTACACCAATGCTTGGGAATATAATAAGAGAGCATCTAATCGTGAAAGAATCTAATCGAAGAGAATAAAATCACAAATCACCTTTCTGTTATTCTTATTCTTCTCTACTAGTCTCCCTCTCTCACTTTTCTTGGCCGCGAAACAATAGGTCTCAAATACTCTATCTTAAATACCTCGAAACCTAGACCATCCAAGACATATATATAGCCTTCTCTCTGAGATTTAGTTTACAAAAATTAACAAAATTTTCTAATAAACATATGAAGATTTTCCTAAATAAGATATTAAATAATCTAACATAATTAAAGAAAATCTAATATATTCCTAGTAAAAAATCTTCAATATCTTTGTTTTAGGAAAAAAATATATCTTTCTCATATTTTGAATGGATCACCAACACAGTGATGGTGTTGAAATTAGCTATAAAACGACCATAAAAGGTGGCGAGGCCATGGAAGCTACGGACCTCAAATATCGAAGTGAGGACCAGCCAGTCCTTGATAACTTGTATCTTGGCATCATCAACCATGATTCCATCAGCTGAGATATAAAATCGATATAAAATCCTACGAAAAGGATCTTAGTTTTCAAGAAGTAGCATTTTTTAGTGGCTGCGAAGAGATGTTCTGGACGAAGGACTTTAAGGAGTTCTTATGATCTTCCTGGCTGGCACTATAAATAAGGATGTCGTCAAAATACACCACAACACAGCGTCCCAGAAATGGTTTTAGAATATGTGTCATGAATCTCATGAATGTGGATGGAGCATTGGATAGTCCAAATGGCATGACGAGCCATTCATATAGTCCATCCAGTGTCTTGAACGCAGTTTTCCACTCATCCCCCAGTTGAATAAGAATTTGATGATAGCCACTTCGCAAGTCAAGTTTGGAGAAAATTCGAGCAGACGACTGTAGGAATCGGGAAGCGGTATTTGACTGTAGTTTTATCAATCGCTTGGCTATCCACGCACATCCTCCAGGTGCCGTTCTTTATTGGGACTAGAAGTGTTGGTACTGCACAAGGACTAAGACTGTCACGAATGAATCCCTTATGCAGCAAGTCAGTAACCTGACCTTGCAATTCAGCATGTTCCGCAGGGCTCATGTAATACTGTTGGCGGTTGGGTAAGGATGATCCTGGAGTCAAGTCGATCTGATGTTGAATGCTTCTTAAAGGGGGCAACTCAGCAGGCAATTCAGTTAGAAACACGTCTTGATATTCAGCGAGCAAGGGTCTAATTGGCTCTGGGATTTAATGACATGTATCCACATCGTTCTTCGCAGTAGCACATATACCACATCAAGCCCTGGGATTGCACTTCTCAACTCGCTTAAGGATTGTTGTAATGACTTGAATCCCAAAGAAATGCCCAAAAGTCCATGAAGGAAGGTTCAGATCGCGAATCTGAACTCACGAAATGGGCGAAACGAATCGTAGATGGTTTCGTTTTGGGTTTTGTGCTGTGAAGTTCCTATCAAAATTTTAGTCCGATCTGACGGACGGATCAAGAGTTACTCCATTTTTTCATGAAGCATGCGCGGAACTACATTTCTCCCGTTTTAACACTAGGGCTAGTTTGACAATTCCAACCGTATGCGGTACTATATAAACTCTTTTGAAGAATTAGGGTTTGAATGATGGATTTTCGATCACAGCAGCCACAAGCACAAAGCTCCATTTTGTAACCTCTCGATTTTCAGAAGAATCAATTGATCTGTCGCTTGCCCGTAGACTAGCCCAATTTGGGATGAACCACGTTAATCTTGTGTTGATTGTTGTGATTTGCATTGAATTTTGCTTGAATCATAACAAGGATAACAACCCAGAAGTCACGGCAGAATTCTCAGGGAGATGGAGAGGGTCCTTTGCTAGCGCCAATATAATCTTCTTGCCTTATTCTTGTAACCATCATGGGTAGTTTTCCTGTCAAATTGTCATGGACGACCAAGAGTAACATGACAAGCATCCATAGGTAAATGTCGCACCATACCTGTTCGTAATAGGTGGAAACAATTGATAACAGCACTAGACAATGCTTGGAAACGGTGACCTCAATTCCCTTCTTGAGCCAGGTCATCCTGTACGGTGTTGGATGCTCTTTCTGTTCTAAATGTAGCTTGTTTGCTGCCTCGACTGAGATATCATCCTCAACGCCCCGAGTCAGTAATTAACTCAGCACACCTTTCCAGCGATGGTACAAGGTGAATGAAATATATTGTTACGACGCCATTGGTCTGATCGTTCCTGTCAAGGGGGTAAGGAAGACTCCGCATTATAAGGAGTTCCTCAGTATCGGCATGGAGAACTTCTCCTGCTTCCTCGTCACAATGATCATAACAAGGGCTGCCTGCCAATTCATCTTCTGAATATTCTCCATCATGTTCTATAAAGAGTCCCTTGCCCGAATTTCTGTTTTTTACACTGCGATAATTTGCAGCGCGATGGCCAGGCTCTCCGCACGCATAGCATCTCCCAACTTGGTCCGATCCTCCAACAGTCGAGACAGTAGATGGCAATCCAGTGTTGCTCGTAGTTGATCTCATTTTCTGAGGTGTTGTCGATGTGGTTTGAACAGGAGCAGTCCTAGCTGTTGTTCGTACTGGATTCAGCATTGTGAAACCTTTGCAAAGTCTTGATTTCTCCACCTTGAGTGCTCGTTGGTACGCATCGCCCAAATCCCAGATATCTAATACCTCCAGAACATCTTGAATGTACTGTTGCAACCCACCTATATACTTGCTGATCAACATCTTCTATGAGTCACCAATACTATTACGGGTAATTAGTTCACTGAACGGCGATATATGCTTCCACTGAGAAAGTGCCCTGCCGCAAATTTTGATAACGCTGATAAGTTCCCTCTGGTAATTTGTATATTAGGGAAAGAATTGCAACCGCAAAATAATCACCACAAAATATTTCATTCCTATATTTAGTTCCCTGAACTATACAAACAATTATTAAATGGTATTTTAACGGAACATGGGTATAGAATATGTCAATAGAATTCTTACATTAATTTCCTATTTATAGAGCGTATAGTGAAGAATATGCTACAGAATATATTACAACGGCTATATTCTCCACCACAACGGTCATATTTGACATTATCTATATTATAATATATTCTAACATCTCCCCTCAAACTCAAGATGATTCTGAAAAAGGATCAAATTGAGTTAGGAAAGAGGATCTAGATCTGAATCTGGCCATATCAGAGTGACTGACTGATGGGCTGCTGGGCCAAGGTTGTGATTAGAAGCTCGAAGCTTTTGATGGAAAAAAAGAAAAGTTGAGTGAAATCGAGATAGTGGGAGGAATGTTGTCTGGTTTGATCGGCCTCTCTCTCTTCCCTCTCACTTCTGTTCCTCTTTCTTTCCGTTTGAATTCGTGAGATGATGGTCAAGCCGCAGGCGATGGTGGAGCTCGGTGGCTTGTTGACTTCGTCATCGTTGGCCACGAGGTTGGTGGCTGGCGATTTCACTGAGGATCGAACCCAGAATCTCTGGTTGGCCGGTGATGTAGTTGGTGACTGGCGCTGGTGACTCCACTGGGGATTGAACCCAGAATCTCTGGTTGGCCGACGATGTGGTGGTATGGTGGCTCGATGGCCGTTGGTGTCCGGATCAGTTTGATCGAATCTGTGGAGGTGGTTAGCAGTGGCTGTGGATGATGGTGAGATGCTGGGACTGGGCTCGGTGGTCGTTGGTGTCCGGTTTGTGGCCGGACAAAGGCCGGCCGCGGTGGTGAAATGAGATAGGTGGCCAAAGAAGCCCTTGGAGGTGTAGGTGCCGTTGCCGGGGATCGAACCCAGGTCTCTCGCGTGATAGGCGAGATGATGGTGTGGTGTGAGATGATGGTTTCGGAGGAGGCATGGTGGCTCCGAGAAGAGCAGCGCTGGATCCGCAAGGAGCGGCGATGGAACTTCGAGCGCAAGTGATCTTGGCTCCCTGGGTGGCTGCTATGGAACTCCACTGGGGCGCGATGGTTTGACCGTTTGGCTGATGTGCGGTGGCGACGGGGAAGGTGGTTTTGATACCATGTTAAATGGTATTTTTAACGAAACATATGTATAGAACATGTCAATAGAATTCTTACATTATTTTCTTATTTATAGAGCGTATAGTGGAGAATATGTTACAGAATATGCTACAACAACTATATTCTCCTCTACAACGACCATATTTGACACTATCAGCTTGTCATGAAAAGCTCATGTGTATATATCTTGCACATTGTAATTCTCCTTTAACATGAATGAGAACCAGTTTTCATAAAGCCAATATGGTATCAAAGTCTTCTTCATCCTCCACCGAGGTCTAACTTCATCTCCCACATATTCAAGAGATGGTAGAAACTTCACCTCCCACGACAAGTATAAACAAACAGCGAGATGATCTGACCTCCCCAATTTCAACCCTTCTCGACTCAATTATCACAACCACAACAACCGGATCCTTACCCCAATGCCCAACATCTTATCTCCTTCAAACTCAATCCCCAAAATTATATTTTCTGGTTCAACAAATTGAACCTTATCTTGTTGGTCAAGATCTAATCAGATATGTCGACAGCACCTTTTCCTGCCCACAAGATCAGAAGAAAGCCCATCAATGGCGTCGTCAAGACGCACTTCTCCACAATCTTCTTATATCATCCCTCTCCGAAGAAGTCCTTCCCATCATCGTTGGCAAGAAGATGAGTCAGGACATGTGGAGGACCCTCGCCACAGCCTTCTCCGCACCTTCCGAGAGCCGCTTAATGTCACTCCATATATCCCTGCAGAACCTCAAACAAGGAGAAGAAGAGCCTGTCTCGTAATTTCTTCAACGTGCCATGGTGGTCGTGGTGGTCACCCCAGCAATCGAGGTGGTGGCCCTCCCTTCCATCGAGGTCCCTTCCCAACAACGACGTCTCCCAATTCCTCACAATTCTCATATGCAGGTTATCATAATTCTCATCCACCAATAGCCATTACATACAGTCCAATTATGCTAATCCATCAGGAGGTCCACCCTTATTACCTACACCAAATTACGCTCAAGTCTTTCAGGTCCAACTTCCCTATAGCTTCTGGCCATGGGAGCAACACATCACATCACGTAACACCAAATCTACAAGGACTTTCGCGGTTTGACGAATATAATGGTAGTGACAAACTTTACGTTGGTGACGGTAGGGGTTTACAAATTTCATATATTGGTTCGACTTCTATTCCTACTACATCTCGTTCTTTTAATTTAACTCATATTTTACATGTGCTTATCATTGCACAATGATTACTTTTTGTTTGTCAATTTACTGCAGATAATGATGTTTTTTTTTATAGAATTTCACCTCTTTATTTTCTTGTGAAGGATCGTGCAACCAAGACCACTCTTCTTTCCGATCCGTGTAAACAAGGACTCTATGAACTCAACCTCAAATTTCTAATAGCTCATCTCACATCCGTCGCCCATTCTGCATCACTTCTTTGGCATAATCATCTCGGTCATCCACATCAAACAATTCTACAACAAATTCTTCGATATCTCAACATACTATCCTTAACTTGATATCAACTTTGCTTTGCCTGTCAACTTGGCAAAACTCATCGCTTATCTTTACCTCTCACCCAGACTCGTAATTTATTTCCTTTACTATTGATTTTTGCTGGTGTTTGGGGACCTTCCCCTACTTTTTCTTGTAATGAACATCATTTTTACTTATTAATAATGGATGATTGCATTAAATTTCTTTGGTTTTATCCTCTTCGTAACAAATCTGAAGTCTTCTCCATCTTTTAAGTTTTCAAAAGCCTTGTTGAAACTCGTTTTGATCGTAAAATTAAATCCATCCAAATGGCCCCCTCACAACCAACACTCCCAACCGGCCCCCTCACCCACCTTACACACACAGCCGGCCCACTCCTCTCCCTCTTCAGCCAGCCCAATACCTTCCCACTCGGGCCACGACATGTCCTCCCTAGTAGGCCCATCTTCCCATGTTAGCCCCAACTCACCATCATCTCCTATCTCCATTAATTCACGCCCAACAACCTCACTTCAAGACCCCACGCCCTCTTTTCCTTCCACTTTGGTACATTCCATCATTTATAATTTATGCCCAAACCCTATTTAGAAATGATCTATCTCGCTCTTTTCTATTAGCACCTCCTCAAACTTGGCTCCCCCTCAATCCGAACCTTCTTGTTTCTCGCAGGCGGTTAAACACCCCCGCAATGGCATGAGCCTATGAATAACGAGTTTAATGCTCTTCTACGAAATCCTACTTCGACCCTCATACCTCGTAAACCTCACATGAATTTAGTCTGCTCAAAATGGGTCTTTCGTATTAAACGCAAGGTCGATGACACTATAGATCGCTACAAGACCCGACTTACCAAAGGATATCACCAGTGTCAGGGTATTGATTTTGATGAGACCTTCAATATCATTGTTAAACCTACCACTATCCATATTTTCCTTTTCATTGCTATATCCAATGGTTGGTCCATTCGTCAACTTGATGTTCAAAACGCCTGTTTACATGGTAGTCTCACGAAAGAAGTCTACATGATCCAATCTTCTGGGTTCACCGACCCTAACTACCCCAACCATGTATGTCGCCTTTACCGATCCCTCTACGGCCTCCAACAAGCCCCTCGGACATATTTCCATTGACTCTCATCCTTCTTTACTAGATTGGGGTTTCGTAGCTCTCGTAGTGATCCCTCACTCTTCATTCACCATCACGGGGGCGCTCTCACATACATCCTCATCTATGTCGATGAGATTTTAGTCACGAGTAGTGACTCCTCTACTATTCCTTAACTTGTTTAAACTCTTGCTTCTACTTTCTCCATTAAGGATCTTGATCCTCTAGGATATTTTCTTGGCATAGAGGCCCTTCGTCGCGACAATGGTGTCCTTCTTACTCAATCTCGTTACATCCTTGATCTTCTTCATCGCGCAGGCATGTCAAACTGCAAACCTGTTAAAACTGCGATCTCCTCCTCTACCTCATCTACATCATCAACTCGCCCACTCATAGACCCCACTCTCTATCAATCTTTTGTCGACGGTCTTCAATATGTAGCACTAACTCGTCCAGATGTTTGTTTTGCAGTTAACAAGACGTGCCAATTTATACATGCATTAACAGATGAGCATTAACAACTTGTGAAACAAATTCTCCACTATCTTAAAGGTATGGACTCTCATGGTTTGTTTATTCAACGTTCTAATTCTCACTCTTTATAGGCTTTTTGTGATGCTGATTGGGTTGGAGATTAGAATGACCGCAAATCCATTGACGAGTATCTCATCTATCTTGGTCCAAACCTCATTTTATGGTAATCCAAGAAACAACAATAAGTGGCTCGATCCTTAACCGAAGCTGAGTACAAGTCCCTCGCTGACACTATCGCCGAACTTCTTCATCTCAGTCATCTCTTATGCGAGCTCCGTTTTTCACTACCCAATGCGTCGACCCTTCGGTGTGACAATCTCAACGCCACATACCTTGCAGTCAATCCTGTCTTTCTTGGCCGCATGAAACACGTTGAGATCGACTTTCACTTTGTTCGTGACCTCGTCGTCAAATGTTTTCTCCAAGTTTAATTCATCTCCACACACGACCAGCTTGCTGATGCTCTCACATAGCCCCTTAGTATAACACGTTTCGAGACTTTACGTGACAAGATGAAGATACGAGTACCTCCCTCTTCCGGGGGCGTATTAGGAAAAGAACATGCAACGGCTAAATAATCACCACAAAATATTTCATTCCTATATCTAGCTCCCTGAATTATAGAAACAATATCAGCTTGTCATGGAAAGCTCATGTGTATATATCTCAACCATTGTAATCCTCCTTCAACATGAATGAGAAACAATTTTCATGAAGCTAATATGTTGGTAGGAAATGTTTGTGCACTTTTTTTCCCCTATGAGTCCAGTCTGTGATGGGTTTCCTGCCACTACTCCGATGAATCTGCTTTTCACGACGCCACCAAGATATTGCCTTTCCTCGAAGTCGCAAAGCGATGATATTCACTTGCTCATTATTAGGCACCTTACGACATTTAAATAGTTTGTTGACCAAGATAAGCCAATCGACTATCTCGTCGGCGGTTTCATTACCTCTGAAGTCTAGTATGTCTCCTTTCACCTTCCGATTCCAGTCGACTTCACGTACGATTCTCAAGTCTTCATCAGTTGATCTGTCATCAATCTCCTCGGCCTCGTGGCCGCTGCCATCACTACTCATGGTAGTGGGCAGTGCAGCGCGTAGTCTGGTTAATTCAAGGGTGAGTTCTTTCACCTGTTGGCGAAGGCGATCTGCCTCTGCACGAGCTTCTTGTTCTCTTCTGAAGGATGCATCAGTCTGGGGCTGAATTCCCTCACGCTTCTTCTGCGGCATGACTTAGGCCTACTCCCACCCTGGTGCTCTTTTGGCACGACTATTGGAAATACAGAAATATGGCCCTGGGAAGTCACGAGGATTTTGAGACTCTTTGGTGTAGACATCCCCATCTCTTTCTGAAGTTGGGGAGGAAGGTCTGCAGGGGATCAAGATGAATTCCATGGAGCATCTGACATGATGGATCATGGATGGCTAATTGTGTCTACTTTGTCTTTTGTACATTCATGTAATGACTTGAATCCCAAAGAAATGCTCAAAAGTCCATGATGGAAGGTTCGGATCGCGAATCTGAACTCACGAAATGGGCAAAACGAATCATGGATTGGTTTTGTTTTGGGTTTTATGCTGTGAAGCTCTTGTCAAAATTTCAGCTTGATCCGACGGATGGATCAAGGGTTACTATCCTTTTAACACTAGGGGTATTTTGGTAATTCCATATGTATGCGGAGTACTATATAAACTCCTTTGCAGAACTAGGGTTTTGATTCATTAGTTTTTGACCCAAGCAGCCGCCACACCACACCAAGAAAAACCTTGTAATCTCTCTCGATTTTCAGACTAATTAATTTATCTGCCGCTTATCCGTGGACTAGCCCAATTTTGGGTGAACCACGTTAATCTTGTGTTCTTGTGTTTGTGATTTGCGTTGGATTTTTTGCTTGAATCCTAACAAATTGGTATCAGAGCCAGATTCGTGTTAGATCTATTTCGTCAAGCAAAAAGATGGCATCTCACAACTTCAAGATCAAGAAGTTTACCGGCAAGGACAGCTTCAGCCTCTGGCGTATCAAGATGCGGTCGCTTCTCAAACAACAAGGGATCTGGACTCCACTGACTGGAAAGAAGCCGAATTCTATGAAGGCGTTGGAGTATGCACAACAGGATGAAAAGGCACACTCAACAATCCTGTTGTGTCTTAGCGATGAAGTCATTTATGAAGTGGCGGAAGAAGAATCAGAAACCGGCTTATGGGTGAAATTAGAGAGTCTATATATAACGAAATCGCTCACCAGTAAGTTGTTGCTGAAACAACATTTGTTTGCACTTCGGATGAATAATGATATGCCTCTGAAAGAACATCTTGATCCATTAAATCGCATCTTAATGGATTTTAAGAATATTGAGGTAGTAGTGGATGATGAAGATGCTGCCCTAATTCTGTTGGTTTCCCTACCCCCATTATACGAGAACTTTGTTGACTCGATCATCATAGGGAAGGAGAGCATCTCTCTGGAAGAAGTTAGAGCTGCTCTCCATACGCGTGAGCTATGACATAAGGCATCAGGAGTTAGTGCTGAAACTTAGGATGTGGGCTTGGCCGTCACCAATTTCAATAGAGGCAAAGGAAGGGGAAAATTCAAAGGTCGAAATTCAAATGTCAATCCTAGAGACATTTGTAATTACTGTAAAGAACCGGGGCACTGGATAAAAGATTGTCCTAAAATCAAGGATAAGGAGAAGGCTCCAGCCATAGCAGTTGCAAAGGAGGATACCTCATATGACTCAGAAGGTGATTTGGTACTCTTGGTAGTTGATCATGTGCAGCCCTCAAGTCAGTGGATCTTGGATACTGGTTGCTCATATCATATGTGTCCCAATAGATAGTGGTTTCTGGTGTATGAGGAGCTGGATGGTGGAAGCGTGTTGATGGGCAATGATGCACCGTGTAAGGTGGTTGGTATTAGGTCGATTCAGATCAAGATATACGATGGGGTAGTTAGAACCTTGACGGATGTACGACACATTTCAGAATTGAAGAAGAACATGATATCCTTGGGTACTATGGATTCCAAAGGATATAGGTACAACTGTGAAGGTGGAGTACTAAAGGTCACTAAAGGTGCCTTAGTGATAATGAAAGGATAGAAGATACGGAGCTTGTACCTGCTACAAGGAACAGTGGTTTTGGATTTTGGATGGAAATATGTGAATAGTAAATCTTCGAATTTTCAGAATTTGGATGGAAATACGTCTCGCGTCCTGCACCTATCTACCTCAGGCAACAAAGTAGAGGTCGAAGTCGTGCTCCGACACGGAACTTTGACGCCACGTAACGTTCCATTGGCCAAGGAAGAACCTTTGCGTCGATGCTGAATTCTAATCCGCTGGATAGGAAGATGAAACTCAGCTTCGTCGAGCCGGTCTATGAGGATGGTCGAATGATTTTTGAACCATCGGGGGAGACTATTGCAGAGGCGAAGACCAAATGGGGCAACTATTTGGTGGGCTATTTCATCTCAGGGAAATTATCGATGATGACCGTGGAGAGAATCGCGTAATGCACCTGAAGCAAGCTAGGTTTGGAGGAAGTGATAGTAGATACGTCTGGTTTTCTATTACTTCCACATACCTGAGACAGAAAATATTAGAGGAAGGACCGTGGTTGTTTGCTGGAAGGCCCATCATCCTACAACAATGGACCCCGGAGTTGGTGATGTGCAAGAAGGCCCACGATAAGGTGTCTTTGTGGGTGAGGATCCACAATTCCCCTTGGCATTATGGACGAGCTCGGGATTGAATGGTATTGTCAACCTCATAGGCAAACCACTCTACACGGACTCCTTTACGGAGAACATGACCGAGATCGCATTCGCAACAATTTGTGACGAGAATTGTGCGGATAAAGCCCTCCCTGATAAGGTCTATGTGAAGATGGAGAATTCTGTCCTTCCCCTGAAGGTCGACTACCAATGGAAGCCGCTGGTCTGCCCAAAATGTCATGTCTTCGGCCATGTGTATAGGCCACCTACTGTTGCAGCCACTATCATTGCTCCTGTCGTCGACAAGGGCAAGAATATCATTGTTGACAGGACACCTACCGATGACGAAGGCTTCACGAAAGAAAAAGAAGGCATCAAATGGGATTATGATTGCAGAGAAGAGCCCGCCAGCTACCCCAAAATCGGTTCCAGCGGTACTAGGAGAGGACACCAATGGCAGTGATGAGAGCTCCAATGTGCTGAGCAGCGACGAATAGGAGGCAAATGAGGAGAGCACGGATGTCATGGACACAGTTCCAGAGACAGAGTCCGAGATCGCAACGGGAGGAGCTTCCACTGAAGCAAATGCTTCTGCATCCCAACCAAAGAAAGACGTTGTACTGGACCAGGTTGTGGTTGGCCTCACTGCCATGGCACCGAAGTCTCTGTGGGTAGCCTCAGACAACACGGCCAGTCCCAAAGCGAAGAAGGCCAAGAAGCATAAGACCAAAGCGGGGTCTAGCACTACAGCTACACATCGAAAGAGGTAGTCTGTTCCTCCCAACTATTTGTACAGTTTTTATGTTTGTTGGTTTTTGGAATATAAGGGGTCTAGGACTCCCAATAAAGAAAGTAGAAGTCTGCAGCTTGGTGAAACGGAGGAAGTTGAGCTTGTTTTCCATCCTGGATACCAAGGTGAAGGAAGAGAAGTACTCAAATACTTTTCCCTCGATGTTTCCAACCTGAAAATCCTATGCTAACTATTCTTGCTCTTATAAAGGAAGGTTATGGGTCGGGTAGGACCCTAAAGTCCTTGACTTCATTCCTTTTTGTACATCAGACCAAGTCATTCATGGGAGAGTACGGTACGACGAGCAGGGTAGAGAGTTCATCATCTCTTTTGTCTATGCTGAGCACACTTTTGTTAGGAGAATATCTCTGGGGACTGACATTGAAGACAAGGGACACACATTTGATAGCATTCCATGGATGATTCTTGGGGACTTCAATGCAATTAAAGAGATGGCTGATAGACAGGGAGGCACGAACAAATGCTTCCATCCTTTGATGAGTTCCCTGCTTGTCTTGAAGTTTCACGAGTCTCATTTTTTGTTCTATTTTTGTTTTTATAACTTTTTAGTACATTATTATAAATATACTGTTTTGATATTAAAATATAAATCTGCTTATGATAGTTGTATTATTAACGTAGATGTGAAGGATACAAAGCTTCAAAATTGAGTGCGCGTTTACTTTAGAGTGATTTTGATTTTAAAATGATAAGGTAACACACAACGATATCTTAAATGAAATGCTTGGGTGTGCGTGACCTGATTTACGTGACATGTTTTATCACATAATTACATGTTAAATAAAAGAATAAAATTCTGATATACTGGATTATCTTGAATGTGAATTGCATGCCTAGGAGGGTAACGATGCAATCTGTAGAATATTATAGATTATAATAAAATTTCTGAATTCCTGAATATTACTTGATCTTGACGCGTGATATTTTGTGCTCATTGATTATTATTTTGTAACGAACTATTAATCCTGAAAACTCAAGAGAACGTTAAAAAACATAATGTTTATAAATCGTCATGATAGCCGTCTGCTATACATGGATTGATATAATTAATTTTATATTAATATGATTAATATCATATTATATACTTAAAATTTTGAAATACGTACACCATGGTAATCACCAGCTATACATGGATTAATATGATTAATATCATATTATATGTTTGAAATCTTGAATTATGAATACTATGATAGTCGTCTCCTATACATTGATTAATATGATTAATTTTATATTATATGTCTGAAATCTTGAATTAATAACATTATGGTTATTCTCTGCTATATATGGATTAATACGATTAATCCCATGTTACATGCCTGAAAATCTTGAAATATGAACGCCGTGACAGTCACCTGCTGTACATGAAAATTAATGTAATTAATTTCATAAGTACATGCTTGAAAATCCGAAAATCCTGAATACAAGAAAATGCTTGAGAATTCTGAGTATCCTGAAATCCTGAACATAAAGAAATTCTTGTAAATGATAATAATTAAGAGAGTTTCGAATCCTAAACTAGCGAGAGAGGGATCACAATTCCCATCGCATGCACACAGTGGCATCTATTGATGGTCGTGATTGGTTATAATTAATCGTATTGGATCTTCTGTAGAGACCATCCTGTTTGTTTAATTGTTATTAGTATGGCCATACTAATAACATATTAAATTTCTGCTGTAACTCCTCTCATGTCAACAACCTGTAAAAGTCACGAGAATCAGTACGACTTGACATAACATGTCATTAACCTATAAAAATCACGAGAATCAACATGACTTAACATGAGATGCATGAAGAGCCTTAAAAACTTTAATAAAGACTAGTGATAATGAAACATGTATTAACCTGTTTGACTTGAATTATTATTATCCTGTACGTATTTATACGTTCCTGCTTGGTATATGGTTGCTCGGTGTTGCTTGTATTGCATCCTGTTTGTACATGGAAAACGCATTATATAATAAGCATGCTGGACCCCTGGATGTGTATTCTGTGTTACTGGGCTTTCGAGCTCACTCTAATGACTTGAAAACGTAAGAAACTATGAAAAAGCCCTTTAATGGAGCTTAAAACACTCTAATCACGATTGCATGTTTGTTTCAGGTAATAAAATATCGTGGAAGGAATCATGACATAACGATGATGCCTAAATTCGACTTTCTGTAATGATTCATTGATATTTCCAGACGTACGATTTTCATGTAATTTAAAACTTGTAAATTAGATATTTCTTATTAGTGTCATATATTTCTAATCCTTAAACCCCTTGTAATCTTATCGTCTTGTTTCAAAAGGATTTTGGAGCGACGGTAACACCATATGTCTGACAGTTATTGAACTAAAAATCTTATGACATTACAGATACAGTCCCCAACATCTATCACTAATCTGCCGCAGGATGGAAGAAGATCACAAGAACTTGCATATGACAATACATATGGAAGTGAAAGTTCTATGGGTGTGCGGGCGAAATTTACATTCTGATGGAACAAGTTTATTATCACTCTGCCTGCAACAATTTCGCTAGTCTGATATCCTGAAGTAGAAAATTCAATTTTCATCTACATGCACAGAAGCAAGAGTCTGCTCTTTGGTTTTCTCAGAGGCCGAAATGGCAGCTTTCTTCTTGCCTGGACCTGAAGAAACTTTAACCATGGCTGGTCTCAGAAGTCGACCATCCAGGAGGAATCCACGCCGCAGTTCTTGAATCACAATGCCTTCCTTGAACTCCTTGGACTCTTCACGTCCAATAGCCTCGTGTATCTGCAAAAGCAAACAACACACGACACCAGATTTACTGTTGCAGTCATATATACCATAAAGGAAGTGGGGAATGCTAAGAAATGTGCTTTCAAGGTCAAGTTCGGAGATCCCCATGCTTCTGCCTTGGATGTCAACCAAATCACCCAAAATTTC
This sequence comes from Drosera capensis, assembly GCA_001925005.1. Lineage (NCBI taxonomy): Eukaryota > Viridiplantae > Streptophyta > Magnoliopsida > Caryophyllales > Droseraceae > Drosera > Drosera capensis. The sequence continues at coordinate 8,270 of LIEC01012538.1, read as the reverse complement.
CAACAAATAAGAGAATACAGCAGTCGACCATCTAGATAACAGATATAAGCATGTCAAAGAGATAGTGGATTGAAGAGAGAATCCAATTAGGAAGAGAGAGCATGGCAGAAAGAATATGCATTGAAAGGGCAGCAGGCATCCTGTTGATGAGCAAATCCTTCCAACTCCACACTAGCAAGAGAATTTACTCTGTATTACAAGTAACTTCGTTGATAATAAAAAAAATTATGTATCTATAAATCGAGTATCTATGATGATGATCTGCTCACTTTCTAAGTTTCTCCAATACTGTGTTCATCAATGCAACAGGGGAACACCTCAAATGACAAATGGGGAAAAAAAAGTACAACTTGCTTCATGAGGTTATACTTACAGAAGGATCGAACGGCTTTCCAACAGTTGCTACAGCCGCTACACGCAAGCTTCTCAGGGTTTCCACAAGCTGCTTGTATATGCCCTGATAACTCGTATTTATCTTTGTTTCTTTTTCTGTTTCCGGTCTAATCTGCAGCTTTGCTTGCTCAAAACTGTCCACCATGGGGAGAAGGCTCTCAATTACTGCTCGCTGTCTGTCGCTCCTTATGGTAAGTCTCTCCTTTTCAGTTCTTTTCCTGAAATTGTCAAAATCTGCCTGCAGACGTATATATGTTTCCTTCCCAGAAGTCATTTCATTCGACAAAACGGAGAATTTCTGAGTGAGCTCATCCTTATCTTTCACTATCCTATGAAGCGATGCCTCGATCTCTGAAACAGAATCTTCATCTGCAGCTAAAACTGATTCCTTATAAGCAATAATAAGACTCTGTACAGTAGGCAGAGGTGACTCGGGATCAGCATGAGCTTCTTGCCATTTCACTTCAACTGGATCGTTTACTTCCTCCACTTCACTTTTCTACATAGTATCAGCAACACATGCTACAATAAGATCATATTTGGGAATTAAAAGAAGATAACAAAAACCAGCCACCATCCAGTTTCAGAGACACCGCAAACAAATGATATCATAATAGCATAGTTATAATTCTCACCCTGAATATACTTGGATTTTTAGCACTTATACATCAGTATGACAAGAAGTTTGTCAATCAATCAAAGGCTGTGGGGTGAACACCCAAGAGATTGCTCATTGCATCTTCATACTTAACGTTTGTCATAAAAACATACGGGCAATATGACAAGTAACATGAATAAGGCACATTGCTCAATCTAGCTGTCATAATCAGAGGAAGATACTAAAATGTTATGAGGAGGAAAACGGATAACTATAAACAACTACATCATCACAGCATTAACAACACATTAAGCACAACTTCGTCTCATCTCATCTTAGTACCCAGTTCTGCATGTCTTCCAAGTTCCCCTTCTCTTGCCGAGCCACCGCCATCTAAAACCCTAGAAAACCTCAAGGGCCATAATTCTGCATCATCAAGCGCGCCTGATTCCTGAATCCCGAAGGAATAATTTGAGCAACCCTATTGTGAAATTTTTATACAGGCCCAACTTCAATTCTCAACCCAACAACCTCTCTTTCCACCACTAACACTAATCTACAATGTTCTCAACCTCCTATAGTAAAATTAAAGCCTTTATGACACCGGATATATCATAAAGTTCTGAAGTAGCACAGGTAAGGGAACAATGAGACCACTTATCCAAATCCAGGTATCCAAAATCACAGTGCTACCAGGACAAAGAAACCAGAAAATCATCTTCAGATACACTACAAAAAAGAAAAATACGCATGCTTACAGGTGAAGCCGAAACCCGAGCAGAGCATCGGGATCTGTGAAGGGGCCGGAAAAGGAGAGATCTCGACGGAGAAGGGACTGCGAGGCTGATTGCCGATTGGGACTGCGATGAAATTGGGGAAATTAGGGTTTTGCGGGGAAAAATTCGAGAGGGTTCAGATGAATAAGAGACGGTGGTGGTGGAGACGACTGGATTCGAGAGGCAAATCGCTGCCATTACACACCGGATTTCTTCACTTCGACACAGGAATGGATGATGCCGACGGCCTCGCAGATGCGTTGTAAAAATGTACTCCGCTTACAGGATAGTAGTACAACTAAGTTAAACCTTATATCCCAAATTAATTGAAACAACGAATGAGATATATTTGGTATCGTAGTATTATTTTTATTTTATAATTATTATAATATATATTTTTTATATATATTAATAGAAATTTTATTTTTATATTAAATCATGTTTGATCGTTCAACAATATATATTAGGTCGAAGTATATAACTTACACAATCATTGATATTTCATGACAAATTTATAAAAAAACTACGTTGGATCATCGTTGCACACATATCAATTTTATATCGACACGTATGTCCGATCATTTGCTACAATAATTATGGGTCGAGAGAGTATTATATACTTCCTTCATCCCAAATTACATACAACTGTTTGATCCGATGTGAGAATCCATGTGTGTGTTAAATTTTTTTAGATTTTGATGAAAAATATATATTTATATTGTGATAATGAGTTTTACTGTAGTACCTATAAGTGAAGATAGATGTATTTGAATTTGATTGTTCTATATTTTGTTAAATTCAAAACATTATGTATTTTGGGACAACCCAAATAGAAAAGTGTTGTATTTATTATGAAAGAAAGAAAATAAAAAGTTTTAAAAAAAACCTTTTATTTATTTTGAAAGGTATAAATAGAAAGTGTTTTTATTAATTTGAGATTGAGAGAGTAACTTTTCTTGTCCCAAATTTTTTTGTATTGTATTATTAAACCTTTGGTTTTCAATTTAAAATCATCCTAAAATCATAAAGTTTCAATACATAAAAGAGACTCCTTCTGTCGTATTATTTGGAGATATTTTATTTTTCTAAAGTATACACATCTTTTCTTAAGAAAAATTGGTGACACAATCTTTCTAAGGTCAAACAGTTATAAATAATTTTGGAGGGATGGAGTAAAGGATTTGCCGTGCATATAAATTGTTGAGACGAGTGAACAATACATAATAGATTTGACGAAATCTTCATAAGAAAAATATAGTATATCACATCTCCCTGCTATCGAAGTACGTAGAGGTGGTTGCGAGATTACCATAATGTTGTTGATCAAGACATGCCGCAGAAGAAGATTCTTACAACGATATAAATAGATCATGGACGACTTCTCCTATTGTCAATGGATTTTAGAAATGATCCTCATATTCTACATGGTATCAGAGACAAACCCACACGTGTTGGACTAACCGTTACTTGTGCTCTACGTCACCCGACCCGACCCGATTATCAATCCACACTTCAAGTTCAAAAGAGACATTTGCAACAGTATTAGAGATACTAAACCCACATCAAAATTTAGATAAAACCTACAACAATATAAATAAATCATGTGTCTTTAATATTGTATCCTCGAACCTCGCTCTTTCTTGGTAGGACAGCACCAGTGACGAGGTTATCAATTTCACAAGTTGGTTTGGCCTTGTTAATATAGATCTACAAGCAGTGATGTTCATGAGATAAAGTTGTGGAATCCTTCCATCGGGAAATCTCTTGAGCTCCCCTTGCCTCTTGAGTTCAATGGCTTTCAAACTCCCACTAGAAGGACTCAATTTTTACAAATTCATCTGGGGTATGTTCCAAAAACCAATGACTACAAGGTGATAGCTTTCATCCTTGGTGTCCAAAAGCCAATGCTTGCAAGAGATTTTCCAGCCTCTGCTCGCGCTTTCATGGACCCAATTATTGACCCTGATGATAGCACAAGATTATTCTCACCTCCAGCTTCTGTCGAGGTATACTGTGTCAGCATTGGGGTTTGGAGAAGTATATCGTGAATCGAAGGTAATTCTTCCTCTGATGATGATGTCGCTTGGTTGGTGGGGCCTAGCATCCCCCAAGAATCTCAATGGGATGATTTATTGGATCGACATGAGTAAGGAAAGTTGATGCTTAATTCAGAGCTGCACGCATTGTTTCTTTCGATGTGAATTGTGAGGTGTTCAAATGTCTTATGAACTTGCCCACAGAACAAAATAAAATAAATTCCACATTTCCCTACACTCTGGGTGTCATGGGCGAATCCCTTCTGATGATGGAACGTTTGATGGGAGAGATTATCATATGGATAACGGATCAGTCCAAGTCGACTATAACCATCCAAGAGATCCCAGCTTGGTCTAAACTTTGGACAATAGATGTTCGGCCAATAAACTATCCCCTTATCCAAGGATTTTGCTTGACTTATAATGGGCTAGTGTTTATGTAACGCCCTTGGATTTTCTATCCAATACCTGTTAAACACGTGACGTTAAGCAAGGCGACAGAAATACAAGGGGTTTAAGTATCAGAAACATAGGATCTAGAAACAGATATCCGACTTACATCGTTATAAGATCTAGAAATAAATATCCAACTTACATCGTCTTGTATTACATAAAAATCAATATCTAGAAAGAAAGGGCAATATTACAATGAGCCGAATTTCATTCATCCTTGCCAAGTAACGGACCCTTCCTCGAATCTTTATTACCTGAATCGAACATGTAACCGTGAGCTCGAAAGTACAGCAACACAGGATACACATCCATCTCAGGGGTCTGGCATGCTTATTATATCATGCATTTTCCATTCGCAAACAGAATGTAATGCAAGCAACACCGAGCAACCATATGCCAATCAGGTACATTTATATACGTACAGGATAATATTAATTCAAGCTAAGTAGGTTAATCCATGTTTCATTATCACTAACCTTTATTAAATGCTTTTACAGGTTAATGACATGCTCTAAAATGTCATATTGATTTTCAGGACTTTTACAGGTAAACAACGTGCTTTTGTCACGTTATAACAATTCTTATGGCTTTTACAGGTTAATAACATGGGAGGAGTTACAGCAGAAATTTAACGTTAATAGTATCGTCATACTAATAACAATTAAACAAACAGGATTGTCGCTGCAGACGACCCAGGATGGTTAATGATAACCAAACACGGCCACCAAGTATATTTCAATTGATGCCGCTGCGTGCACGCGAAGGGAATTTCTATCCCTCCTTAGCTAGTCAGGACTCGTAACTCTCCCAGTTATTATCATTCACAGGAATATCCTCATTGTTGAGGTTTTCAAGATTTTCAGACAGGTAGCATGAAATTAAACATATTAATTGCATGTATAACAGGATTCAAGATTTTCAGGCATATAATATGAAATTAATCATATTAATCCACGTATAGTATGTGACCATCATGATGTTCGTAATTCGAGATTTCAGGTATATAATATGAAATTAATCATATTAGTCCATGTATAGCAGGTGACCACCATGGTGTTCGTAATTCGAGATTTCAAGTATATAATATGAAATTAATCATATTAATCCATGTATAGCAGGTGACCACCATGGTGTTTCATAAATTTATATAACGTTTTTTTTTGTAACGTTCTTAATAATTTTCAGGAATAATAATTCGTTACAAAAATAATATCAACAAGCACAGGATATCACACATCAAGAGCAAGCAATATTCCGGAGATCGTTATTTAAATTCTATAATATTCTACAGGTTGCATCGTTACCCTTCTGACAAACAAATCAAGTCAATCAAGTACAACATAATTTTATTCTTTATTTATCATGCAGATACGTGATCAGACAATCACATAAATCAAATCACGCATACATAATTTAGGGTAACGATGTTTGTTACCTCGTCATTTATAAAAATGAGGAAAATTCTTCAGAAAATCCCAAACTTAATCCCGTTTCTCAGTATTTGTCGCACCTACATAATATTGCAACATATAAATATTATTGCACGATATTTTACAATAATATTCATAGATTTGCATATAATTAAATAAACCTCATAATATGTTATAATAACACATTATATTAAATTGTTTTAATACGCAAAAAGGGAATACGATAAATTGTTATAATAAATCGTTTTATTAAATAAAAGGGAATAGTCCCCTTCATTCCTTCACTGCCCGAAGAGAAGGCCGCACACGCCTCGACTTCGCCGAAATGAGACGTCCGCCCTATAATTGGCCGTCGACGGCGGGGCTTTTGGCGAGGTAAAGAAGACCGAGCATGGTCGGAGAAGGATGGATCTGTGGCGCGGCGGCGTCGGCGTCGGGTTTCAGCTTCGAGATGGTTCTCTGGCGAGACGTTCATCGTCGTCGAAGGATGGTCGGCCTTCGCTTCGATGAGTTCGGACGAGAACGGTGCCGATCGTCTTCGATTGCGGCGATGGCTTCGGGGATGATTCTGCTGGGCGGCGACGGCGGACAGGGAGGGTGGCGATGGGTTTCAGGCGACTTCGGGGTCGAAGGCGTCAGGTTTTTAGCCGGGTTTCAGGCTTCTTCGGGTTCCGGCGACATCGGGTTCGGCTTTGGTTAGTTCGGGTTCGGTTCGGGATTCGGTAATGCAGGATATAGTACAAGAAATAAAATAAAATATAAACGAATACGAAATTAAAGTGAGAGATGAATCCATACCCCTTTCTCTGTCTCAGTTCTACTCGTCGCGTTCAGATTATTGCTCCGGATGTTAGTTTAATTTGTGCGGTTTACGTGTTTTGAATGTTTTGATAACCACAGGCAGGTGAGATTTTCACGTGGGTGGAAAGCACGTGAAGCACGTAATGGACAAGTGGTTGAGATATTTCTAGAGACAGTTGAGATATTCACGTGATCCTCAACCAATCACATTATCAACTTTTATCTCAACATATTTATTATTATTATTTTTTCTTCCAGGATATTACATCTCTCCCTCCTTTTAAGAAGTTTCGTCCTCGAAACTTGGTTAGTACAAAGAACAAGAACTTACTTGGGAATAAGTAGGGGTATCGTTTCTTCATATCCTCTTCCAGTTCCCAGGTTGCTTCTCGTGTGGTGTGGTTAGTCCACCGCACCTTGACCAATGGCACTTCCCTTCGTTTGAGTATTTTAACCATGTGGTCTACTATCTCTTCCGGCGTTTTCTCATAGCATAGGTCCTCAGTGAGTACTACTTGTTCATGTTGAATTACGTGCTTAGGATCAAGTTCATATTTTTTTAACATAGAAACATGAAAGACATCATGAATGCCTGCTAATCCTACTGGAAACGCCAACCGATAGACCACTTCACCGATCCTTTCAAGGACCTCAAACGGACCTATGTAACGAGGACTGAGTTTTCCTTTCTTCCCAAACCTCATAACACCCTTAGTAGGTGAAACCTTCAAGAAAACATGATCGCCAACTGAAAACTCTAGTGGTCTTCTTCTCACGTCTTCCTGGCTCTTTTGAGGATCTTGAGCTGCCTTCATCCGGGATTGAATAAGCTTGACCTTGTCTGCGGTTTCCTGTGCTAACTCTGGTCCCACAACTAGAGTGTCTTCAATATCATCCCAGCAGATAGGGGATCGACATTTTCTTCCATACAAGGCCTCGAATGGTGCCATGCCGATGCTCGCGTGGTAGCTATTGTTATGAGCAAATTCCACCAATGGCAGGTGATGATCTCATTAACCCTTGAAGTCAAGGACACACATCCTCAACATATCTTCAAGAGTTTGTATCGTACGCTCAGTCTGGCCATCAGAAGCAGAATGAAAAGCCGTGCTGAAATTCAATCTAGTCCCAAAAGCCTTTTGTAAACCTTGCCAGAACCGTGATTGAAACCTAGTATCCCTATCAGCGACTATTGAACTCGGAGCACCATGTAATCTTACGATCTCTTTAACATACATGTCTGTTAGACGATCCACACTCCAAGAAGTCTTTAAGGGGAAAAGTGAGCAAACGAAGCGAACAAGTGGCTTATTAGCAGCGCCTCATGTTAATAACGTTAAGGTTGCAGGTTCAAGATTTTCATGGACCAATGTTATACAACTTATTTCAAGAACACGTAGACATCACCTTATAATCAAATCCCTACCCACCAAGATACTTGATCAGACATATAAGACCTAAGACCAATATAACTGGTGACATGACATATTTTATCAGCAGATCTAAGTCATCACATGTTACGAGGAACGGGGCTGCGAGATTAATTATCGTACCGAAGAACGCAAGAGTCACAACCAGAGGAAGTAACATAGCAAGTAAGTGCTTTCCTGGATGCATTATTTTCGTCTTCTCGTCTTCTTCTTCCTCTTCTTCTTCTTCTTCTTCTTCTTCTTCTTCTTCTTCTTATTCTTCTTCTTCTTCTTCTTCTTCTTCTTCTTCTTCTTCTTCTTCTCCTCCTCCTCCTCCTCCTCCTCCTCCTCCTCCTCCTCCTTCTCCTCCTCCT
>LIEC01012537.1:53222-234531 GCA_001925005.1 Drosera capensis | reverse complement strand
TGCAATAACGATCAAACGTAATTTTTAATAAATTTATCGTAAAATATTAATTACTGTGTAAGTTATGTAGTTCAATCTAATACATATTGTGAGACGATCAGACGTGATTTGATATGAAAACTAGATTTGTATTCATGTGATAGTATAAAATATGTACATGTTACAAAATATATGAGATGAAGGGAATATTTTTTTAGTGATAATAAGATTTATTGTAATGATTGATAGAGAAGGTAGTGAGATGTACTGTAATGATTTGATATTTTTTATGTTAAAAACTTTACTAAAAGAAAAACGTTACATTTATTCTAGAACGGTCGAAAAAGACAAGTGTTGTATCTATTATGAGACAAAAGGAGTATTAATCTCCCGTTTCATAAAAGTTATACTCCTTTCGTTTCAATATACATGTAATATTTTTTTTATTGATTGTCCCATTTTATTTCCCACATTTTCAATTTTGATAACCTTTTTACATGAAAAGTATCAAAACAATCATCCTCTGTTAGAATACATCATTATCTCTCATAATAGAAAACCCCGATATCAAATTCCATAAAAACTCATCCCATATATAAAATCTCATATGGGGTCAAATGATTATATCTAAATTCGGACGGAAGGAGCTTGATTTTTATTAGTATTCAATATGTAGTTTTTTTAAAATTTGTTTTATCACTCAACGATATATAAATATTTGCAACTCATTACAAGTTAAATTACACCATATAAATTATAATTGATATTACACGAAAAATTTGTAAATAAACATCATTCAATCATAACATAACATTGGTCAACGTTGATCTCGAAAAATAGGTATTCTCTTCGTTCCATATCATTGTAATATGTGCGTATTTCGTATTATTCTATACGCATAATAAAAATCTCATTTTCATATCGAATCATATCTGATTATCTCGTAATAAGTGCTACCTTAAAATACGTAATATATACAATGAATGATGTTTCACGATAAATTTAGAAAAAAATTACGTTTGATCGTCGTTACACGCGTATAAAACTTTGCATCGATACACGTGTAAAGTCAAAATATTGCAAACTATATGGACGGAGGGAGTACAATAAAAGTATATTACTGTGAGATCCCGACCCTAAATTTTATTTTTTCTATGAGTCGTTATCTTAGAATCAATATTTATAATCTTTTTTATGTCTATAAAAAGTGGGATTATATTTTGGGTAAATAAATTCATGATTTTTATTCAAATCAGATATTTTTGATATGATAATTTTAGTCTAAAAATAAAAAAGTAAATTATGAATTAAAGTTTTAAAAAATAAAATTATTCTTATCTAATTAGTTGTGATGATTAGATCCTTTCCAATATAAATACCTACTTAAAAATCTTCTAACCCTAAATTCTAAAAATGACTACGCCACTAACCCACACTGCCAAGAAAAGAAAAGAAGGAGGAGAAGAAAATCATACACTAATCATACAACAATCAATTCATCTCGTTCTAGACGGACGATCTCATTTGATCTCTCGTATTGATATTAGGGTTATTATAAAAGGGTACAATTCTGATTGAGGTCAAATTGATGATGATATGTGTTGTAATTTGGGGGAAAACATGGTTTGATGCACTATTGATGAAATCAGATTTCACTGAAATGTTTGAAAATCGATCAGAAAATATTAGGTTTGATTCTATGTCTCAAATTCATGCATGTGAAATTTAGGTTGTGGAAAAATTTACGGTTTATCAATTGGAGGTATGTATATGAAGTTATAAGACGAGAAGCGCGGAAAGACCATCCTGTTCCGTGTGAAGATTCGTACATGTTTAATGAATAAACTACTTATACTCATACATGATCATATGATGAGCCTTAATGGTTAAAACCATCTCTAAGTCTAGTTTACTACAAAATTTACGAAATTGAATTTGAAGCATTGTACCGAAACTTATGAGTAAAAAAGTGAAGGGGTATTAAAAAGTGCGATTTGACTTGATAACGGGAATAAATTTAATTACGTGGGATACTAAGCAAGATTTAAAATATAAAATTTATATTTTTACAAATCATGTATGTATAGTTTCTAAAAAAATTAACCTCGCATCATTTGGAGCGATGTATAAGAAGTTATGAGTAGCCTCTGGCCTTCTAGGGAATAGAGCCGTTTGGGGGTTTAACTCTATAATGTCTTAACATGTAGTATTTGTCAGCTGAGATTAGTTTACAGGATTACGCAGGTTGGATCCATCGTCGAGTGTAATTGTATGATTGATAATGGATATCCATATCGTTTGAGTTGTTTTAGACGGACATGGTTTTTTGTTTTAGTTTGACTGATTGTAGGTTTCGTGTATGTGCTTTTTGAGAGAGGTATTGATTTTTTTATTGGGGTTCTTGGATATATACATGGTAGTTGTACCTATTATCCGAGTTGATTGTTTTTATTGATTCGCTAAATATTCCCTATTTTGATATGTCATTGTATTTGGAATCAGTTGTTTTTATAAGATTGACGTGCATTTTAATACGATAAATTATAATTCACGTGTCGATCATATTTCCTTGAATTCGAGGTGTGATAATTACAATCTTTCCTTGACAAATGAAGCTTTGTTCTTGTGACTTGAAATTCGGTTTTTTCTTATACAGGTAGATGTTTGGAGAGCTTTGTTTCCCATTTGGATGACACAGTGAATTCATGTCTTGGTGTGGGTATAAATAATAGAATAAGTCTTGGTGGGTATACAGTAGCAGGATAAAATTTGGTAGCAGGAGTTTCTGTTTGCATCAGCCAATGCGTAACATATTTAGCTTACCTCACAGGAAAAAGGGAAGACGTGGACATGTTGTGTGGGAAAACGAGAGGAGTTTTGGGTCAAATTTTGACCCGAAAAGGGCAAGCTGTAAGCAAACCGACTTGGACAAGTCTATAGATTAATGTCCAGTGAGTCTATTTTTAATAAAGAAAAAGTCGGCTTTTATGAGCTTTTAGGGAACGTGATGAGCAAGTTTTTGCAAGCTGTAAACAAGTGTCCAATTTGTGAGGGGTGGGTTTACTATCATCAATGACACCTGTGAGGAGTGGGTTTAGTATCATCTAGTCTTAGAGCACTTTCAACGGGTTCCGTATCGAGTTCCCTAACTCCACGGGAGTGTTCCCTATCGAGTTTTCAGAAAATATCTTGTTATTTTTGAATTTTAGATATTATTTAAATTGATGATAGTCTCATTTGTTATAAATGCTATTCTCGTTTGTGAATCTCAACTTATCATTTTTTAATTTTTGAATTCTCAAAAGGTTCATGGAGATTTAGAGTTTGTTCGAAATTTTGACTTACGATTCTTATCTTCGAGATCGGTGAGATCCCATTTTCAATTTTAGTGCTCTTTTCCCACTTTGATTTTTCAATTGCCGATGAATTATATAGGTCTATCCTATATCTTTTTTTGTGTGTGTTGTGAATCTTGCGGATATAATGATACGGTATCAAGATCAAAGAAAAAAATACAAAATTTTAATTTTTTAAATCGGGATAGGGAATTGATTTGGGGAGAACCATTGTGCAGGTTTGTCGAAAATCAATTCCCTAACTCTTAAAATGCTACTGTAGTATTACAAAGTAGGATAAAGATAGAAAAATTATTACGAATGGTCTTAGATGTTAAAGATCTATGACTTCGTTTTAATTTTATGATTATGACATTTGTTGGTATCAATGAACATGAATCCTATGGGTTAAAAGCTCAATCAAAAACACAACATCATTATCTTTCAAGAATTTATAAGAAAAGGTCTATGTGTAAAGACCCAAAAAATTTGAGATAATTTATTTTCTCAAATTATAAAGAAAAATAGTATATTAATAAAGTTGTAATTTATACAATGAGGTTATAAAGTTTGTTAATAAAAATCATGACAATAATATGATAAGGACCTGAAAATTCCGTAAAATTTAGTTTCACGACAATTAATATAAATAGTAAATAATATATGATATAATAAGGAAAGAATGCAAAATATAAATTAAATATAACCCTAAATATGTAAATACGAAGAAATATGATCTTAATACGATAATACTATATTTATATGAAAATATTATATTTATACGAAAATGCCCTTAACCTAATTTTGTCACTTATTTTTCCTTATGTCAATTTCTACTCCACCTAAATTAAACTATTACCCACTAAATATCCAATAAAAATATTTTAATTGATTTAGTTTTCTATAAATACAAGTTCTCTTCTCCTTGAAAAACTTCTTATAAGTATAAAAACACTCTTTGTCATGCAAGAGAAGAGATAAGAAAGAAAAGAAAAGAAAAAGAGTTTGAGGAGAAGAGGAGAAATTAGGGTTAGAAGACGACGAGAATCCTTTATCATTAATAAGAGAAGGACTTGAAGACGCTGCTCTATGTCACTTAAGGACGAGACTGAACATATACATGTGAAGAATTATGATAAAAGATAATGTTTAGATTTATTATGTGTGTCGATGTGTATTATTATACTGTGAGTATAATAATATGCATTGGGAGTTTTGGACGTAGTCATTAAATATGACTAACGTAAAATACTGACTGTAATTGTTGTGTGCTATGTACTAAATTCTGAGTGTTGTGGAGTATTGTTACATTATGTATGTTATGTCTTATTTGTTAGTATAATTAGGGTAAATGTGTGAAAGGAGCGTAAATCCATAATTGATGAGATAACTCCATGATGTGAAACACAAAGAGCATTGTGTCGATCGTTTATGTTATACGATGACTTGATGGTGATATTCTTTTATCAACCTTAAAATATTATTTTGGTATAAGGGTATCTTACTGTAGGAGACCCTGTGTTCCTGTTTGACTGATCCGCTTTCACGGATATCCCTTTTGCTAAAGCTGAATAGAGTTTACTTTTGAAATTGAATAAGTCTCACCAATGGCACAATTATAACTTTGAGGATACTTATTATCTATCATCTCTATGTGATAATATGATGGTAAGTGTAACAGAGTCTTGAGTAAATTATTGAGTGCAACAATCCGTGAGACTTGAATTGAGGATTTATCATGTCACAGTATTTTTATCTCAATTTATTTGATATGAAGATCTTGACTGTCATATCAGGAACGATATGACAGTAATAAATATGACACTCTAAGTTTAGTATGTTTCCAATAACATATTTGAGATATTCGTGAGATAAAATATACATGAACGTACAAATGACTAAAGTTGGAGAGGGAGAGGTATGTTTAGTTGGTGATTCTTTGATGTCTGAATAATGTGCTTATTTTAAAATGCTGGAATAGATGATCTATGAGTTTAATTTTCTTTATTTGACTGGTGTGTAGATTCTAGAGTGCTAAAACAAAAGATCCAAGTAAGACTTGAAGAGAAGTGTGAATTAAGTTTGATGCTAGATATAATTTATGTGTGAAAGATTATCTGATTGTATAAAGAGATGTAAATTCTGCAACGAAGGTGATATTCTGAGTTATGATTCAGTGCATCAAAAGTTTCTAAACTAATGATGTATAAGTGAACTTATCTTAATTCTTATGACTATGCCAAAAAGTATATAGTTTTTGCGTAGGTGAGACGTTGGGTCTTGCGACAGTGACGTCATATGTATCATTAATAAATAATAGAAAGTCGAGACGATACACTATTACACCTCATAGATGACTAAATCAATTACCTTCCAAGATATGACAAGTGTCTACCATGCAAAGATTTAATATTATACTATAAATACCATCATTTATTATAATAAAGGCAAGATTCTCTCAATCCTATTCAATCATTGAATTTTTTTTACTGAACCAAAATTGACTTAAATATCGAAATCGGTCTCCGAGGATCATCACTTCGGATCTGACTAACCGGACTTTTTGTTTATAATCTATGTAGGTTTCCTTGTCAGTTGCACGGGTCAAAAATCCAAGAGTCCACCATGTAAACATTTGAACTCTCGAGTTCAGACCTCTTACCGAATTTGACACAAACAGTTTGATACCCACCATGGGTTGATCCAATGATACGAAGTCGCTAGAATGTCCAAGATCAGACATAACAAGCCCCCAGTAGCGATCAACAAAGACAACCCCGACTCAATGCTCCTCCATCAGTTCGGGAGGAGGAGGTAACGGGGTCCGGAAAAAAAGCAGAGGCGAGATGAACATCGTGATGGAAGGGCGCATCACAACCATGATGAACACCATGGCCGACCTCCTGAACCAAAGGCTACCTCCGCCACCCTATGTTGAATTATTATATTATTTTCAACAAAATAAATATCTTAGCCATATATATTCTAATATTATTCGTATGACTAAACTTGAGAATAAACGATGAAGATTAAATAATTCATGTTAAAAATCTAGTGCTTCCCTATATATATATGCGCTAACCTAGAGATAATACTCATGATATTCCAAACTAGATAGTTTTTTTTTTCTTTATGTCTAGTGAGGAAACAACCAAATATTTTACCATCTTAAAGCAAAAAATAAAATTAATTATTTCTTGAGCAACCCTAGTGCCGCCACAGGTCAAGCATGACAAAACCTAGCCGCCGTCAGCGGCCACCTTCGCATCATCCGACGTCTTCCCCAGGATCGAACCAGCATCTCCCACCAAGACGAGCCGGCATATACTCCACCGTCGGATCTGTCTCAAATTACAAGATCTGATATTTTGATTTGTTGTTGTCCTGCTTTAGATTCGTCCCTCTCGTCGCCAAGATCGTGTTAGTTGCGCGGATTGGGTTGTGGATTGGGGTTGAATCTGTCACATAAATCTGATTAAGATCTGGTTCGTGTGTATCCAAGGTCGCGTGATCGACTTTGTTTGGTGTTGATCTGTTCAATCACTTGTCTCAAGGAGAGGAGGGGAGGGATTCGTGTAGATGCCAGTAGATTGAAGCGGGTGTATTATTTTCTTTGGGTGCAAACAAGGGTTTCAGGGGTGTATCCTTTTCTTTGAAGTCGAATCGTGCACTGAAGGAAAATATAGCTCTACAAGATATTCAGCGACAATTTCATTCTCAGGTGTGATCTTTCCTTAATCCTCCAAATTTATTCGATTGGTTCCTGAATTGAAAAATTGCTAGGGGAATAGTGATTAATTTATTTTAAGTCGTAATGTATAAACTTAAAAATTTTGAAGAGATAGAATATAATGATTCGAATAGAACGATTCGACTCTATATAAAATCTCTAAATATATTTTATATCGTATTGAGCACATTTCAAGAGACATTTGAAGATATAGATGTGGCTAAATGGTTAAAGATGAAAACTATTGTAGAGAATGTTAAATTATTTGTCTTCTTGACTTATGAAGACATACGGTAAATATAAGATATCCAAAGAAATATGTGATAACCTGGGACCTCAATTCAAAAGGGAGGAAGAAGTCACTAAAGCTCATCTAGTGGATAAATTTATGAATATGAAATTTATTGACGACAAATAAGTTCTTCCTTAGGTCTTTGATTTGGAGAATTTGACCACGAAATTGAAAAATGATAAAATCGAAATTTGTGATGGTTTCAAGATAGAAACTATTATTAATAAGGTACTGTATCGTGGCATTTGTTCAAAACTGGAATGCAATGAAACAAAAACTAGGTGGAGCTGGATGATCTCAAACCGTTGGAATCGAAGATGGGAACCATATTAGGAACAATGAGGAATCAATGAAACAACAACATTCTGTAGTTAATACTATCACTCGATTGAAGAAGTATCCTAGGAAATCTAAGCTGTCAATGGATGAACCCAAACAGCTGGAACGCATAAAGATAATTGCCAAGAAAAAAAAGGACAAGTGTTATAATTGTGATAAATGAGAACATTTGAAAACTGATTGTAAGGTGTCAAAGGTTTCTGATATACTAAAGAAGCAAACTAATATGGTGGTTCTCAATGTCGAGCCTACACATTTGATTGGTATGGCAATAAAAGGTGAGGCCAGTGTTAACAGATAATTAGATTCTGATGCTTCTTGTCATTTATGTGGAAAGAAAATTTGCAAGTTAATACTGCCAGTATTTCTGAAATAATTATAGTTGCAAATGACAAGTCTACGTAGGTTACTCATAAAGGAATTATAGATTTAAAATTAGTTTTAGGCAAATTGATAACTTTAACAGATATTAGAGTAGTTCCTGGTGCTAAAAAGAATTTAATTTCTCTTAATATATTATATCATGGCATGTGCATTTTTTTTTGAAGGGGATCGGGTAATATTAACTATTAACTCACACTATTTTTGGTTGTGATTATTTGGTTGATGATATGCATAGGTTGAGTTTGAAAACTGGAACAGTTAACCCTGTGGCTTTCAATTTAATTAATCATAAATTATTTCATTGTAAATTGGGACATTTGAACTTTAGAAAAATGATTAAACTTGTTAAAACTCATAATATATCATTAGACACATCAACCAGATTCAACAAATGTGAGGTTCATACTCAAACTAAGATGATAAGGAGATTTTTTGTTATATATCTACGAGTACACAACTTTTTGAGTTGATATATTCTGACATTTGTGATTTTTAAAATAACACAACAAAAAGGGATCGAAAGTATCTAATAACATTTATAGATGATTTTTCAAGATATTGTTATATTTATTTGTTGAAATCTAAGGATGAAGCATTTGAAAAGTTCAAAATATTTAAGAAATGAGTTGAGAACCAAGTAAACTTTAGAATTAAAAGATTTAGAAGTAATAAAGAAGGAGAGTACAAGTCAATAGAATTTAAAGAATTTTATGCCTAAAATGAAATTATCCCTGAAACTATGGTTACTCCCTTCAATCAAATGGTTTAGCCGAGCATAAAAATAGGACGTTAACAAAAATGCTAAATTCCTTGTTATTTATTGTCGGCATGCCTTCTTGTTATTGGGAGGATATAGTTCTGACTGCTAATCACATTCTAAATAAGGTACCGCACTCAAAGTTGGAGTCGACTCCTGATAATATTTGGTACAAGCATCCACACAAATATGACACTCTTAAAATATTGGGCTACATAGCCTATGTGAGTATTCCAGACCCTATAAAAAGGTCGAGACTAGGACTCATACTTGTGTGTACTTGAAAAGTGCAGAAAGCAGTGCTATAGATAGGTTTTTAGATCTATCAACTAATGAGGTGATAGAATCTAAAGACGTTTTTTTTCTTTTTTTCTTCTTTTAGGATAAGTTCCTTAAGGATCATGATAGAAATTACCTAGTTTAACAAAAATGGTAACAGAGTCACCTATTGAATCTGAATCTATTGTTTTTTACGATCTCATAACAGAATCTGACGTTGTATCATTAAGGATATCTAAGAGAGCAAGAGTTTCCAAAAGTTTTGGTGAGGACTTTGGGACATATTATATGGAGTCTGATCCATCGATTTTTAAGGAAACTATGAGGTCTAGGGACACTTTATTATGATCAGAAGGCATTAATGATGAAATGAATTCTCTGCTGGTAAATCAAACATGGAATCTAGTCGATTTGCCTAAAGGGGCTAAGACTGTTGGGTACAAATGGATTTAAAGAAGAAACTTGATCTAGATGGGTCAATGACCAAGTATAAAGCATATCTCATAGCTAATGGCTATACTCAAGTGAGTGGGGTGGACTATTTTGATATATATTCACCTGTATGTCTTCTGAAAACAATAAGAATTCTTCTTACTTTGACATCTATTAAGGACTTTGTAGTTCATCAAATGGATGTGAAAACAGCTTTCCTTAATGGAGTGTTGACCGAGAAAATCTATATGAACCAACTTGGAGGGTTTGTCATGAAGGGTTTCGAAGAGAATGTTTATAATTTGTACAAATCTTTATGTGGTCTTAAACAAGTACCTAAGATGTAGCCTCAAAAGTTTGACAAAATAATAAAATCTCTTGGTTTTCATAACAGTAATTCGGATAAGTGTCTTTATTACCATCTTGTGTCGGACATGATCATAATTATCTGTTTGTATATAGATGACATGTTAATTCTTGATTTTGATTTTTCTGTAGTGAAAGATGTGAAATAATCTTTAGCGAAAGAATTTTCCATAAACTATATGGGTGTTGTTGGCACTATACTTGGCATAAAAGTAGGTTTTGAACGACAAAGAATGTATAGCATTATCGTCTATGGAGTCGAAACTCTATTTTCTAACTTTTACGGCTGATAAAGTAGAGTGGGTATGTGACTTAATTTTAGATCTTCCATTATAACAGTTTAAGATAAATTCTGTTCCATTATTCTGCGGTAATCACGCTGCTATAATAATAGTTAAAACTCACTCTTTAATGGAAAGAGGAGATATATTAGACTTAAACAAGCAATGCTTAATTATTGATTGAACATGAAATTATCAATTTGACTTATGCAAAGTTGATGGAAAAAATGATAGATTTTTTTGCTAAAGGTTTGTCCAAAGATCAAACATTCAAAATCATGGGGGAGATGGGATTAAAGACTGTATAAGGTCTTAATTACTTGTCATTTTGAATGAGTTTGAATATGGAGGAGAACTTTGAAAATTTAGTTGAATAGACATTCGAGACAATTCAAACATTCTAACAATTTAGTGCAAAGTTTTGTGTGTTAGAAATTATTAGGTTAATCCAAATTTGATGATGTGACAAGTATTTAAATGAAATATTACTATTAAATTCTTCTAAATATGGATATTAGAGTTGTTTAATGTGTTTTAGTGACATTATGGTCGACTTTATATCATTTCACATTTGATGATATATCTTACATGCTTTGAAGTGTCATTCCAAACTTTGAGGATACAATAAGCTTTTATTTGTTGACATGTTGACTATACCTTTCCAAATGACAACATGAAACGATTCTTTCATAGAACTGTTAGTTCTTGTGGTAAAATTGGATCATAATGGCTATTGGGGTTCATTTCCGTCATTGTAAAATTATACTAAATTCTTGTAGTAGAACTAGATATTTTCTATACTATGGTACATTATCGTGGATTCATATTTATTTATGATATTCATGTTTTTGTTGCGTACAGTGGATGATGTGGAAATTGAGAAGTCTGAAAAGCTTAATCTGGATCTTGACGATGATGATAGTTGTCATGTTACGAAGGAGCTTTCGTTTTTAGTTTGTTCTAATTTGGATATTCTTGATAGTTTTTCGAGTTTAGAACTTTTGATTTCTAAGATATTTTTACTATTGGTTGAAGTTCATTCCATTCATTTATTGATTCAGTTGGTTTGGATGTTATTTATTTTGACAACATGAATGATTCATTATTTAGTATTGGATATTATATATTGAGAGTAATTAGTGTTTCAATATTAAGAACGTAGGAGGAGATTGTTATGATATTTTGTTATTGGATATTATTTTTAATTATATGTTCTAATATTAACAGTACGATTAAGTATAGGAATAAATATTGGAGATTAAATCGTCCATGTTAAAAGAATAGTGTTTCTTATATATATTAGTTTGGAGGCAGCAATCCTGGTAGTTCAAAATAAATACGTTGGTTGTTTTGTTTTAAGCATACTAAGGAAATAAGCAAATATTTTACACCATAGGTGGAGATAGGACCTAATGTTCAGCCTAAACTAACTGCCTCACTTTGGGACCCTCTCATGGTGGTGCCCCATATCGACCTTTAATACTATCTGAATCGACACCGAGCTCCACAGAAGGGACAAGGAGAGTTGACACATACTCATGCCCACTCGGTAACCCCTGAGGACGTTTTTCGAAGCCTCTTGAACTTGTGTATGACCTCGTATGAGATCATTTGCAAAGCATTCCCGACTACCTTATCGAGCCCAGCTTGAGTGTGGTTCAATACACTCATTCCAGGATCCACTGGCTCATTCGAAGTCTCGACAAGAGCATTCAAAACCCCGACAAGAGCATTCATTGGTAAGTTCATTAACAATCGAAATATAAAGCTAACTTTAGAACACCTCTACGAGGTAAAACAAAGGCTGAACGAAAGCTTGAGGAGGTACATCCAACGATTCAACTTAGAGGTCATGCGCATTGAAAAGACAAAGGACTCCGACTTATGTCGAGCACTTGTAAGGGGGCTGGAGAACTGGAACCTGGCGTACGACCTATGTTTGAACATAAACCACCTTTCCGGCCAAGATAAGCCAGAATATATCAGTTCAGAGGCTTGACAAAGGATTCCAGCTTTGGTGATCGGGGGAAGGTGCATTCTAGGCTTGGAGTAAGGTAACAACTACTAAGTCCGAAAGGTAAGAAGAAAGAAGGGAAGCCCAAGAAAAGCCCTACCTACTTTTGGCACACTCCCATTAACACCGCGAGCTGAAGTACTGAGCACAGTTCGGGAATAGAATCTGCTACAGGAAGCCCATAGAAGCAAAGCTTTCGAGGAAAGAATCATGATACCACACGGTATTGCCTGTACCACAAAGAAGACTATGGGCATGACACGGAGGAGTGTCCTCATCTCAGGGACGTCATGGAAGAGTTGATAAGAAAAGAAGCTCTGAAAATGTTTATGACAGACCAAACCTAGACAAGGGAAAGGTCGCCACAGAGACCTGGAGACAGGACATTCTCAGCTCACAGAAAGAATGATGAGCCAAAACAAAGACCTAGGATTAATGTGATCTCGGGAGGCTTTATACCATTCCCCTTGGTATGCACCTCCGGGATCGCTGAAGGAATCGACCCGAGGAAACTTGATCAAGTTTCTAAGAAGTAACTCAGATATCTTCGCTTGGGGACCAAAGGATATACCGGGAATCAATTCTGACATGATAGTGCGTCGACTATTAATCGACCCCAAGGCTTGCCCCATCAAGAAAAAAAAGAGAAGCTTTGCTCCCGAGAGAAATAAAGCCATTGCTGAGAGGTAGACAAGCTGCTCAGTACTGACTTCATTAGGGAGATCTTATATCCCGTCTGATTGGCCAATGCATTGATGGTAAAGAAGGCAAATAGGAAGTGGAGAATTTGTGTAGACTTCAGCGACCTCAATAGGGCTTGCCCAAAGGACGGCTACCCTTTGATCAGCTAGTTGATGCCACGTCGGCATATGAACTCCTATGCTTCATGACACATTCTCAGGGTACAACTAAAACCAAGTGGCACTAGAACATCGAGTTAAGACTTTCTTTATCACAGAAGGAGGGACTTATTGTTATAGGGTCATGACATTCGGACTAAAAAATAAGCAGCAACGTATCAAAGATTGGTAAACGATGCTTTCAAGCCCTGATAGGGGAAACCATGGAGACATATGTTGATGACATGCTTATCATCCCCAAAAGTCTGTGACCCACACAGCCGACTTCGAGAAGACGTTCAAATTTCTCAGAAGTATTAACATGTGCCTTAAACCAGCTAAATGCACCTTCGATGTGGAGTCAGGAAAATTCCGTTTATACATGATCATAAGCAGAGGAATTGAAGCCAACCAGGCAAAAGTTTAAGCTATCATGGAGATTAACCCCTTACGCATCGAGGAGATCATAAGCTAACGGAATGCCTTGCAGTGCTAGGGAGATTCATATCATGAGGCTCGGAAAGGACCCAATCATTCTTCAAAGCACTAAGAGGAGCGACATAGGGCCTAGAATGTACCCCGAGGTGCCATGAAGTCTTTGACGAGCTTCGAAGCACCTTGGAAAGATGCCTCTACGTACTAAGCCTGAGGTCGAGGAGAAACTTTATTCGTCTACTTGGCGGCCTCAGAAAAGGAGGTCTCAGTAGTTGTCCTTCCAATAGAAGACAACAAGTAGAAGTCAGTGTACTTCGTGAGCAAAGTATTGCATGATACCGAAATTTGATACCCTCGAATTGAGAAGCAAGCCCTAGCACTGGTCAGTGCAAGGAAGATTCGTCCCTACTTCCAGCCTCACTCTATAGTGTTTATGACTGAGCTACCACTGAGGCAAGTGTTGTATAAGCTTAAACTCTCAAGGAAGCTCATTAAATGATCAATCAAACTAAGTGAGTTTGAGGTAAGCTACGAACTTAAGACCATCGTTAAGGCTCATGCCTTCATCGACTTCTTGGTGGAGCATCGGTTCAGTAGCGACACAACAACCAAAACTCTGGAAGAACATGCGAAAGCAAAAAAACCTGGGGAGATTTACACTGGTGAATCTTCAAATATAATGGGGGTAGGAGTAGGGATATTCCTGATCACCCCAATTGGGTGGGAGCTACCATGCGCTATAGAGCTCTATTTTGCTATCACTAACAATTCTGTCAAATACGAAGCACTGATGTCGGGACTCCAGCTAGTCAAGCACTTAGGTGCCTCGATCGTGGAAGCCTACACTGACTCAAAGCTGGTAGTCGAGAAAATAAACTGAATATGTGAGGTGGGAGACACAATGAAAATGGTATTGGCAAGAAGCCCAGAGATTAACTTGGGAACTCCTTACACTACAAGTGTAGCAAAATTTTCAGGGGATAAATATGGTGGCCAATTGACTAAGTCTATGCTCAAACACTGAAGTTGTGGCTACCCCGAGGTAAGAACAGGCCGAGAAGATTGAAGCACTATCTCTGTATATCAATCCATCCTTGATGGATGATATGTGTGCTTATATCTCGAATGGAGCCCTTCCTAGTGGTCCAAAGGCTACTCCCAAGGTGAGAGAAAAAGCCCCTGAGTTGCTTGTGTTAGGAAATAATCTGTATAAATGGGCCTATTCTTCCCCCCTCCTCAAATATGTTACAGGAGAGGAAGGTTTGGCCATCCTAGCTAAACTACACAAAGGGGAGTTTGGGAACCATCATGGAAGTAAGACCCTTGCTCAAAAACGCTTAAGACAAGGATACTTTTGACCTACTATCCAAGCTGACCCTACCAAGTTTGTGAAGCATTGTGACCGATGTCAAAAAACTGCTGACCTCATCAACAAGCAGATCTCAGAGCTCACCATAATAGAATTTCAAGTAATGGGGGTTAAATATCCTTGGTCCTTTTTCCTTGGCGACAAGGTAAAAAAAAGTTTGATATGAAGGTAGTAGAGTACTTCCTTAAGTGGGTGGAAGCCGAAGCCGTATCCAAGATAATGGATCGAGCTTCCATAGACTTTGTTTGAACACTGATGATCTGAAGACGTCGGCTTCCGGAGGTATGAGCTTAAGTCATAGAGTTATGCACCGTCAAATGGTACGACTTGAGGATTTGTCACCTACTTGAACCCTAACTAGGAAGGGTTGGATAAGGGTTGGTCTTCGGATAGAATTCTGGACTCGGGAGCTTGGTTAAGTGGCGAGAAGGTCGCGATAGTTGTTAACACCCGTCACCCTTACATTGGAAGTGGTCTCTACTTTCGAAAAATTTCTCTATCAGATAATTTTGGCTTCTATTTTTGTGTTGTCTAATTATGTGCTCTACAAAAATAAGAGAAAAAAACAAAGAATATATAAATATTTTACCCGAACCGTTTAACGGTTGTTTATGTACTTGCGGAGTTCAAGATCAGGACAAATATAATTTAGATTATGATCGAATCTTCTAATAAGGCTTCCTACATACTCTAAGGGATCAGACATGAAATTAAAGTCTCTATCTGTATCAATTTTAAGAGTAGTTAACAACTGATGGTATTAAGTCGGGCTCTAAAAAATTCTTTAAATGTTAATCCATGTATTTTATGAATTTTTCTGATTTTTATTTTCCTAAGTTTGAATTTTGGTTAAAACTAATTATTTTGTTAAGGATTTTGTGAATTTTCAATTTTTAAAGGCCGAATCTAGATGATTTTCTATCATTTTTTTGTTTATATGAGTGTAGGTAAGATTTCAAGTTAAGGGCTCTAAGACCATCCAAAAATAATTCCTAATCGATTAAATATTTTTGATTTATTTAAGTATCCCTAAATTGAATTTTAGATTTAATCTAGCTAAACATGTCAAGCACATAATCGAAACAAGAAGCAAACAAGTCACGTTTATCCAATGTAAATCAGTTTGGTCCAACTGATCAGTGTGAATATGAATTGTTAAATTACTAGCTAAAATCGATGCATCTACGTTAGCTAATCAAATCAAGTTATTCCTAGCTTATGAATCTAGCAGGCCCTAGCAAAACAAGCATGGTCATATCAACAGCTAGCCTATCACTCCAATATGAAAGTCAAGTATTTCCTATAGAAACTACTTGATAAAGAGTCAGTGCAAGGAGCCAAGCACTCACGTGACATTAAGCAAAGATCACACTAACACCAAAATAATTCAAGAAATTACCAAAGTGGACTCTTCATGGAGCTGATGTTCCATCACCACAACATCGGCACCTTTAGCAACCAAGTGTCCATCAAAATTATCAACAAATTCGTTATAGCTTTGCCATTGTTCATGGACCGACCGGGGTAGCAAGACTTCGGAGGATCATCAACTCGAGCTTGTCCATCTAAGCCCTAAAGTTCTACGAAGCTACGTTGAGAGTGCCATCGTTGTCAAGTGATCGAATGGAGGCTTAGGGTAGATAAGGAGCTTGAGATGAATGTGGTCCATATCGGTTAGTGGAATGCTCTCGAGATGAGCGGAAGGATAAGTGTGAATTTGATCTGTTTCTATCGATTTATTCATCTAAATATAAATTTTGATAAATAAAAAAAACAATTATTTTTTAAGCATTTTGTGAATTTTTATTTTTTATGGTTAATTTTTCTAAAGATCGAATCTAGATGATTTTCTATCATTTTTTCTTAATCTACCTAAATATAGTTAAGATTTCAATTTAAGGGTTCTAAGACAACCCAAAAATATTATTAATCGATTAAATATTTTTGATTTATTTAGATAGCCCTAAACTGATTTTTATGTCAAATCAACCTAAACATATCAAGCACATGATCAAAACAAAAGGCAAACAAGTCACGTTTATCCAATGTAAATCAATATGGTTGACCTGATCAGTGTGAATATGAGTTATTAAATTATTAGCTAAAATCGATTCATCTATATTAGCTAATCAAATCAAGTTATTTCTAATTTATCAATCTAGCAGGCCCTAGAAAAACAAGCATGGCCATATCAACAGCTAGCCCAGTACTACAATATGAAAGTCAAGTATTTCCTATAGAAACAACTTGATAAAGAGTCAGCGCAGGGAGCCAAGCACTCACGTGACATTAAGCAGATCACATCAATAGTACTATGATAACACCAAAATAATTCAAGAAATTACCGAAGCGGACTCTTCAGGGAGTTGATGTTCCATCACCATATCATCGGCGTCTTTATTGGTCAAGATAAGATTGGTGATGTGTGATGAGACATAGAGTGATGGAATGAGATTGATGGGAATCTTCTTTCCTATTTTTTTCTTTATTGTGTTGTTCTACCACACATCTATGCTATTAGCTTTTGACTCCTTCTTATAGGCAGAAGAAAACGTACAGTGCCTAACAAAATAATTAAGCGTGTGTGATTTACAAACAGTGTGCTCGTTATCCCGACTGCAAATGAGAGATCTGACCATGTATGTAGAAGATGCCTGAGATATCCAACGATGTGCCTATACTCTGTGGCATCCACGGGAACTCCTCCTGAATCTTATACAGCTACAGTTAGGTCTCCATCAGATACTTGGTGGCATTACAATAGACCATTCTGAATTATGACAATATCTTCCTGGCATAAACTGACTGCTTCAGCTTTATCCGTTTTTTTTTTTTGCTCAACCTCAATCCCGAGGTAGTACAAGAAAAGTCCCAAATCGCTCATCTCAAATTCTTTCATCATCTGTTTCTTGAAATTCCTGACTTCTCAAGTGTTATCTCTTGTCACAATAAGGTCATCAACATATACTCCCACAATTAGGGCTACATGTCCTTCACCTCGAGTGTAGACGGCCTGCTCTTGAGAGCATCTCGTGAATCCAAGTTCCTTCACGATTTTGTCTAACCGAGTATTCGAGGCTCGCGGAGCCTGTCAAGGCCCATAAAGAACTTTCGACAACTTATACACCAGATGCTTCTGGCCTTGCATCTCAAACCCTTCCTGCTGAGTGACATAAGCCTCCTCAACTAACTCTTCTTTGAGGAATGCTGATTTGGCAATCATGTGGTACACTTCCCACCTCCAATTTGCTGTAACTGCAAGTATCACCCGAAATGTATCAAGTCTTGCAACGGGTGTGAAGACTTTTTCAACCTGTCTCTGGATATACCCTTTAACCACTAACCTGGCTTTGTACTTGATAACCTGTTCGTCGGAGTCCTTCTACAATTTGAACACCCATTTCAAACCAATGAATCTATGGCCTGGTGGAAGTTCGGTCAAAGGTCACGTGTTGTTCTTCTCGATGGACTCCAGCTCTTTCTGAATTGTCTGATACCAGGTACTCTCAACTACTGTTTCTCGATAGCAGGTTGGCTCTTCAGACTCCAACATCTTCAAAATCTAGAGCAACTTTTTTTGTGTTAGTATAAATGTCTGTGATGGTTCTGAGACGTACAAGGCCGCTGTCGGGGGATTTTGGAACTTGTAATGGAGTGTGCAAACTCGGGGTAAATGGTTTGTCTCTCCTGCCGTAGGTGGCGAACAACTTGTATCAGCAGCTGACTCTGGTTCTACCGCCCCTTTCTTGGGTGATACATACACTGCCACTACGTTCGGTTCTTTGAAACTGCTTAGGAGACAGACTGGTTTGGCTAACTCCAAACTGATCTAGTATAGGCGATTAGATGTGCGATTCACGAACATCAATAACTTGGCATTGTCATACACCTTCATGGCTTCTCCCTCCATGTTCACCTTGATCCCATTCTCTGTCATTTGTCTAAGACTTATGATGTTCATGCTATTCGGAATGTAGTATACCTCATGAAGGGTATACTGATCTCTATTCTTGCACTGAAACACGACTGTCCCTTTGCCCATGACCTAAACGACCGAACCATTGCCAAGCCTCACCTTCCCAGTGATCTTCTTATCTATCTCCTAGAACATTTTTCGCTCCTAGAACATTTTTCGCTCGCATGTCATATGATTACTGGCACCATTTTCTCAATACCAGATATTCATGTCTACTGTCTTTTCCTCGTCATGGTGAAACACCTGCAACACCGTTCCTTCTCTAGGTTGTATGGCGCCTTACTGTGTCTTCTCCTGAGACATGAAAAATAATAATGCTCGCTCATCAGGGGCAGCGCATGTGTGTTGTTTCTCATCGTTCGTCGCTTGCTACGACACTCAGAAGCATAATGTCCTATCTTTCCGCAATTAAAACACTTGATGTGTCTCTTGTCACCACTGCAGCTGTCGGTGCCTCCCGCACCTTCCTGGCGAGCTGCATAATTGCTGTGTCGGTCGTTTTTTTCGTGGCCTAGTTCACGCAACTTGCCTTTGCCTCGGTGTGACCAGATTACGAAGTTTCCCTAGTGCTGTTTCTCTGGTGTGCCTGCGCTCGGTATGAGTGAACATGAGCTATCTCTCACCACTACTGGTGTTCTCACAGATTTCAGCTCTCTCCTAGTACGCCTTCAATCTCCCTATGGCCTCCTCGAACGGCATCGTCTCAATGTCAAAGAATTGTTCGATCCCGGTAACAACTGGGAAGTATCTATCAGGCACACAATCGAGTGGATTCTTGACAAATGCAGCATTGTTAAGATCCGTACCAAGGCTGAAAAATCTACTGGACATTGAGTTTTTCGACGAGCTCATCAATCGTCTCCTATTCTTTCATCTGTAGAGCATCAAAATCACTTTTCAATATCTGCAAACGTGCCTTATTTACACGATCAGCACCCTGGTTTCTTGTCTTCAGGCTTTCCCAAGTTTCTTTTGCCGTCTTTTTCTTTACAATTTGGAAAAAAACATCTTCAAGGATAGATTGGAGGATATAAGCACGCGCCTTCAAACTTCCTAGGCATCTAGGATTTCCTCCATCTTTATTGTCCATACCATGTAGTTGGAAGCGTTCAGTATCGGATAATGGAACGGCACTCCATCGCTCTCCTTCGGCACCTATTGGGGAATAATAGACATTGTTTGAAATTTTTTTAAAAAAATACAACTTTTTTTTTCTTTTGTTTTTTTTTCCTTTCCTCCTTTTCCCTTTTCCCCCTGTTATCTCCACACAACTCTTTTTTTTGCCTTTACTCCTTTTTTGTTTTCACTCCCCTTCACCTCTCTCTCCCAACACCCACCTCACGACCTAGCCGCCGTCGCCACCAAAAAATACACAATGCCTTCACCCGATCCAGTCGTTGAAAACAAACACAATCACCACACCACCATTGCCTCCCAAGCTTGACGCCTCCACCTGATCTTCCTCACGCAAAAGGAGATCTGTGGATGAACAGATCCACCTCCTTCTCTCTTGGTGAGTTGCTCTCTCCGACGAATTGTTTTGTCCATTCGTACTCTAGCCCAGATCTCCCTCGACCTTTCCTCAATCCTTCGATCCACGCCTCTCCAGATCTCGGTGAAGTCTCAAACAAATCGAAGGAAGTTCGATTTGGGGAATCGTCTGTTGTGTTAGTTGGTGGTGGTTTCGCATGATGCTTGGAATGTGTTTGTGGGGTGTGGTGGCGACACGATGTAGTGATAGCTGCCAGATCGCTCTGCTGCCGACTGTGACTTAAATTTTCACGGTCGGGTCTCCTCGACAACTGCCTTTCACTGACACTGCACACACCACCGCTGACTCTGATACCAAATGTTGGTCAAGATCGGGCTGGTGGTATGTGGTGAGACACGGGCTGGTGGAGCGAGGTTGGTGGGAATCCCCTTTTCTATTTTTTCCTTTATTCATTTGCTCAATCATACATTTATATTACTAGCTCTGGCTCCTTCTTTTTTACAGAAGGAAGCAAGTGCCTAAAAAAACAACTAAGCATGGGCGTGGTTTACAAACAGTATGGGAGTGCTCTACAGTACGGTTAAAGATTACCGGCTCACAATCTTTAGCAACTAACTCCATCAAAATTATCAACAAATTCATTACAGCTTTGCCATCGTTGATGGACCTATCGGGGCAGCAAAACATCGAAGGATCATCAACTCGAGCTTGTCATTGAACTTCAAAGTACTACGAAGCTATGTCGAGAGCACCATCATCGTCAAGTGATCAAATGAGGAGTAACCGAGGAGCTCGAGATAAACCCCATTGATATCGGTTTTTGAAATGCTCTCAGGATGAACAGAGGGGGAAGCCGAGCTCGCTCAAGGCGAGTCGAGCTCTTTCATTGTCTCCTATGAGGTTGATTAAGAAGGAATTTTTTGGTTGTTAAGATTTGCCGTTGAAAAAATTTGAATCAGTGTCGGCTTGAAAATAAAATCAAATCTCCTCCGTAAGACAATGAATTAGATGCGAAGAAGGAAACCGAGATGCCAGGTGATAGGTGTCGAATCCTCCAAAAATAATTACCCTCTCTAACTACTTGTGTATAACGATGAGCGGGATCGTATCCACAGGGAATGAGTTAGATTTACTTCACAATGAATGTAACAAGGGGGTTTTGTTTGAGATTGATTATTGTACTAATTGAAAAACAATTCAATGCAAGAACATGAAATAATAAAGATGAGAATCAAAATGTGAAGAGGAGTCTAGTTGAAGATATTATCTCTATTTTGACTCAAGTATTGATCATCGGTCCATGAATAGTTCATATGCTCAAGAATAAATTGGTATGGTTGTTTACAGCCTATCTCTCCTTAATTTTTCGACAATTAGAAAAGCATGCTAAGAAATTCTTTTATTGAATGACAACCTTAGAGAAACTCTTAGGATTTAACCTTTCAATAACATTAAGTTCTAGGGAGACTACCAATTCTAGCTAACAAACTCACGAAGCGCGGTTCATTTAGATTACACATGTATTCTCTTAACAACAACTACACCTTAGAACATTCAAACAATTACGGATTTAAAGGTTTTCAAAGTACAATCGATGCTAATTACCACATCATTAGAATCATTCAAACGATTACGTATTTGAGGTTCTAAATGGGTCTACAAAACTTTGAGAATCAAACAATACGTCCATCATTCAATACGTCAAAGCAATGATAACAAGAACACACGGAGAATACCTAGATATTCAAGAACCATGAAATATACGAACTAATGGATCTCACTATACATAGAAGAGTCAAAATATGAGACAATCTTCAACTAGATTGAGGTTTAGTTATGTATTCTTGACAAAGGAGGAGTTGAAACTACCAAAACTTGCCCTCAGCCTTTTCCAAAGCTTACTGAAACCACTCTAAGCCTTTTCCAGAGCTTAATAAAAATCTTCCAAAGCCTATTGAAAATTGCCTTCAGCCTTTCCAAAGCTTGTTGGAATTCACCTCAGCCTATTCAAAGCTTGCTGAAATTGCTCGCATCCTTTCCAAAGCTTACTGAAAATTGCCTCAGCCTTTTTCCAGAGCCTACTAAAATCACCTCAGCCTTTTCCAGAGCTTACTGAAAATTTCCAAAGCCTACGGCAAAATGGCCTTCAGCCTTTCCAAAGCTTGTTGGAATTCGCCTCAGCCTATTCAAAGCTTGCCGAAATCGCTCTCATCCTTTCCAAAGCTCTTTGTTTTGAATCTGCAATTTTCCCTCAGCTACAGCCGCAGCTCCTTTCTCTAGCTCTCTTGTTTTGGATTTGGAGTTTTCCTCCAGCCACAGCCGCAGCTCCCCTCTCTAGCTCTCTTTTTTTGGATTTGGAATTTTCCTCCAGCCACAGCCGTAGCTCCCCTCCTTTTTGAAAATGCTCTCAAATGCTTTTTATATGGGGAATCTAGGTTACAAGGGCATAAAAGGAAAGACTCAAAATTCTACACTTGTGGACTTTGGCTGCAAGGTTTTTTTTTTTATGGAAAACTTCTCCTTGCATACTTTATAGCTCCTTTTGTCTTTATTCTTCATTTGACATCCTTTAAGACAAAATGTAGATAAAATCAATCAAATATGCCTCAATTTATCTCATAGAAAGGGGAAGAATATATAAATAATATGAATATTATGCACCCTATCACCAGGGAAGGAGATCTTGATTTTAAGGTTTTTTTGTTTATTTTGTTTTTTGATTTTTTTTTTTGGGTTTTAGTGTTTAATTCAATTGGGCCAACAGATTGGGCTCAAAATTTGTGTCTACAGCCGGTGTGCTTTGAGTTCTGATCTTAGACAACAGAATCTAATTAACCAGCAGAAACTTTGAAGAATTCTATTTGAAACATATAATTGAGAAAATGTTTGCTTCGGTCAGACATCCATAGTCCAGTGGACAAATTGAAGCTATGAACAAAGATATCAATAAGGCCCTATCTCGAAGGTTAACCGAGGCTAAAGAAAAATGGGTCGAAGAATTTTTTGGAGCGCTGCATACAAAACAACCCCGAAGAGGTCCAAAGGCGAGTTTCCTTATGACCTGACCTTGAGTATGGAGGGTGTGGTCCCAATAGAGATTGAGCACCCAAATCCAAGAGTAATGGAGTTCTTGTCTGAAAAACAAACCCATCTGATAAGGGAGAAGCTCGACTTCATTAGGAAAAGGAGGGAGGCCGCACTTACAAAAACCCAAGCTTACCAACAACAGGTGTCTGGATACTTCAAAAAGGGTGTTAGAAAAAGGAACTTTGAACACGGTGACATAGTACTTAGAAGCCCGAGTTCAATGTTCGTCAAGTCGGGAGAAAACTCGCAAACAAGTGGGAGTGCCCATAACGTGTTAGCACTATCTTAACTTGGGGCCCATACAAGATCTCTAGACTCAATGGATACCTATTGTTGAGGCCCTTCAACGGGGATTACCTTGAAGTTTGCTACCCGTAAAAGAATTGTTGAGTCAAACCCATGCCGTATTGAAATTGAATGATAGATAAACTCTAATCTTAGAATATCCAATTTGTACCAAGGCTGAAACTCATCTGCTTGGAAAGTTAGCCTCTAATGGATGCACAGTAAGGCTGGTGTAGAGAGAAATACAATAAGGTTAGTTCAGAGAGGAACACACAACAAGGTTGAAAGGATTGAGGCCATGAGTAAAGAGACAGTATGGCTTGGATATTTTGGATTCTATAGTAAGGAATTGTTGATCCTGGATTATTTCTAGTTGAAGAGGGTTACTGTAGCAAGGTTGAAGGACAGCAAGGCCGAGTTCAATAGAAGGGTCCATATGAAGGAACGATTGATCCTGAATTGGTTCTGTGAGGTTGCTCTATCAAGGATGAAGGACAGTAAGGTTGAGTTTTATACAAGGGTTCATAAGAAGTCAAAGTTCACTCGTTGTCTTTTATGC
This sequence comes from Drosera capensis, assembly GCA_001925005.1. NCBI lineage: Eukaryota > Viridiplantae > Streptophyta > Magnoliopsida > Caryophyllales > Droseraceae > Drosera > Drosera capensis. The sequence continues at coordinate 210,301 of LIEC01012537.1, read as the reverse complement.
TGTGTCAGCATACTCTGCATCAACACCAGAGGTCCGTGTTTGTGAATATGATTCCAAGATGAGATGAAAATGACGTTTCAAGAAAAAACGAGTTCAATAATGACTAAAAATTTAGGATTGTCTATAAATACCGAAGTAATCCTTAATATTTCATAGCCTTTGAATTGCAAAATCTCCTTTTGCGCTGGAACGTAAGTGCCATAAGACTTCGAGTGAATGGTGGAAGAAGTTGATAGCTGAAGATCTGAGCCAGCTATTGAAAATAGAGTTTGAATAGTAGTAGTGTTAGACAAACGATTTCAAGAGGCTGTTTCGAGCCATATGAGGAGAAACGAAGATTTAGTAATCGGTTTGTATTGTCATTTAAACATTATAAAGTGATAGGTTGATTATTAGCAGAACAAAATCACACATAGTATTATTCTCTTGATCTATCACTCTAATAATCAAAAGAAGACAGGAGTAAGAGACATAGTCGTATTTTAGCTATATTGCCTAATCCGTATAAAAATCTTCGCGTTTTTACATTGCTGCTTTCATTATCTTTAACCCTTTTACTAATCAACTTCAACCAATAATAAAGTAAACTGAACCAATGTTACTGCAATAAGGTTTCGTATTATAACTTGTTGAGTTCGAAAGAGAGACTATTCACCCCCCTCCTCCCTCTAGTCTCACAGTAAGCTAAATCCGGACTTTCAAGGGATATAAGGGGAACCCAGATCAGGAATCCCATCGAGTTCTAACTTGACTCTGAAGAAATCATTTTCCTGAATTGTAATTTGTCATTTTGAAAGATTTTAATAAAGTCAAGTTGGAATTCGGTGAATTAGCATAATCCTGATAAAAGTTCAAAGCAACTCAATACAGAAACAAAAGATAATCTGAATTGAGCAAAATAAAAAGTTCATAATGAAAAATGCAAAATACAAAAGGATAAAACCTCGAGGGCATACCCCCAAGGTTAGGGTTCCTAAAACAAAGATTACAACCAAATCTACTCTGAGGAGCCCATGTTGCCAGCCTCCCTCTCTTCGTCTAAGGGGGCCTCAGCCGTATCTCACTCCTTCTCAACAACCGTCCAGGCCTCCTTTTCTTTCTTGGTGAAGACCTTGCCACTTTTGACCTACCTCTCGGGGCTAGAGAGCAGGTTGGTGAAAGGGAGCTCGGTAAGGGTCTTTGTTTTCATTGGTAGCCTCAAAGTTGACAGTGTCAAAGTCAAAGATCTCTTTTAAGGCGTACTTGCACCCCATGTTGAAGCCTTTCTCTTTGACTTCCTGCTTGATCTACTTCTTCCTTGCCATGAAGTCGACCTTAGCGACATTCACAGCCTTGTCAAGCTCAAAAAACCCCTTGTCGAGCTTGATGTAAGCATCAGAGTCGGTTCTCGAGGATCACCATCTTGAGTCCGACTAACCGAATTTCTTATTTCAGTTGGTCTGTGCAAGTTTTCATGTCAAAAGCAGGGCCTAAAACACTAATAGTCAATCATGTAAATGTCTGGGCTCTCGAGTTCTGGCCTCTTACCCGAGTTTGACACAAACAACATTCAAAAGGTTAAGGGGTTGGCGGCCATTGATTATAAATACACACACATTTCGCACAAGGTAAGAACACTAATCATAAAGATATACAAATGCATATACTCCTTTTGTTCCATAAAAAAAAGCAATGTGGGATTAGTGAGGATTTGTCAAAATAAATTTTAACATAAATTTATCGAAAAATATTAACCATAATTAATATAAGTTAAGGTCTGTTCTTTTTTACGTTCTTTTATACGATAGACAATAGGACATTATTTGATATTTGAAAGTATTTTATCAAATATATGTTTAATAATATCATTTTTGAACATACAGAAGAAGCATGTCATTTACTACAAAATGCCTAATTTAGTCTTGTGCCATTTTTTTTCTAAGGATTTATCCCAGGCCTATGTGAGACATAGCAACTTATTAACATAGAGAAAACGTGGTCTCAGTGGTCAAAATAAGGGAGCTCAAAGCTTTTTCATAGACCTTGGTCTAGGCCGGGGAGAGAAAGTTTTAGTTACATGCACAAACTTATTGGAACAATAATAGCTAGAGTGGACCTTAGAAGTTCCTTAGGAAAATAAAGTTGGCTTCTAAGTTGCATTATATAAGCAAGTTGACTATATATATATATATTCCTCGTGTAAGTAGACCAAGTTACATGTTTACAGACATCCCGATAGAAATATTTATAAAAGTCAGTTTTTGTTTTATATTATCTCAACGTTAGAAAGTTTAACCACACACATCATGTTTGCTTTTTGAGATAGCGACCTAATTATGAATCACGATCATTATTTCCTGATTTTAGACGGTGTTATTGGGGCAAGGAGGTCGACATGGTTTGCGGATGTGTGATCCGCTATCGTATTGCTATTTTTTTTTTTTTTCACTTTTGATTTGAAATTTGATCCTGTTGAGGATCGTGATCCATTATGTATGGATTCGTTTTGTTTTAACTATCGAGAAAAAAAAAATGGTGTTGATGCCTAAATGTGAGATGCATGCCTATGTTCTTTCTTTTTTCTTTTCTTTTTTTCCTTTTTTAACTAATTTAATCAGTTATTGTCAACGACAAAAATAAAAGTTGACCATCAAGTGATATCACCTGATACATTACATATGCACATACATCAGAACTTATAACGGCCTAACACAAAAGTAAGACGTCTACCTCTATATATATATCGTTATATAACAACTGTAGCTGATCTGATCTACATTTTGTACATGCAAGTGTCAAAAACCTCTTGATAGTGTTGAAGGTAAGAATTCTCCCGAAATTACTTGAACTCGTTCGTTTGACTTTCTCTTTTAAGATATCACGTCGATCACTTCCTCACACTAATCTTAGTTATGACCAACTTATTTTCTCATTTGGATTAATAATTAGACATAATTCATATATGTATCTTATTCAAACGGAGTTTGAACGGTTTTTTTTTTTTGGACTCTTCCCTTAATGATAACAATATTATCACAGCCCATGATTGTTGGGCTGGACAAGTGGGCCTAGCTGTGCAAGTTAATACCTTGAAAATTCTGTTATTTAAAATATACATAAAATGCATATAAAATAAACGTAGGAATAAATACAACGAACCAATAACGATATAACATTAAAAATAATACGTGTTAGGGTTAACAATTTTTAATCCCAAAAATATATAATTATTAAATGGGATGCGATATTAAAATTTTGGGGATAATTATATCTTAAGGGATTAATTACATATTGATCAATAATATGAACTTCGGATAAATAATAGCCTAAATGAGACATATTGAGTAAGAAAATGAGATATTTGTGAAAGTGCACACACTCCTACACAAAGCCACCCTTTAGCCGAAACCCTGCAGATTTTCATTATTCCCTTTTATATTGTTGGCTAGGATCGGGTTGGTGGTGTGTGGTGAGACACGGAGACGAGAGTGGTGGGAAGATGGAGATCCTCCCATTTTTTGTTTTTTTTATTGATCTCTGCCACTCTATATCTCTACGCTACAATTCTATGCTATTTAAAGATAGAAGTCAGACGTGCATCGCCTAACAAAAACACACAAACGTGGAACTCCAACAGTGCGAGAGTGCAGACAAACGTGAAAGATAAACAGTGCAGGTGTGATTTACTTTTCCACGCATGATCTCCTTTTTCTCCAAGGTCAAGATGATGGCTCAAATACTCCTTCCTGATCTTGACATGACTCCAGATCACGAACAACCATCAAATCTTCCAACGATCCGCTTGATCTTCTTATCGGGCTTCTTTTTCGATTTGTCCTCAGGTTTCTTCTCGCCGTCACCAGCGTCATTTTTCTTAGGTGGAGCAGACACCAATTCGATCTTCTTCTTGATCTTTTCCTCGACCTTTTCTTTGACCTGAGTCAGAGGGTCGACGTCACCCACTTTGTTGCTTGCTATGTCTCTTGTCACACTCTCAACACTTCAAGGTAATTGATAGCAATGCGACGGTCTTCTGTTTCTGTATTCTCGCGAGTTTCCTTTTCAGATCCTGCATTTTTGTTTAAAGATTGATTATTATAGCTTTCTGTTCTTTTCACACCTTCATGAGTTTTTTCAACATACCTTTCAGCGTCTTACTCTTTTTTGTCTTCCTGGCATGGATGTCATCTACTTCTTTTGTGTTGGCATAGATGTCTGTGATGTTTCAGAGGCGTACATGGTCGCTATCGGGCGACTCCGAAACTCGTAATGGTATGCAGAAAGTCGAGGTAAATGGATTTGCCACAGGTGATGAACAACCTGTACCAGCGACTGAGTCTGGTTCTGCTGTGTCTGTCTTAGGTGACGCAGACTCTGTCACTACGTCCAGTTCTCTGAAACTCGCTAGGACACAGATTGGTTTGGCTAACTCCAAATTGATCTTGCATAGGCGATTAGATATGCGCTTCACGAACATCAACAACTTGTCATTATCATACACTTTCTTGGTTTCTCCCATAATGTTCACCTTGATCTCATTCTCTATTATTTTTCCAACACTTATGATGTCCGTGTATAACTTCGGCATATAGTATACCTCATGGAGGGTATACTGGTCTCCATTTTTTCACTGAAACACGATCGCCCCATTCTCCATGACCCGAACGACCGAGCCATCGCCCCGGTGATCTTCTCATCCAATTCTTGGAATATACCTTTCCTTCTATGGGCTTTTTTTTAATCCAAACAATATTTATTGTTCCCCAACAGTCATCGAAGGAGAGTGGTGGAGTGTCGTTTCATTATTCGATGGTGAACTCTTCCAACTACATAGTATGGACAATAAATATGGGGACAATCCAAAATGTACAAGTTTGGGAGAAGGTCGAACCAGCGAAGAGAGAGAAGGTTGATCTAATAATATATTTTATTATTAGATTTATTATATTATTTAAATCTAATAATATTTAATAATATTTTATGAAGATATTATTTTAGGGTAATATCTTTTTACTCAAGTAAATCCTAATTCTATAAAGTAGAACGATCGTAGGCATTGTGATGCATCTTGTAACATCGAAAACACATCAAAGATACTTGATTTCTAGCAATCGGGATTTTTCTCAATTTGTGTTTTCGATGATAAATATTGTGTTCTTTGATTTTTCGGTCCTTGGTTCGATTTTTGGTGCTTGGGTTACGTGGGATTGTTTTCCTAATTCTGTTGGGTTCGCGTTCCTAAGGATGTAGAACTGTACTGAGGTGATCAAGCAAGTTTGGGCATTGCTAAAAGGTTTTATTGGCAGCTGATTAAATTCTATGGTTGTCTCTTTTAGTTGTTGAAAATGGTTCAACTGTTCCCATTCTACAGTCATAACCAGCTTATGAGTGTCTCATATTGCTCAAACACATGATGACACTTGTGGCTGGCATGTGAGCCGTAATCCTTGACCTGGAAAGCAAATGAGATCAAAGCAAAGAAACTCACGCATGAAGAAAAGTAAAACCGATGTTCACTGTTCATCCTGGTTTGTTAGGCGTCGAAAAAAAAAAAAGTTTGCTAAGTTCTCTTTATTTGTTTTGTTAGACATAAGCACCGCCTTCAATCTATTATAAATACTTTGTTAGATTAATTGTAGAAAATCAGAACTTAGAGATGAGTTTGTAAGCTCGGGGATAGAGCTCAATAAAGAGTAAAAATCAGAACACGGGAGATTTTCCCATAAATCTTCTTACCTCGCCAAAACATTATCACGATCCTAACCTAACATTTGGTATCAGAATCGGAGACGGTGAGTTGCCGAGGAGAACAGGCCAAGGAGATATCGGCTAAAGCTGCAGCCAACAAGGTGACTACCTGACGCGCCAGAGGGAGGCGTGTACCAGCCCAAACCTGCCCAGCCTCAGCCACAAGCCGACAACAACCACCAGCCAGCAACAGTCACTGCACCCGCCATTAGCCCCCAGATCCAACCGCCCCGCCGGAGAAACCCTGAAGCCGCCAGGACCCTCACTGCCAAGAGACGAAGGAGATCTGTTGAAGACGATGGCGAAACCACGGACTTCAACACGCTCGCAGGGACCTACGTCCATCGTTCATCGTAGATCGCTCAATTGGACGACGAAGATTTCGCCTCCATCAGTAATCAAATCACCGCCCTCAACAAGATCGGTTTGGGGCTGAGGGAGAGGAGACGATGAAGAAGGCGAAGAAGGAGGACGAGAGTGAGGTAGAGAGGAAGAAGGCGAAGAAGGAGGCGAGGTGATTTTTTTTCTTGTTCTAGAGTGATTTCTGAGAAAACGAAAGTGAAGATAGAGGGGATGAGAGCACGCTCGAGATTGGGGGACAAAAAAAAGAAAAAGAAGAAAAAGAAAAAGTGGGATGAATGGTGGTACAAGCGTGGCAGAAAACAAGGAATAAAAGTAAGGATTAAAAAAAAAAAGGAGGCGGTGGGAGCCACGTGTGTACAAGATTTATTTGTTTGAAACAAATAAAAAGATATTTTTTAAACAAAAAGGAAGGGAAATATAGGTGTGTCTTGCGGAGGAAATAAAAAAAGATATTTTTTGTTTTTTTTTCTAAAAAAACGTGTTTCAAAAAAATCCTAAAATGTCAATTGCTTCTCAACTTGCGTCAAAAGAGAGCGGTGGAGTGCCGTTCAATTTTTCAATGCTGAACTCTTCTAATTACATGGTATGAGCGATAAAAATGGAGACAATCCTAGATGTTGAGGAAGTATGGGAGGTAGTTGAACTAGAAGAGGGCGCGTACCTATATCCTCCGAAGATGTTCTTCTTCACATTGCGAAGAACAAGACGGCAAAAGAAATATGGAAAAATTTGAATACAAGGTATCGAGTGCTGATCGAGTAAAGAAGGTTCGGTTGCAGACATTAAAAAGTGAATTTGATGCTCTGCGGATGACAGAACAGGAGCTTATTGACGAGTTCATCAGAAAACTCAACGGTATATCCAGCAGGTTTTCCAACCTTGGTACAGATCTTAGTGATGCCGTACTAGTCAAGAAATTACTCGACTGTGTACCAGACAGATACTTCACAGTCGTTGCCGGGATCGAACAATTTTTCGATCTTGAGACGATGCTGTGCGAGGAGGCCATAGGACTATTGAAAACACCGGTAGTGGTGAGAGTCAGCTCATGTTCACTCGTAATGAGCGGCAGACACCCCAGAGAAACAACACTTTGTCATATGGACAGGACGTGAATCCGACGCCTCAGATCGAGGCAAAGCCGAGTGGCGTGAACGAGGTCGTGGAAGGAGTGATCGAGGCGGCAATTATGCAGTGCTTCAAGAAGGTGCGGGAAGCACTGGCAGCAACAGTCATGATAAAAATCACATTAAATGTTTCAATTACGGGAAGATAGGACACTATGCTTCGGAGTGTCGCAGCAAGCGGCGGAACGACCAGAGGGAGTATACATACGCTACCTCGGACGAGCCAGCATTATTGTTTTCCATGTCTCAGGAGGAGACACGAACTAAGCAGTAAGACGCCATACAACCCAGAGAAGAAAGAGTGGTGAAGGTGTTTCACCATGGTAAGGAGAAGACATCAACTAAGGATATTTGGTACCTAGACAACGGTGTCAACAATCATATGATGGGATGGTGAGAAATGTTCCAAGAATTATATGAAATGTCGTTCAAGTCGGTGAGGCTTGGCGATGGCAATGTCATTCAAGTCATTGGCAAAGGAACGGTCGTGTTCTAGTGCAAGAATGGAGATCAGAATATCCTTCATGAGGTATACTACATTCTTAAGCTTTGCACTAATATCATCAGCCTTGGGCAGATGACAGAGAATGGGAGCGAAGTGAATATGGTGGGAGATTCCATAAAGGTGTATGACAACGATAAGTTGTTGATGTTCATGAAGCGCACATCAAATCGCCTTTATATGATTAGTTTGGAGTTAGCCAAATCAATCTCGAAAAGCCAAAAGGTGTGGCAGGCACAACAAAGTCAACCGATGGTGCAAGTTGTTTGCCACCTGCGGTAGGAGAGGCAAGCTCATTTACATCGACTTTGCGCATACCAATACAAGTTCCGGACACTAACCATGACGAAGTCCGACGACAATGATGACGAGATCGTCAACGAGTAAGGATGCGCAGACAGCGTAGAGGCAATGATAGCTACCTCATCGAATCGAGCACTATCCTCGATCTGGAACGCAAGAAGTTTGGTGCCCTCTAAAGAGAAACCTGAGTCGATGCTGAAGATGACATATCTTGCAACAAGGATGAGGTTAAAAACCTCATTGAGAGCAAGGGATCCGACATGGAAAAAAGAAGCAGATGACATCCATGTCAGGACGGTAGAAAAGAATGAGACGCGGAAAGGTGTGTTGAAAAAATTAATGAAGGTGGGAAAAAAGCGGGAAACTCTAATAACCAATTTAAAAACAGGAGTGAAGGGTGTAGAAGCGAAGTTCGCAAGAGCACATAAGCAGAAATGACCGACGCATTGGCATTATGTGAGACCGAGTTTATGACAGCCACTGCAGCAGCATGCCAATAAACATGCGATGAAGTTTCGTGATCTGGAGCCATGTTAGGATTAGGGAGGAGTATGTGAGCCGTAATCCTTGACTTGAAAAGCAAAGGAGATCAAAGCAAAGAAACTCACGCATGAAGAAAAGTAAAATCGACGTTCACTGTTCATCCTGGTTTGTTAGGCGTCGAAAAGAAAGAAATGTTTGCTAAGTTTGCTTTATTTGTTTTGTTAAGCATAAACACCGACTTCAATATGCTATAAATACTTTGTTAGATTGATTGTAGAAAATCAAAACTCAGGGATGAGTTTGTAAGCTCGGGGGTAGAGCTCAATAAAGAATAAAAATCAGAAAACGGAAGATTTTCTCACAAATCTTCTTATTTCGTCACACCACCATCACGATCTTAAACCAACATGGCATTTATGTCTCTACACTAATTTTACATTTGGAGGGTTCAAGGCCTTCTTCCCTCTCGTTCTTTTATTTTCAATGAATAGCTATTTATTGTATATAGCTATATGATTGTATCTAATGTTTATATCGTGTTTATTATGCAGGCATTCCGATGATGATGCATAGGGGTATGTATCACAAGATCACTTGGTTCTACAACGATGACTCTTGCTTATGATTTACCTTTTGCTGAATTTATTCCTTTGACGTTTGGCTTTTTTATTATAATCGTTGTTAGCTGGAGAAGATTTTCACATTGTATCACGAATGCATGTTATAGATGGATTAGCCAGAAAAGCTAAAGTGAACCACTTAATTCGATTACAAGTCACTGAAAATGACCTAGCACATTATGACCTAGATCATCATTTGGTGTCAGTTGATGTGGGTGTACTTGAAGTATGCGGACTTTTTTTTCTTTTTATAAATAAAAATTATCAAACTAATATGATAAACATAATAATTATCAAATCAGGTCTTTTTTTTCAAAATTTAATGAGAGAAATCACCCTACATAATTCTCAGAAGGAAGACGCAGGGCGTCTTTGGCTGAGTCAATGGTGCAGTACGTCTTTAATTGGGACCACATCCACATCCATTAATAATATTATAATTCTGTAAAAATATCTTAAACATTGTTATTTTTTACCTATTAATTCAACATTGTCTTATGTAATCAATACAACCCGATTCAATCATATATTATGTTGAAAATATAACTTGATGACTCTTTGAAATAATTTAACATTTATAGATAAATTCATTCAAGATTATAAATTATATATTAATATTTGTTATGGTTGATTCATTCAAAAAATAATGATTGATCAAATATTATGGTTATATGGATTATATGATTTTTTAATTACAAATAAACATACGGATATGTTTTATTAATTACAAATATTTTAAATATATGGATAGTCTTTTTGATATTCATCATCTTAATTAAACTAATTCATATCCATGAACTAAGAACAATGGATTTGTTCCGTCTTCCATGTGCTCCTGAATAATTTCTCTCATCTGTACTAATCGTTGCAGCAAAACTACGTTGGAAAATTTTTTAATTAAAATATCAAAATTTCAATATAATAATTTGATATTATATTGAAATTTTAAATATTTGAAATTGATGAAAGTGAGGGGATGAAAACCCTTTTTATAGAGAGAAAAGGATGGAAGCAAGACCATACGGTCGATGTGGGTATGTAATTTTCCTAGACAAATAAGGGCGCCCTGCGTCTTCATCTCAACTAAAGGTGCAGGGCGCCTTCTTTTCTACTAAATACGGTTTTTTTTAATAACACAGCGTGTTTTTTCTCATTATATTTTGAAAAATTACCTATGATAATTAACTTGTTTGCCGTCATAATTTGATAATTTTGTTCGTAAAAAGGCCAAAAAATAAAAAAACCCGAAGTATGCATGTCGCACCCAGCTCGTTGTTTTCAGATTCAATAATTGGATGCTTAGACACTCAGTTTTTCTTTTGTTAATTGCATAGACTATAGTAGGAATTTCTCTCCCGCCCCTAGTGGATTTGGTTTGTATGGGTTGGGGAAAAATTATGTTTACTAGTTGAGTTTATTTGTTTCTACTGTTATTTCTGGACGGAATGAAAAATTGGATCAAGTCATGTAAACTGATACTCTCTTATTTTAGGACTTAGATTGTTGTCTGCTACCTGCAAATGGATTTGAATTCGTATACCTTTATTTTCCAATCCATTGCCTTGAATAGGGAAAATAATGGATTCGAGTCCTGCTTTGTTTTATTAGTGGTGTTGTTTGTCTGAATGTTGGTTGCATACTGAGGTTACCTTTTTGTTTGCAATTTGGGTTTTGGCAATGATTCTCAATCTCCGAATCGCACTGGTTGGCAGTCTTGGTATTGAGGCAGTAGCCTTCTGCCTTCGAGGGTTTTCTTTTTGTCTTTCTTTTGTGTTTGGGGTTTTCTATGTAATCCCCTCTAGTGTCAAGCGATGTTGGTTCAATGGTAAGTTATTCCCCTCCTAACTGTGAGATGAGATCAGGGATTCGATATCTCAGGACATCACAAAACAGCCTCCCCTGCAGTGCTCAAAAGATCCAAGGGTGAGGAAACTTTGCTGATGAATATGTTGAGGTTCAGGTTTGACTAACCAAACTGCTGCAGCTGTTCTCTTAGTGCTTACTAAATTTGCATGAGTGTTTCTCTCTACCGAACAATTTTCACTGCAGCTTCGTCTGAAGGATGCAGTCACCCGTTCCTGTTCCCACATTCGCTCGTGCAATGACGAAAAACAAGCTACTATTCTTTGCAGGGGAGGACATTCTTGTTGAAGAACTTATATTTTCAACCATCATTACGAGGTAAATCGTGCTTCTCTTTTCCATGCAGTTTTGTTATGCTTCGGTTGGTATGGCTCCAGTTCAGATTCAGTTATTGCCTCCTCTTTCTTGTTCATGCAATTTTGGATTGTACTGTTGTGTTTGGGTTTTTCTTGACATTTTGGCTGTGCTCCTGGTGGGGAGTCTTAGGGTTTGGGGCTTTGAAGGTTGTAATATCCTGAAAATATTAGGAAAATAAATAAATATTTATGTAGATATTATGGGATATATTTTTTCAAGGGTTTGATTATGAAAATCTCAACCACTTCCGTAAATATCTCAATAACTCGTTGGTATAAACTGCCAATCTCATTTCAACTCCATAAAATAAGCAGGTTTTGTTCACTTAACTGTAATTTGTTCCACGATGGAGGACACTCATCGTGCATTGACAGTTCTGATCGTGCTCTTCAGCCTGCTGCATTCCACGTGCAAGATGGTGCCGAAAACTTCATCAACGGCTGATGCAGAGCCATGCAAGTTTTCGTTTTCAGCAATCTTCAACTTTGGAGACTCAAACTCGGATACTAGTGGTTTGGTCAGGAGCGTTCTCCTAATGGCGAGACTTTCTTTCATCACGTTATTGCGATGATCATCTCAAAATCGATTTTATTGCTAAAAGCCTTGGACTTCGATTGTTGAGTCCATACCTTGACGTAGTAGGCAGCAACTTCACTCAAGGAGCCAACTTCGCCGCTGCCGGTTCCACTATCCGTCCTCTAAATGTAACTTGGCATAATACAGGTTACAGTCCTGTTCCTCTTCTTGACCAAAACAAAGTTCAGCGATTTTCATTGGCGTGCACCATCGTTACGCCAAGGTGTTTATAACGAGTTTCTGCCCACCTGGGAAGTAGAGGCGTTGTTGTGAAGTGAACTTGCCAGTGGGATGACAAGCTGTATTCTTCGACTTGCTGACTCATTTGCTGTCTGGATTGCGAGTTGTTGATGGAGCCTTGGATGGTCATGATTGTTTGGGATGTTATGATTAGCTTGGAGTATAAATACTACCTTGTAACTTTGTGAGAAGTCATCGTCTCATATTCTTTTTTTTATACTCATTTTAGATTCAATAGTATTCTTTTTCTCTCTTTTGTGGGGCACTTGCTCAGTAAAAGAAAAGGGGAGATTAATGATGATGACGAAGATGAAAGTGTTCCCGTTCAACCAGACGAAAGTGCTAAAAGCAGGGATATTCCATCAAGTCTTGCATTGCTAGTTGTTCGTCCAGCTCTTGGTAGGCAGCATTCAATATCAGACAGAGCAATAGTGGCGATGCAAGGGTAGTTAAATCACTTCTTAGGCAACCTGGACATAGTGAACTCTAAAGAGGTCAGCGATCGGGTCTGGTTACAGCACACAAATCTGAACGGATTTGATTTATATGAATCCAAGGTTGCGGGACTTCGTTGATGGTGCTGTGTTGCTCCAGCGAAGGACGAGTTTCGTGAAGCTGACTTGATCATTGTTCGTGCTGTGTTGCTCCAGCCAAGGACTATTTTGCTTTAAGCTATTCAGTTGTTGTTGAATGACTTGGATTGATTCGCTTGCTGTTGAATTGGTCATTCGCTTGTTGTTGAATTTCGGTGTTGTTTCTTTGCAAAGAATTTGGTCTTGATTCTCTCTTGGAAGATGCAGTGGAGAGATAGATTGGACTTTGATGGCTATTCTTGTCAACCTAAGCAACAAGGCTACAAGTACGAATATTACGATGGAGCAGGATTAAGTTTGGAATTACTTGAGGGATTACATAAAATGACAAGGTAGCACACATCGTTATCCTAAATTGTGTGTGCATGACTTCATTTGTGTGATTGTTTGATCACATACTTGCATGATAGATAAAAGAATAAAATCCTGATATGCTTGACTATCTTGATTTGCTTGCCTAAAAGGGTAATGATGCAACCTGTAAAATATTATAGAGTTTAATAACGATTCCTGAATATTGTGTACTCTTGATGTGTTATATCTTGTGCTATTTGATATTATTTTTATAACGAATTGTTAATCCTGAAAACTATAGAGAGCGTTACAAAAACATAGTTTTATTTGAATTTATGAAATACCATGATGGTCACCTGCTATACATAGATTAATATGATTAATTTCATATTATATGCCTGAAAATCTTGAAATATGAACGAAAGTCACCTACTATATATGAAAATTAACGTAATTAATTCATGGTTAATGCATGAAAATCTTGAGAATCTTGAGAATCGTGGAAGTCTTGAAAATCTACTAGATTAATTTCATGTTACTTGCGTGAGAATCCTGGAAACTTGAACTTGAAAAATTCTTGTAAATGACAATGACTAGGAGAGTTATGGGTACTGGACTAACTAGGGAGGGTGTGATAAACCCCTTCGCGTGCAAGTAGCAGCATCAATTGATGCCCGTGTTTGGTTATTATTAACCATTTTGGATCGACTACAGCGATCATCTTACTTGTTTAATTGTTTCTCGTACGGCCATACTGGGTAACAATTGGAAATTTTTGTGGTAACTCTTCCCAGGTCATTATCTTCAAGCCACAAAAATCAACATGACTTGACATGAAATACATGAAGAACATAACATGAACCTGTGAAAGCCATGACATGAAACTGTAAAAGACATGCCATTAACTTGTAAAAGTTACGAGAATCAATATGACTTGACATAAAATACATGAAGAGCATGTCGTCAACCTGTACAAGTCACGAAAGACAATACGACTTGACTTGAAATGCATGAAGAGTGTTAAAAGGTTTAATAAAGGCTAATGATAATTGACTTGACATACTGGGTAACAATTGGAAATTTTTGTGGTAACTCTTCCCAGGTCATTATCTTCAAGCCACAAAAATCAACATGACTTGACATGAAATACATGAAGAACATAACATGAACCTGTGAAAACCATGACATGAAACTGTAAAAGACATGCCATTAACTTGTAAAAGTTACGAGAATCAATATGACTTGACATAAAATACATGAAGAGCATGTCGTCAACCTGTACAAGCCACGAAAGACAATACGACTTGACTTGAAATGCATGAAGAGTGTTAAAAGGTTTAATAAAGGCTAATGATAATGAAATAGTGATTAACCTGATTGACTTGAGTTATTATCCTCTACGTATTTATACGTTCCTGCTTGGCATATGATTGCCCGATGTTGCTTGCATTGCATCCTGTTTGTGCATGGGAAACGCATGATATAATAAGCATGTCAGACCCTTGGAATGGACGTGTATCCTGTGTTACTCGGCTTTCGAACTCATGGTTACGTGTTCGTTTCAGGTATTAAAGAATCGTGGGATGGATCATTACATAGCGATAATGATTAGATTCGGCTTTCTGTAACGTTTCATCGATATTTCAAGATGCATGATTTTCATATAATTTAAGATTTGTAAGTTGAATATTTTCTTGTTAGTGTCCTATGTTTCTTATACTTAAACCCCGTGTAATCTTGTAGCCTTACTTCAAATAGACTTTGGAGCGACGATAACACCACGTGTCTCACAAATATTGGACATGAGATCTTGGGGCATTTACAAAGGTTGAAGAACAATGAGATCAATGAAGAATGGCATGTTTACAGAGATTGGATAATTCGTGAGGGTTGGCCTTTGCTATGACTTGTTTGTCTTGATGGCTTAACGATCTGTCCATAAAACACTAGTAGTAGTACAGTACTTCGCTTACGTTCAAAGAAACACACAAGGACTATATATCTCTAGGCTCTCGCTTGTTAGTCGTAACCTTGACGTGCACTGTTCATCTCCACCAGTCACTGTTCATCTCCACCGGCCACTCTTAGAATTTCACGTTTTTTGTACAAAAACGTGTTTTGCAAAGCATGGATTTTTCCTTTAAATAGTTTGGAGTTGTAAGCTTAGATTTGTACCTCGACAATAACACGAAATATAGAAAATGGGAAGGTTTTCCCACAAATCCTTGTGCCTCTCCATGCACCACCATCACGAACTAAACCAACAATTGGTATGAGAGATAGGGGTGTGTGTACAGAGCTGGTGAGAGGCCATTGCCAAGGAGCCCCGGCCGAGTAGATATCGGCCGAGGTGGTAGGCGACGAGGTCAAGCAGAGGTGGCCGCAGACCTCGCTAGTGCGTAGATCAAACATCAACTAAGGATATTTCACCATACAGCCTATAGAAAAAAGGGTGATGAAAAAAGGGTGATGAAGGTGTTTCACCATGACAAGGAGAAAACATCAACTAAGGATATTTGGTACCTACACAACGGTGCTAGCAATCATATGTAGGGACGGCGAGAAATATTTCAAGAACTAGATGAAAAGATCACTGAGGAGGTGAGGCTTGGCAATGGCACGGTCGTTCAAGTCATGGGCAAAGAAACGATCGTGTTCCAGTGCAACAATAGAGATCAGTATATCCTCCATGAGGTATACTATATTCCTAATCTTTATACTAATATAATCAGCCTCGGACAGATGATAGAAAATTGGACGAGGTGAACATGATGGGAGATGTCATGCAAGTGTACGACAATGGCAAGTTGTTGATGTTTGTCAAACGCACATCAAATCGTCTTTACAAGATTAGTTTGGAGTTAGCCAAACTAGTCTGTCTCCTATCAAGTTTAGAAGAACCGGAAGGTGTGACAGTGTCTGCGTCACCCATAACAGGCATAGCAAAAACATAGTCAGTCACTGGTGCAGGTCATTCGCCATCTGCGACAGGAGAGGGAAGACCATCTACCTCGACTTTACTCATATCATTACAAGTTTCGGGTTTTCCCGACACCAATAGTGGTGAAGTGTGGCGACGACGATGACGAGATCGTCGACGAGCAAGGACGCGCAGACAGCGCAGAGGAAATGATAACCGCTACATCGAATTGAGCATTATTCTTTATCTACAAGATAATGTGGATCTGAAACGCAAGAAGCTCGGTGCCCTCGAAAGGGAAAAATGGGTCAATGCTAAAGATAACACCTCTTGCAATAAGAATGAGGTTAGAAACCTCATTGAGAGCAAGGGATCTGGCGACGGTAAAAAGAAACCCGAGGGCAAAATCGGAGAAATAGTCCGATGAGGAAAAGAGCCTCGTGATCTAAAGTCGTGTCAAGATTATAGGGGAGTATGTTAGTCGTAACCTTGACTTGGAGCAAAAACACGCGGGCACTATTCATCTCCACCGGTCACTGTTAGAATTCCATGTTTTTTTTTGTACAAAAACGTGTTTTGCAAAGCATGGATTTTTCTTTTAAATAGCTTGGAGTTGTAAGCTTAGATTTATACATCGGCAATAATACGAAATACAGAAAACGAGAAGGTTTTTTCCACAAATTATTGTACCTCTCCACGCACCACCATCACGATTGAAACCAACATCGCTCAGGTGCTTAGCTTCTGCGTAGTTACAGTTGGGTGTAGTGCAGCTAGAGAAGTGATAGAGCTTATGTTCAAGTCTAGGCAAACTCCAGAAATAAAAGACGAGAAGATTGTTGGGCAAATTCACATCCCGCCGTTTCATTCACTTCCTCCCTTGAAATAGTGAGGCGTATACATGGAAACTAACCAAGAAAGTACGAAACTACATGCCACGAACTAGCAGAATGCTATTGATTAGGAAACTACCCTGATGACCATAAACTGATGCAAACATGAAAAAAACGGATAAGGGACAGTGCATGATAGCGGATGTGCGGGCTTTGACTACATACGCACGTGGTCGTCAAGGTATGCTGGGATCTTGCGCTGACGTTGGGCTCGAAGACCGTTCTATTGGGCTGGGCTCAGGTTGGATCGTATCAAGAACTTTGTGGCTAAGGGCAAGTTCAATGGATTGTGTCATTTTTGCTTAGACATAATCATATTTTGAAGATGAATAGTTAAAATATAGCTATGCTCTTCCAATGGAATCATCCTATATATTAGCATTTTGGATAGATCAATGGTTACAAAAGATACCACGTATGCTTTGTCGACAGTGTGTATTTTATTTTTTGGGTCTCACTTCTAGTTTGTTGAATTGGTATAAAATAGCAAACGCTCAATATGACAACCAATTTGGCAAAAGCCAAATTTTGACAATGAAAAAACCAATCATTGGAGTGAGTTTTTTTTTTTTTTTTTTTGTGGAGCTATTGCTAAATTTTAGCTAAAACGACTCATTTACATGAAGCATTGGATTTTACTCTAAATATGAACATGCTTCGTCGAGTGACCCTCTTAGAACATGTGTTACTTGAGGGCTGCCATATAATATTGTGATTCACGATACGTTATCACATCTCTGGTCGAGTTTTTAATATGACCGTAAGATAAGATATCCTCTATCTTCTTTGACAGTATCCTGCGCCACTAAAACATCTAGTCTTGATCTTTAGTTGCTGATAATTTTGATTGCTTAGACCTTATTCCCCTTTGTGATAGTCAGGGATTTTGAACACTTCTCCAATCCCCTCTAACCATCTTGTTAGCCACCAAGAAATCCACTTCACGGACAAGCCTTATCAACTAGCTTAAAAGTACATTGCGAAACACACAGAGACATACCCTCAAATATCCCTCACGCGTCGGATTCCAAATCCAACCTCTTTATGCTATGCTTTCCTTAATAATAATAGCTTGAAAGGCATCACAGGAGACCATTAAATTCCTTTATTTATACTCTTTACCTCTGATTCCATGTGAAGCTATACATCTTTCTCATGCATGTCTTGCTATCTTTGACATAGACACTTCTCTCTCTTTCTTCATAACTTGAACACATACAGCAGGCAGAGCTTTTCTGTACGAAAGATAAATATCCTGTCACAGAAAATGGATCCCCACTAAAATACATGAATGTACATCAAAATTCCGTACCTGAATTTTATCAGCCATGATGATGATAGTGTCGCTTGGGAATTAGAAACTTTAATGAAGGTTCATGGAACTTTGATGGGCCGAATGAGGTGGCTTAATAAAATTAATCAGCCATAGTGAGGAGCCTCTTTGTTTAGGCAACTTAATAAATCGTCCTGAGTTCTTGATCCAATCTGTTGCAGTTTTTTCGGCTCTTGATTACTTGATCGGTCATGCAGGCAACTTTGTTACGTAATTTTGGGTATGATGGAAGAAGCTCGACTGCTCAAGTACATTTAGGCAGAGTATGATTATGTTTAGAAGACTTCTGCCTTTAAATAGTAGATTGTAGTTGTAGAGAAGTAGAGCTCAAAACAGATCAATAAGAAAAAAAAAACCGGGAGTTTTCTCATCAAATCTGAGTCTCACCACGTACCACCAGCACGATCCTAGCCAACAGTTCAGTATTGTCCATTTTGGGTAATATATGCATTCTAAGTCAGTACTTCGACAGATTGATTGTTCAATTAGTGCGGCATCAGTTCCCGGTTTTGGATTATAGGCTCATGAAGTAAAGCAAAAGCTCCCTGAGTCGTGTTATTATTCCGAGAGCTTAGGCTTCGAACCTGAAGTTAATTTACTCGGCACCAGTCGTCACTCACAACGTTGCCTTCTCTATCTTCAGGTTCTCCCAAATTTCACCTTTTTGCGATATCGAATGGGGCCCGGTTTGGGCCACGTGTCGTCGCGATCAAGCTCCTGTTTGCTTGCGTCGTATTGCGTTCGATATAGGTGGCTGTCTACCTCGTTGTTCCCCTCATGGATCCAAGCTTTTCTTAGATGTCTATTTTTAAGAACCCCACCCGCGGCACATTACATGTGAAGAAGAACTGTAGGGAGAAAGGTCGGGTTCGATAGATAGGCTAATAATGAGCTATGAAGAAGATTTAGTTAAAAGGACCCATTCATATAAGCTTTTGTGCTTTTCTGTGATTTATACGCCGACCTCGGAAATGGGAAGACAAACCAGTTGTACAATTTGGCGATTGTTTAGTAACGAACCGTGTCGGCCCTTGCTCTGAATAAGGGCCCTCGACAATGTCGAGGCTGTTTTGTCCGAACTTTAACGTTACTTGATGCATTGTGGTACTCGTGGATTGGATATCATTAGTACATTCTATCCATGAAGGTAGCTCTCGGCTTTTAACCGTAGTGCTTGGATTGCTTTGGAGTTCCAAGAAGGGTTATGGTGAATCCCTCCATCAACCATGTGGACAGAGTTTAATACTCCCTTCATCTTATTTTAATGACAATCGTTTAATTCGATTCGACACATAATTTTATATATATGTTGAATTTTTATTGATTCGATAAAAAAAGAATATTTTTTTGTGTTAGTGGAATGAAAAAGGAGGAGGAAGAAGCTAATGGGATAATTTGATTATATCAAATTAAATTGATCATCAAATAAGAAAAGAATAAAAATATTACAACAACAAAAAATTGTTGTAAATAAATTGAACGGAGGGAGTACCTTTTAATGATAATACAAATCAGTTTCTGTTAAACTATAACAAGAGGAGGACTACATACATCTCAATATTTATTCTTATGTGCACCAAATTATTAAGACATGTTTTATATCACTTCTTTTTACTGTTTTCTGTTTTTATTTTACTGACTGATGAAATAAAACTGTTTTGTATTATTTTTTTTTATATTTTTGTTTTCTTAAATTAATGAAAAAGAAGCAGAAACATAAAATCAGAAAAAATGATTTTTAATTTTTAATTTTTTTTTTATTTCAATGCAGTATTTAAGATTCTCTTTACATATTTTCATTTTTTAATTTTTTTTTTATCTTTTTATTTGATTTGATTTTTTTCAGTTTAATGCAACAATATCAAACGACCCTGACACATCCAAAAAATCTTGTTTTGTTTTGGTTGGGAAACAGTAGTACAATAATGAGAGATGGTGAATGAGTTTGATTGGGATTGTGGTGTTGGGCTTGAGATCAAGTTAAAAGGAGGATTGCTGTAGTTTGGGACTCGTTGGAGGGATGTTGAGCCCATGGTTACAAGAGAGGCAAGCTTGAGAATGCCAGGGAATCTATATTTTATATTATTTTGTATAAATGAATAAAAATTTTATTTTTATATTAGATCATGTTTAATCGTCTCGTAACATATATTAGATTGTAATACGTAAGTTACACAATAATTTATATTTTTTTTTATACAAAAAATTATGTTTGATCATCGTTATATACATGTCAAATTTTACATCGACACATGTGACAAGTCAATTTGTTAGATTTTTTACGGGAAGAAAGTAATATAATATATTATATATTTTCTCCGTATGATAATTTTTGTATCGTTCTTCAAATTGGAATGTTTCATTTGTTTGTAACCTTTTTTTTTCATTTGAAAATTTTTTGTTATCAAAATTACGGTATTACCTTCTTTTGTATCGTTTGTCAATATTTGTATCATTTTTAATCCATTACTTTTTTTTGCAAAAGTTAATGCCCTGAGTTCTTAAAATACTTCAGTTTTGTAGTTAGCATTTGGCATCTGTTACTTAGCTTATGAAATCATATTTATCCTATTGAGTATATTATAGATGCCATAAAGGGCTTTTGTATCATTAATGTGGAATCTGAACTCGGGCGGAGTTACATTACCAACACTTTTTTCGATATGAAATAGACAAATATTTATCTTTTTCACTATATTATAAATTCATTGATGTTTAATAATTTATTTAATTATCATATAATATTTTAATCTTATTAATATCATCCTAAATCAATCATCTCTTATCCGGTTTTTATCAAGTAGTGGCCACATGACTCAAAAAATAAAAAATAAAAATAATCACGTCAACTGAGCATCAATTTGAGGTAGAAACAATGTCAGAAGAAGCAAAGAACACTGTAAATAATTGGTTCGATTTCATTATTGTGTGTGAAATAGGATAATGTTGCCTCAAAATTCAATTTGTGAAAAAACATTTCCATGCCCACATGTCCATTGAACCATATGGAAAAAAAATAAAAAGGGAACTCATTATGCAACTGCAGTGCTTCTACGCTTTACACTGTGTTATGTACTTTCAAAGTCCCCACATGGTAGACCCATTTACCTTCATAACTTCGTCTTGGAGCTACTATCTTCACTTCATTTCCGTCGTGGTCCCCTCGATGGGGGCGACATGGTGATGGTAGTTGCAGCGCTCACACTACTCTCTTCTGTTAAATGTTACTAATACATTTGAATGCGCAATCTTGTTGCTTGAACTTATATTGTTTAGATCAAACTTATACCGATGTTTAATCTTGTCGCATTTCTCAAATGAGTATTTTCGTCCCTCGATTCCTAGAAGATCACCCTTGTGAGAATGATAACCATGCCTAAGGAAATTTTTGGCCTCCTGACTTTCGTATGCTTAATGTGAAATTTAGGGTATTAGAACTCAATGGAGTACTCTATCTTGATATCGTACTATTCGAGTTCATCTCTCGTCTGCGCTTAATTGACCATAGAGTTGAATTATGTTATCTTATCCATGTAGCTAGAATGCTCCTTATCCATGCGCTGAATCGACCGTAAGTTAGGCCACTAGCTTCATTCGAAAAACGAGCAACAATAAGGTGACTGTTTAGGTAGGATACATGGATATAGTTCAATGACATGGCTAAAGCTCTGTCAGCTTATTTTCTTGTAGACTGAACTTTCAGGCTCCGAGTTGTTTTTAGGTAAGATGGTACAATTTCTCTTGGCCAGTCAACAATTGTGAACCATATAAAATGTGTTGAACCTCATATATTTTTATTATAACAAACACGTATCACTAATGCTATTTTGAGTTTATATGTAATATTTAGGCTAGAAGCTTGGATGAACACATGGAGTTTTTGATCGAGCGTGGATAGATGTGAAGATTTTTATATAGCAGATAAGTTATCCTGAAGATCATGGATTGAAACTTGATTAAAAATTAAAGTGCTGATTTCAAGTAAAAGGTCTCAACGATCCAGAAATTACAACTCATGAAGAAAGCAAATCTAGTAGATGCAATATGAAGGTCTACAGTCCAGATATTTGTACAAGGATAATGAGATACGACATCTTATCTTATCATTTGAATTATTGAGCACTTAGAACCAAAATGAAAAATGGTTTTTGAAGAGTCGTCTTTTGGAATGTAACCGTTTCTGTTTTGAAACCCTGATTTTTTGGACCCATGATATCTAAAAAATATTTTCTGTTTTTATTTGCATATTATGCAATTGGAAAAATATCTTTTCAGAACGTTCAATAGTGGATAGTTAGGGATAAATCTATTTTTCTAAATTTGTTGAAAAGTCCCTAAAACATAGAAAATAAGAAAAAATTCATTTTTGACTGATTTCTCCGATCTTCCACGTTCGTCCACGAAGGAATTATTTAACAAACATTAGAAACGTCCTGAAATTTAACCGAATCACATAGAGCCTAAAAAGATTAAGAAACTGAGTGTTTTCGAAAGACAATTTCAAACTTTAATCTTGGTGATTGAAAGAAGGTTTGAATTCTTATTTTATAATGAAAACTTTAAGGTGAATTGTAATCTTAGATTGCTCAATGATAGTGATGTCAACCTTTTCTGTCCATAGGTTTATTGAGTTGTATGATTGAGTTGTAAGCATTGATCACGCTTGTGGAGCTATGATTGATTGTTGATTATGACCAAGGGTTTATAAGTGTCGTTGAGTCAAGGTACAAGAGTGTAGTTTACAAGAGGATTGTCTAATCTAGGGTTAAAGGTAGATAATCGTGTATAGTGTCCTGGGATAGAGGAAGTACAATAGAAGTTTCGTAGTTTGGTAAACTATGAGCAAAGAGAGTAAAATGTCTACTTGTAAAGTGGTTTACATAGTAATATTCCTATGCATGAAGAGTGGATCTAAATCCTTGGTCAAGGTAAGGACAAACCACTGTAAATTTAGTATTATTTACATTTCATACATTGCTTTGTTTATGACTGGTCACGTAGAAACTTGTAAAAATCAAAATTGAAAGTTCAAGCACCAACTCTTCATAAAAACCGACTCTCACATAACAACTGGTTCTAAGTACAATATCAGTTTCAATGACATCACTTTACAAACTTTCGAAAAAAATTTAAATACTCAATTCATCCCTCTCCCCCTGAGAATTTCTTCTGACTGGGACTTAACAATTGGTATTAAAGTTGTGTTTTTCTAATACACTAACCAAGTGAAGCAGATCACATAATGAGTTCACAGTATTACGGAGAGAGCCTCTCATCAAAAAGGCCTCCACTTTTCGATGTCATTTATTACTCCTATTGGAAGGAATGCATGGAAACATACATCCAACCTAAAAATTTCCAACTATGGCAAATCATCAAGACAGATCCTCTAAATGTTGAAATGAAGAATGACAAAGGACAGTCAGTTCTCAAGTTAGAAGACAAATGGGATAAAGATGATCTTGCAAGGATGAAAAAGAATGCAAAAAGCTACTCATATGGGGGTTGTCTGCATAAGAATAAAACAGGGTTTCTGTTTGTAAATCTACAAAAGAGATATGGGATAAGCTTCAGGTAAAACATATGAGGGCACAAGCCAGGTAAAGCATTCAAAATTGATCTCCTCTCACAAGAATATGAGCTGTTTATCATGAAAAAGGATGAACTATCTATGAGATGTTCATTCATTTTACTTACATTATTAATGAGTTGGATTCACTTAGTCAACCAGTTAATACAGAGAACTATATTCACAAAATTCTGAGAAGCCTTCCTATGTCATGAGAACCAAAAGTAACAACAAACCAAGAAGCCAAGGATTTGGAAGAAATAAAGATTGATGATCTCATTGGATCATTGTTGACACACGGAAATTTCTTGCAACGACATGATGCTATTGAAGCTGCTGAGAAAGGCAAAGGCCTTGCTCTCTCTATAGAACTAACTCTTAAGAAAGAACCCGAATCTTCAATAGCAGGTGAACACAACCTTGTGTTTCTGAGCAGAAAGTATTTAAAATTTGCTCAAAATTTCAATGGAAGAAAGAGGAATTCTTTTAAATCTAAGCCTAAAAAAGTTCTTAATTATCTAAGCCTAGTGCTAACCAGTATTTTGAATGCGAAAATAGGTCATTTTATGAAGGATTGCTACTTGATGAAGCAAGAATCACTAGAGGCAAAAATGGCCCGTTTTTCATGTGAAACGTGGGATAAGATCAACTTAAGGAGTGATGAAGATGCGAATGAAGATGGGAGTGAAGACAACAACTAAAAGGAGTGCTTGACGACAACAAAAGATGAAGATGAAAATGATAAGGTAGATATTGATTTTGATTCTATCAGAAAAGATATCCATATTCTGCCTAAGAATAGTTTAATTAAAATCTTCATTATTTTTATTGATTTACATGAAAAATTGTTATCTATTAAGAATGTTGTTAATGAGAACTTTGTTGAACTAAAGCTTGAATACACTAAGTTAAAATAAAAAATATGATGTGCTTATTGCTAAAAATGATACATATAAACTTGGTGTGAGATAACTTAAGAACAAAATGGTGGAGATACGGTCCATCATCAAGAACCAGTTCTTACAGTATAGCAAGCTTGAGACTAGATACAACTCTTTGAAAGAGACGAGCACTGCTGAATTTGTTTCTCAAACTGTAAAACCTATTGGAACTTGCAACAATGAGGTTACTGATATGCTTGTTTCTAATAAATCTAACACTTTTGTTGGCTTTCCCGGAAGTAGAATTGATTTGAGAGGGTTGTTAAACAAACCTAACACACGTGTAATTTCAAAGGATATAATATTGC
Source organism: Drosera capensis (assembly GCA_001925005.1). NCBI lineage: Eukaryota > Viridiplantae > Streptophyta > Magnoliopsida > Caryophyllales > Droseraceae > Drosera > Drosera capensis. Next base: position 185,289 of record LIEC01012537.1, on the reverse strand, counting down.
TGAATGTGATGAACTACATAGAATTGTTGAGACTAACTTTTCAGTTGCTCGTAAAGCAGGCTGCATTATTCTTCCTACACCTAGGTACTAGAATGTTAGAAGAAACGGATCCAACGAAAGGTTGGTTCCTAAGTCAACAAACTAATCTATTTTGAGACACTTACGAGAGGTAGTAGCACTTAGTTTTTGGACAGCAGATGCTCGAGACATATGAAACCAGACAGATTTTTGTTCCTCTTACTTAATGCCTATGATGGAAGGAGTGCTACCTTTGGAAATAATGGAAAAGGTAAAATTATAGGATCAGGTAGAGTTGGTTAGTCCTTTTTCTATTACATTAAAGGCTTGAAGCATAATCTATTGAGTGTCTCACAGTTTTGTGATATTGGCAATATTGTTGAGTTCACTAAAAACCATTTTAAAGTTCGAGTTTCAACCTAGAGGAGGGGGGAGGGGAATAGGTTGTATAAGACTTTAGTAGTCTTTTTGTGCGGAATGATGATCTTGTGCAGATTAGTGCAGTATGCAGACTACTCAGGCCATCTGTAGATAAGACTATCTCGTCTGCACTTGAGATTTATGACTCTTTTCAGTCTTTATCTCTATTTCAGGTGTGATGATTTATCAGGAGCAGTTCTAAAAACAATATGATGAAAGCAGTAAATTGACACAGAGTTTATAGTAATTCAGACACGCGATATCAAATGATAATCGAGAGCTTAGTCCAGCCTTTCCTTAGTGACCAGTGTAGTCAGCCTAAGAGGAAAATATCACTATCTTCTTGTTTTTCAGCTTACAAGAAAACTTCCTTTCACAAGCTTTCTAACTTGTATGAAGGTAAAAGAACCAAGATCTTTGCACAGCTCTGAGTCTTGAGCTCTACTGCAAGAGTTGTTCTTCTGCAGACCAGTGATACTTCTCTTTTCTGTATCTTCTTGATTCAGCTCACTTGTGTATGCCTTTGAATGTGTATTACTTTTTACGCTTGCTTTTTTCTTACACAACACACACATACTTCAATGAGCTTCAACGGTTTCATTTTATATGGCTGAAGGAACGAATCTTACTTGTAGACAGCCCACTGTTCCTAGAGAGTCATTTTCCCACTAGTGTTTGCCACCATCTCGTTTTCAATGCTGGCATTCCACTATCCCCAGTTTTCACGATTCCTGGAGGAGCTATGCCAATCTTCTTGATATCGATCCTTTTTCTTGGATTCCAAGGTGTGCTTTCTTTGTCGGATAGCTTGAGTTTTCTTTTAAGAAAAATACTGATTATTCTTCCGAATAGTGGAATTTTCGCCCTTGCTGCTCTTGCAATCTGACATATGAGTAAGCTTGCCCAATTTACCCTTGTCTTAGTAAGGATGGCACACATAATCCCCTGTTGCTCGGAGGTGATTTGATCTGTGCTGAATTCTCTTAAAATAACTGCTTTCTTGACGATGTCTCCAAGAAACTTATGTTCGTTTGAAAGAAATCGCTTCATTGTCCGAATTCCTTCATTCAAGTTATCTCTCCTCAGCATTGCCTTTCTTCCTTGCCTGACCGTTTCAATTGGAATGCTGTCATTCCCTTCAGATGGTAGATTGAAGCAGTCGGCGAGGTCTCCAGCAGTAATCTGGATTGTCATACCTCTTGCAGTAGAGATGTGGGTTATTTGTTTCAGATCTGCTGCAACCTGCACTGTGTTGACAAACTCCAGAATTTCTTCTTTATAGATCGGACAGGTTTGTTCACACAGAGTCTTAAGTCCAGCTTCCTCAATCAGGTCGATTATGTCTTTGATTTCTTCTTGTTTATCTTGAATTGAGTTGAAATCAAACATTGCTCCTGTTTGGATTTCAATCTTCTTTGAGGAACTCCTCTGTGATTCCGAGGATTTCTAGCTTTTCTTCGATGAGCTTGAAGTGTTGGCCATGTTTTTCGAAAGGGTTTCAAAGATTGATTCGAATTTGAGTAAGGTTAGGGTTTCGTGCAGTACACTTGTAGAGAGAGAGAGAGTTTGTTCGAGTACTTAGAGAGTGAGAGAGATTAGAGAGAGTTTAGAGAGAAAAAGTGTTTTTCTTGTTAAAAACTGTGGTTCTTATACTTGCCAAAAATATGACCGTTGTCAGTGCCTTTTCTAGCCGTTATGTGCTTATGTCCAATTATTAACCGTTATGCGTTATTTTAGGAAAGCAGTTATTTTTCTTTCTTAATTTGATTTTGTTTCCTAAAATGGATGCAGTAGAGTTTTGCTTGACTCTAGTTTGCACTCGTTTGCATTGGTTTGGAAGTGATGCAGTAGAGTAAGCTTTCTATTCTGCAGTTTTCTTAAAAACTTGCTAGTCTGCATTCTACACTCCAAGTAGATCAGTTAAGCAATTTTTTGGTCATTCTTATTGTTTCAAATCAAGCATGCCTAATTCACCACGGAATTGAATGAACTTGTTCTCCTCAAGAGATTTTGTAAAAATGTCTGCAATTTGTTTTTCTATTGAAATATATTCTAGTTTGATATGACCCTTCTGCACATGATCCCTGATGAAATGATATCTGTCATCAATGTGCTTGAACCTTAAATGAAAAACAAAATTTTCTGAAATAGCAATTATAGACGTATTGTCACAAAATATAGAGGTTTTAGAAAGTGTTGTACCGTAGTCTATAAGTTGTGACCTCATCCATAATATTTGTGCATTACAGCTTCCAGCAGCAATATATTCTGCTTCTGCATCTGAATAGCCTGTAAGTGTGAAATCTGATTCTCTGGGATACCAAATGTCAAGATTTGGAGTTCCCTTGAGATATCTTAGAATTCTTTTCACTGCTATATAGTGAGATTCTTTAGGATCTGATTGATATCTAGCACATACACATACTGCATATTGGATGTCTAGTCTTCTTATAGTAAGGTATAACAATGATCCTATTATTCCTCTGTACATGGTTTGATTTATTTTCCTTCCAGATTTATCTTTTTCTATCCTTATTGACGTGCTCATAGGTGTTTTCATATGGCTAGCATTATCCAATCCATATTTCTTAATGGCATTCTTCAAGTATTTGGATTGATTTATAAAGATTCCTTGTTTTCGTTGTTGTACTTGTAGTCCTAGGAAATACTTAAGTTCTCCCATTAAACTCATTTGAAACTTGGATTTTATCAGTTCTGCAAATTTTTCACAAAGTTTATCATTGGTGCATCCGAAGATAATGTCGTCAACATAGATTTGGACTAATAGTATATGCTCTTTATGCTTTTTCAGAAATAGGGTGGTATCTATTTTTCCTCTTTCAAATTTATTTTCACATAGTAATGTTGAGAGAGTTTCATACCAAGCCCTAGGAGCTTGTTTTAATCCATACAGTGCTTTGTCTAGTCTATATACGTGCTCTGGATATTCATAGTCTTCAAATCCAGGAGGCTGTTTAACATATATTTCTTCTTGAAGTTTTCCATTTAGGAATACATTTTTTACGTCCATTTGATAGACGTTAAAACCTTGGTAAGCTGCATAGGCAATGAACATTCTTATAGCTTCTAATCTTGCTACTCGAGCAAAGGTTTCATCAAAATCAATTCCTTCTTCCTGAGAATATCCTTTAGCAACTAGCCTTGCTTTATTTCTGATTACTGTTCCATTTTCATCAGATTTATTTCTCAACACTCATTCACAGCCTATTACTGGGTAATTTTTAGGCCTTGGTGTAAGATACCATACCTCATTCATTTCGAACTCATTTAGTTCTTCTTGCATAGCATCTACATAGTTTGGATCATTTAGTGCTTCGTTTACTGCCTTAGGTTCTATTTCTGATATAAAACAGCTAGATTGACATTCTGCATTTGTTGCTCTTCTTGTCTGCACGGATGCATGTTTATCTCCTATAATGTCTTCTTGTGTGTGTACCTTAATCCATCTTCCTTTGTCTTGTTCATTTAGTTCTACTTGTTCTTGAGGTTGGTCTTTCATCTCTTCTGCAGTTTCATTTTGTGGAGACGACTCTCCCTCGTCTACAGTATTAATGACTTCTTCTGCAGCCTGTTCATTGCATACACATTCCTCATCAAATATATTTCCATTTCTCATGAATATTTATTTTTCATCAAATGATATGTGAACTGATTCTTCAACAGTCTCTGTTCGTTTGTTGTATACTCTAAATGCTTTACTGTTTGTTGAGTATCCTAAGAAGGTTCCCTCATCTGCCTTTGGATCAAATTTCTGTAGATAGTTTTTATCATTATTGTGTATATAGCAGTTGCTTCCAAAGACATGAAAATACTTGACAGTTGGTGTCTTTCCTTTTCATAGTTCATATGGTGTTTTCTTATGAACCTTGAGAATTGTGCACCTATTTTGAACATAGCATGCTGTGTTTACAGCCTCTGCCCAGAAGCTTTTGGATAGATTTGCTTCAGATAGCATTGTTCTTGTTGCTTCTATCAATGTTCTATTCTTTCTTTCAGCCACACCATTTTGCTGTGGTGTTCTTGGTATTGAAAAGTTGTGTTTGATTCCATGATCATTGTAGTAGGCATCTATCCCCGTTTGGTCAAATTCAATACCGTGATCACTTTTAATTATGATTACTTCTATTCCTTTTTCATTTTGAACTTGTCTGAGGTACCTTGTTAGTTGGTTGCATGTTTCACTCTTTTTATGTAAAAATATTACCTAGGCGTATCTAGAGTAATCATCAACTACAACTAGAGTGTATCTTTTTCTACTTAGACTCTCCATTTCTACTAGACCAAACAGGTCCATATGTAGTAATTCAAGAATCCTGGTTGATTCTGAAGAATTTAGAGGCTTAAAGCTTGTCCTCGTCTGCTTTCCTTCTTGACATGGTTTGTATAGCTTATCTTTCTTGAATTATATTTTTGGAAGTCCTCTGACTAAGTTTTCTGAGGATAGTTTAGCTATTGTTTTGAAATTAATATTAGCTAATCTTTTGTGCCATATCCAACTTGTGTTCTTAGCTTCTACGGTGTAGAAACAGGTGATGTCTATTGATTGTGATGAGTCAAAGTCTACTGCATATATGTTTCCTTTTCTAGTTTCTATCAGATTTACTTCTTGTGTGACCTTATTCCTAACTTGACAAGCATCACGGGTGAATGACACATCATAGTTCTTATCACATAGCTGACTAATAGAAAGCAAGTTATGTTCTAAGCCTTTGACATAAGCAACATCTCTAAAGATTAGGGAACCTGTACCAAGGGTTCCATAACCTTTTGTTGTACCTGCCTTTCCTCCACCAAATATGACGAGAGGTCCTCGTTCTTTTCTGAAGTCTTCGAGATTGGATTTATCTCCTGTAATGTGTCCCGAGCATCCACTATCCAGGTACCAAACTCCTTTTTTTTTCCTGCATTTAAAACATAAAAAGCTTGTATATGGTACCCATTCATTTGGGTCTTAATTGGTTAGTTTTTGGAATCCACACTTGAATTATCTTCTTGTGTGTGTTCCAGCATTCAACTGACTCTTGGCCAATTATTCCACAAGTGAAGCAATAGGCCTTTGGTCTTACACTTCTAAGTGGTCCTTTCCACTTGGTTTGTTGCTCTCTACATGAGCAAGTGTGCATGATGTATGGTTTTCTCCAAGTTAATCTTGAGGGTTTATTCCATTCAGAATAGTTAGGCTTTTCAACCTTTTGTTCTATGTACTTTCTTGTAGGTGGTCTGCTCTATTGTTCTTGTGCAGTAGAGACCCCCCTTTTTGGTAGAGGTTTCTTAAGAAAGTTGTCCCATTTTTGCATTGTTGATGCTTTCTGGGTCATACTTCTTGGTAAGGTTTGTGCAGTAGTGCCTTTAGCTTTGTTCACATGTCCTGCATTGTGTGGAAATCTTCGTTGCACAGCAACTGCAGTAAAGTTGTCGTTTTTCTGAACGATTGTCTTGAAGGTCTGATTGACTTTCTTGGTGGTGACCTCATCATCTGCTTTGTTGTTCAACCAGTCATTATATCCTAACCCAGTTTTATCATGGGAGGATTGTCCTGTGTTGATCAGTCTTTGTAGATCTAAGGTCTTACCATTTCAAGCATTGACTTGCTTCTGGAGCTCATTGTTTCTTACATTGAGAGTCTCCACTACTGCATTGAGAAGTTTTACTTTCTCATTTGCTTCTTTATGATCATTTTGAGCATCTATCAGACTCCTCTCGATCTCTTATTTTGAGTTGCATTTCTCTTTGAGAATTGCAATCTATTTAAGATTTTCTTTATTTTCTTTAATAAGAGAAATAAAGCTGTCATAGGTTTCTTGAAATGCTTCCTTCAATTCCTCTGCAGTGGCTTCTGAGTCAGAGAGATTGAATACCTGTTTGTGTTCTTCTTCCTTTGCCATAAGACATAGCTGAGCATTTGATAAGATTTCTTCATCATCGGAGTCTGTGTCACTCCATGTTTTTGCAGCATATGCCTTGCCTCGTTCCTTTCTTCCAGAGGTCACTTTATTGTGATCCTTCTTGAATTTTGGGGCAGATGATTCTTGAGCTGGTCGTCTGCATTGTGTAGCAAAGTATCCTGATTTGCCACAGTTGTAGCAAACTTCTTTTTCAGCACCGTTGTTCTTGGAGGGGAAGTTCTTTTTGAAGTTTTTCTTCTTGAATAGTTTTTTGAACTTCTTCCCCATCAATGCCAATTCTTCTGATGGATCCTCTTCACTTGCAGACGAGATGTCAGTGTTTTCCTCTTCTGCCATAAATCTCAGCACTCTTTCTTGTGCCTTGAAAGCTAGTGTTTTTCTTCTTGCATCATCAATCTGCTTCTTTTGCTCAACTTCTAGATTGTAGGTGTGCAGCACCCCATACAGTTGAGCTAGGGACATTTTTGTCAAATCCCTAGATTCTCTTATAGCTGTAGTCTTGGTATTCCAGATTTCCCCAAGTGATCTTACAAACTTTAGGTTGACTTCTTTGTTTTCAAAAGTCTTCCCTAAGGTCTTGAGATTATTGATGAGGATGTTGAATCTTTCGAAGAATGCAATGAGGTTCTCATCAGATCTCATCGAGATCAGTTCGCATTGTTGGATTAATACGTCCTTTTTGTTTTCTCTCATCTCATTGGTTCCTTCATTTCTCATTAGTAGAGCCTCCCATGTTTCATGTGCAGTCTTGGTGTGAACAACAATTTCAAACATGTTGTCATCCAGAGACTTATATATTTGATTGAGAGCTTTCCTTCCAACCATCTCTAGATCCCAGTCCTCTCTGGTCCAGAGAGATGTTGGTCGTGGTATTTCCCTTGTTGAGTCCTTTGGGTCTGGCATCATTGGAACATTTGGGCTTATTAGAACCATGTCTTGCATTCTTTCATCAATTGAATTTAGATGCCAGCATCCTTACCTTCCAGTGGTTGAATCTGTCAAGGGAGCATATTGGAGATTCTCCACTGTTGGGGCACTTTGTAAACTTTGGTGGTGCCATTTGCTATATCTTATCTTCATACAGGCAAATAGTCAGTAACTTCTTTGCAGATATAATATGTGACCTTTTCTTTCCAATAACTGTTAAGTCTGGAAAGTCAGGCTCTGATACCAATTGTAAGGTTCGAGTTTCAACCTAGAGGGGGGGAGGGGGTGAATAGGTTGTATAAGAATTTAGTAGTTTTTTTATGCGGAATGATGATCTTGTGCAGACTAGTGCAGTATGCAGACTACTCAGGCAGTCTGCAGATGAAACTATCTCGTCTGCACTTGAGATTTATGACTCTTTTGAGTCTTTATCTCTATTTCAGGTGTGATGATTTATCAAGAGCAGTTCTAAAAACAATATAATGAAAGCAGTAAATTGACACAGAGTTTATACTGGTTCAGACACTCGATATCAAATGATAATCGAGAGCTTAGTCGAGTCTTCCCTTAGTGACCATTGTAGTCAGCCTTAGAGAGAAATATCACTATCTTCTTGTTTTTCAGCTTACAAGAAAACTCCCTTTCACAAGCTTTCTAACTTGTATGAAGGTAGAAGAACCTAGATCTTTGCACAGCTCTGAGTTTTGAGCTGTACTGCAAGAGTTGTTCTTCTGCAGACTAGTGATACTTTTCTTTTCTGTATCTTCTCGATTCAGCTCACTTGAGTATTCCTTTAAATGTGTATTACTTTTCACGCTTGCCTTTTTCTTACACAACTAACTCACTTCAATGAGCTTCAACGGTTTCCTTTTATATGGTTGAAGGAACGAACCTTTCTTATAGACAACCCACTGTTCCTGGAGGGTCACTTTCCCACTAGTGTTTGCCACCATCTTGTTTTTAACGCTGGCATTCCACTATCCCAGTTTTCGTGCCGTTGCTACTTTAATTTGAATCTCCACTTGACTGACTTCAAACCTTCGACCTCATGCTTACAATCATCTCTACTACAATCCAGCCTGCTGCAACATCTCGTCTGCACAGTCTCTGCTGCAAAAACTCGTCTGTACACAGTCTCTGCTGCAGCATTTCGTCTGCACAGTCTGATTCAGCTTTATGCCTTGCCATCGTGGTCTTCGTCTGCAAGCTCAGTCCTCTTTGTGAAGCCTTTAAACCTTTTGTTGCTTGTACATATATTAGTTGTTCATCTCGAGTCCTCATAGTAGTTTACACCAGGTGGTCTGCATCATGCCTCTGCATCTGCAATCGTCTGCACTCCTGCATCTGACCTTAATTGCAACTCCCTACTTGATTTCTCGCTTAAACAATCTAACTATAGTACAATTTATACATTTTAGTTTGTTGCATCAATTTCTATACAAATGGAGGGATTGCACATTGCTATCACTATTCATTCAAGATTCTAGGATTCAGTAATGTCTCTGAATCAACATTTCTTCCCTTGTGCTAAATGAATTAGAGTTGCATTATAGTGGTTGTTTAAGAGCAGTTAGATTAGTTGAACTCGATATGGATCAATATCTGAACAATTATGTTAATATGATGGGACAATGAGATTTCATATGATGTCGAAGACTAAGATATCAAATCTAGATCTCGGTTGTCTTGTTTGACAAAGTTATCCACCTTTAATTGGGTCACTTCGCATATCAGCATGTTTATGGAGATAAGAAAATTAGATTTTACTTACATTATATCTTTGATTTCCTTCATATTTTAAGTAGTATACATAAAGAGCAAAACCCCATTGAACTACTTCATGGTTTAAAGATCAATCCTTCTTATAAATCATCAGAGAGAAATACAACACATCCGCTGGTTAAGCAAGTGATGAAGTCCTTCCTTGGAGTGCTATTTGTAATGGCTTTCTACCTTACGCTCATTGGTGGGTAATCAGTATCATTTCATTTTTCTTCGCAACAATGGCCAAATATAAGACTTTATATACTCTAACAATACTGCTATTATAAATGAAAGAACCTTAAAATTCACGACGATACTCTTATAGATGAGAGTATGGAAGAGAATAATGAATGGAATACATAACAGTAAAGTGTTGTGCCATCAAGTGACATTGAGGAAACATGTTTTGGTGGTAACACTGGAAGTAAGGAATAAGAGCTATACACCCACTGTCTTTGTGTCTATATCCTCAAAATATTCTGTATTAGAGATGTGCACATGTGTGTTTTCTCAGTATACACTTCTATGTGTTCTTCTGTTGTTTATCAATGCCGATATATGGCAAAGCTGAAGTTATTACTTAAATAAGTGAAAAATCTCTTGGACAACAAAGATAGTTGTCTATGGTATTTGTACGACCATATATAATTAAACTATGGTGTATGTTCACTGTGCTGGTTGGATCCACTAGTGTTTGCTTATGCTGTTTTATGTATCATAAGTTATAAGTCATATGGGTTCAGATGTCAAGGGAAGTACACTTATGTTAAAGGATTTCGTCAAAAAAAAATTCCTCTGAAATTGGTATTCTAAAATAGGAATTGAGAATCGCTGAGAAAGAAAATCTATCTTCATTATAAAGGTTACAAAAGTTATTCGTGTAAGTGGTTAAGTTGTTAAACAGAAACATAAGCATATGCCTACTTCTTGGATTGATAAACCATGATTTCTATATTTGATACTACCATCAAACTTATTTCCTTTACTTCATGCTAAATATTGGGAGGGTGGTTAGCTGGGAGCAACAAAGTTAAGTTTGAGTTTAACACGGATCAATAAATGATCAAATTAATGATGAGATAACGGGATCTTAGATCACACGTAAAGATTGGATTATTGAATGCATATCTCTTTTGTCTTTGCTAGGAAAACTCACTCACGTGTGATAAATGAATCACACGTAGTTCAAAATCCAGAATTTTGATCCATAAAATATAGTTTCTCGATAATTAACGTGAATAGTAAATAATCGTACGTTATAATTTATTTTACGGGGTTAAAAGAATTATTTGACGATATGATAAGGAAAGAATGCAAAATCTAAATGAAATTCAACCCTAATATGCAATTTCAGGGAAATACGATCTTAATACGAAAATACCGTATTTATATGAAAAAGACCTAACATAATTTTGACACTTATTTCTTTATGTTAATTTTTACTTCACCTAAATTAAATTATTTATCCACTAATTATCCACTAAACACCCACTAATTATCCAATAAAACAATTTTAATTGATTTAGTGTTCTATAAATACAAGCTCTCTTCTCCTGGAAAAATTTCTTACAAACATAAAAACACTCCTTATCATGCAAGAGAAGAGATAAGAAAGAGAAGAGATAAAGGAGAGTTTGAGAAGAAGACGAGAAGTTATGGTTATAAGGCGACGAGAATCTTTTATCATTAATAAGAGAAGGTGATTATCTTGTTTAGAAATTTTATGAAAAATCATAGGCTCTGTAATAAATTCTAATTTTAATATATGTTGAATCCTCACATTTCTAGTTTCTGATAAACTTGATAAATCATGATTTGAAGTTGTGAATATCAAGATATAAATCAAAACGTGTGAATATATTAATCGCTAAAAATTAATTACAAGGATCACTTTGTGACTTGATGTGTAATTACCCAGAAAGAGTTAGGAAATGAGCCTTATATCGATGGAAAGCTCTTGAAGTATAGTTTCCAGAACAATTTAAAAATCTAGATTTGGAGTTATATGAATGGATTTATTAACTGATTAGTAAGAAAGGTCAAACTGTCTGATCTAACAGAAAATATATATTTGAATGAATAAACTGGTATTATTGTTAAGGTTTCATGATGAAAACAAAAAAAGCATTGTGTCTGTTATATGTATTATGTGGTGACTTGATGGTGATATTTTTTTATCGATCTTGTAAGGTCGTTTTGATATGAGAGTATCTCACTGCAGGAGATCCTGAGTTTCGGTTTGGGTGATCCCTTTTTACGGATGTCCCTTTTTACTAAAGTTGTAGAGAGCTTACTTATTAAATTGAATAAGCCTCATCATTGACACAATTATAACATTGAGGATATTTATTGTCTGTCATCTCTGTGTGATTGATATGAAGGTAAGTATAAAAAGATCTTGAGTAAGCTGTTGAGTGCAGCAGTGCATAAGATTTGGATTGGGGACCTATCGTGTCACAATGTCATTGTGTTAATTTGTTTGATATGGAGGTCTATACTGTCATACTAGAAACGGTATGATGGTAATAAATGACGTTGATGATGTCTGGAGTGTCGATTGACGTATGATTTCGAACGTTATTTCACGATGATAAATGTGCTTATATGAATAGGACGAATCACTGATATACTTGTTATGATAATTATTAATGTCAGATTAACGTGATAAAATCCAGAGTGCTGAAATAAATGTTCCAAGTGATCATTAAAAGTGTGACATCATATGTAATGGAAAGTCGGAACGTTATAATATTTGTCGCATATTCCATACTAAAGACATGGGATCCCTTAAATAGTTTCTCGGTATCGAAGTAGCAAGTTCTCAAACTTGTTTATTCCTTTGTTAGCACAAGTACACACTTGACATCTTAACTGATAATGGCTTTATTGGAAGTCGACCAGCAGCTTTTCCCATGTAACCCAACCTCAAGCTCAATGATTCTGATGGATCAATCCTCTCTAACCCGTCTTATTATCGACGACTTATTGGTCACCTCATTTACCTGATAGTTACACGGCCTGATATTGTTCTCACAGTGAATCTTTTAAGCCAATTTATGCACCGACCTCATCAACCTCATTTGGATGCAGCTCATCACCTACTTTGATATTTAAAGGGCTCTCTTGGTCAAGGTATTTTCCTACCAGCTACAAATACTCTTACTTTATCTGCCTATTGTGACTTGGATTGGGTTAGTTGTCCAATGACTCGTTGCTCAACAACCGGCTACTGTGGAAAACGAAGAAACAACCAAATGTTTCTCGATCTTCGGCCGAAGCTGAATACCGTGTCATGGTGGATACTTCATGTGAGCTTGTTTGGCTTCGGTTCTTGTTGCTTGAATTTCGCCTACCTCCATCATGGCATGTTCCATTGCACTGTGATTATCAAGCTGCCCTTCATATTGCAGCGAATCCTGTGTACCATGAAAGTACCGAACATATTGAACTGGATTGCCATGTCGTTCATGAGAAGCTGCAGCAAAGTTTCATCACACCCACCAAGATTGCTTCTACACAACAAATTGCAGGTTTATTTACGAAGTCCCTTGGTCGCACACAATTGCAATATCTTCGGTCCAAGCTCGGCATTCGTAGCCTCCACGCTCCACCTCAAGGGAGAGTGTTAACGGTCATATTTGCATATTAGGTAGTTTCCTCCTCTTGTATTGTTAATGATCTCTGTAATATTGTACATTAGGAAGATCTTTATTTGTTATCTCTTATATTTAGATAGTTAGGATCTTTCTATCCGATAATTGCTCCTCTGTACTTGTATTTAAACGTTTGATTCATTCAGTGAGAAGATCAACACATTCAAGCACATTGAGTTCTAACAAATCTATCATCTATCATATACTCGAACGGTCCCACATATTTTGCAATATATAAGTATTTTTCACTGTTATATACGTATGAATACAGGTCTCATTTTCATATCAAATCACGTTTGATCATCCCGCAATATATATTAGGTTTAAATACGTAATTTATACTATTATTGATGGTTGACGATAAATTTATAAAAAATTTCGTTTGATCGTCGTTATACGCATCTCAAATTTTACTTCGACATACGTGCAAAGTCAAAAAATTACAAAAATAGTGAGACAGAGAGAATATATAATTATACAAAATTGCATACGGCATGAGGACACGACAAAATAATCTTATCATTTTAAAATTTTTTTATGTCTAATCAATTAATTAAAATATAAAATATAAACTTATCTTCAAATTGTAAACATTCGTTTATCAATTTAAACTAAAAAAAATTATCAAATGGTGTCATAAAAGGATTTATATTATTAATTGGTGGAACCTAACCTTTATTAATTATCAATCAATCATATAAATTTTTTAAATCTCAAAAGGCCCTTGTATTTCCAAAAAGAAAAATACAAGGGCCTTTTGAAACTTCAATTTTAAAATTTGCAAATCAATTTTAAAATGGAAATACAATATTGAAACTTCAATCACAGACTCCTTTGTTGTCATCGTCTGTCGTTGTTGCCACAATCGTTGGAGCTGACAGCGAGGAATATATACACAAACAACAAAGTACAGTATGAAAGAGGGAATTGAAGATGGAAATGTGATTATGTAAACTTTAATTTTGTGGCTCAAGGCAATAGATTGAATAAAAGGGACACTTGGTATGTACAATACAATAATCTATGAAATTCTTGTTTATAGTTTTTTTTTTTTAAACTCCATTGAACAATGAGAGCCTCCATCTCTATTTATACTAAATATAAACCTGTAGCTTTCCATCCATTGTTTCTAGCCTCAGTTTTTCCAGCTGTAGTTTTACTGTTTTTGTTGTTTTCAGTTGCTGTTTTGGTGTTTCCAGTTGCAGTTTTGTTGTTTCCGGCTGCTGTTTCCAGCTTGTTTCCAGTTGCAGCTTTCCAATGGATGAAGATATTAATTTTAGTCAACAGATTATGTTTAGCTTTAAAATTGTAAACATGATGTACTCTCTTTAAGATATTAATGCCCCCTCTACAAGATGAAGATCGCTTTGGGTTGTAGGTGTGTATACCTCCAGAATACAACTAAACCTCTCTTGGGCGTTGCGGGAAGCGCTTTTGAAATGAAACCTCTTGGAATCTCTTTGAGATAGTGAAAACTCGATGTTTGATTGTTAATGATGAATGTGTTTCAATCTGATTTGGGAGGCAAAATATAGAAGAACTTTTGTTCCAAAATCGAATAAACACATCATGCACGAATGGTTGCATGAAAAGACACCTTAAGGAAGTTTGAAAAATAGTTTTATGCATAGGTCGCGGTCATGATAGGGCCCGTTCATGGCCATGAACTATGCAAAAATATGTTCCAATTTTGGTATAATAGTCTTTCACGGTTATGACATCCTTCATTGGTTCAAAAACAAAACTTTTGATTTCCAAAAATTATTGAGCACCATTTATCCAATCCCAAGCACAAGCCTAATCCTTATGTACACTTATTTGCCCATAAGTGTGAGTGACAACAAATCCATAAGTGGGTGGATATTCATCCTTGCGCGGGTGGTGCAGTTTCTTGAAGTAGTAAGAAGCAAATGTGCATTTCACATTCGGTCATGGAGACAGAGTTTATTGCTCTAACTTCTTGTGGAAAAGAAGCAGGCTGGATGTCACCCACCAGTTATGGATTTATGCATGAATGTCCCGTAAGTTGGATGTCACCCACTTATAAAAGACTTGTAAATATATATTTTGATAAAAAAAAACAATATATTAGTATTAATATAAATAAAATAATATCAAAATGGTCAAATCGATGGTTCAACCAGTGACCCATTAACCCAGAGGCTAGGTCGGATCGATGTTCGGTTCGGTTCTGATAACTATGGCTATATTAATACAATAACTTTATCGATCTCTTTCTTTCCCTCTCACTATAACTTTTACGCTTTGACATATATTTTAACATATTTTTTCAACATCTTTTCAACTTTTTATCACTTTATCACTCTACATTTTTTTTTATAGATAATCTCTATTTTACATAATCTAATGCAAGTGCTCTAATCTCGGGTACGCACAATACATTAAGAAGAGTTAAGCGCTTTTCGGAAGTGAAATTATCTCAACGGTTTCCTTGCCATTGATCTTGACACGTGCTTCATTGCCCAATACCACTTCGCTATCTATTGTCTCTCCAAAGGTCTTGGACTTAACACAGTCTTTACACACATTTGTAGCAACGGAATCGAGCCACAACCACTAACTTCATTTGTGGTGTTGACTTTGGAGATCATGGAAATTAAACGAGACTCATGCCGGTCACCATCATCACAGGATATTTCTCAACCATATTATCGTTGTTAAGATAAATGTTTTTATAGAATCGACATTTTCGTGTATAGTGCCTCACACACATGACACATGCCATTCTTCTTCTTCTCGGCGTTGTGTTGCCTATTGTGTTAGCCAGTCCCCTTGGTGGATTTGGAGCCTTTCTTCTTAAAGCACCGACAATTCCTTTTCACTTTCAAGGCACTCTTTTAGGAGTTTGCCTCCACATTATGCACATTAGACCCATAATATTTGCCTTCGCGTAAATGAGTCTCCTCATGTATGCGAGGATGTTTAGAGATTTGCTCAAGGGTGTAGTCCTTCGACTTGTGTATTAGTCTCTTTGCATAGTCTTTCCAAGAGGGAGGGAGTTTGGCTATGATCTTCCCCGCTTGGAAATACTCAGGCAAAGAGTTCTTCAATGATTTGAGTTTATTCACAATCACTTGAAGGGCATGTACTTGTTCCAATAATGGTTTATTATAAACCACTTTGAAATCGAAGTATTTGAATATTAAATACTTATTACTACCTTCCTCTTCGACCTTGTACTTGTACTCTAGAGCTTTTCATATCTCCAAAGGTGACTTCACATGCATCTACGAATAGATCATACAAGAGGTCAGAAAAGGGTGTTGAGGATGTGGCCACGGCATAGCATCTCATCTTCCTCATGCTTCTTCCTCTCTTTTTACAAGCACTCGTTCTCTACAGCATTTGGTACTTCTTCCTCTACCTCGTATTGACTATTAATACCTTAAATTTGTTAGGGATATGTACACAACCAATAAAGTACAATATGGAAGAGATAATTGAAGATGAAAATATGATCGTGTTTAGCTTATAACCGTAGACGTGGTTTACTATCTTTAAAATATTAATCGCCCCGTCTTCAAGATGAAGATTGCTTTGGGTTACAGACGAGTATACCTTCAGGATACGACTAACCCTCTCTTGGGCATTGTGGGAAGCGCTACCAAAGTCATACCACTTGGAATGTCTTTAGGATAGTGAGAATTTGATGTTTGATCGTTGATGATGAATATGGATGAAAGAATGTGTTTCAATACGATTTAAAGGCAACACACACACATACACATATATATATTTATGAAAAATATATATATGTTGTAAAAGATAAATTAGTGGCTGTTGTAAACTGTATCTCTTTTTTTCGTGAATTGTATCTTGTTCTATTGTGAACTGTAGTTTCAAAGATAAAAAATGACAAAAAAATGATGCAATTCACAATACAATAAGATGCAGTTCACAAAAAGAAGAGATGCAGGCTGCTGTTACAGCACCAACAACGTACCGTATATATATATATAAAAGTTTATCCCAAAACCGAATCAACACATCCATGCACAAATGGTTGCGTGAAAAGGCACCTTAAGAAAATTTGAAAAATAGTTTTATGCATAGGTCACGACTGTGACGGGCCCTGTTCACGATCGTGAACTATGCATCAATATTTTCCAATTCTGGCAGAGTAGCCTTTCATGATCGTGACATGCCTTGTCACGGTCATAACACATTGTTTCACGGGTATGAAATGGTGCACTGCCTCAAGTATTCATTTCAGACATTGGTCATAGTTCAGGGCCGTGACGTCCAAAAACAAAGTTTTTGATATCCAAAAATGTTTTGTATGCGCAAGAAGTAATATTTACCCAAACCCAAGTCCGGCCCGCGTGGCGTGACGTGCGTGTGCGCACGTGTGCTTCCAGTCTCACTATGTCTTTTCATTAATTCAAAGGATACTACTATATATACCCTCTTTTCACTAACCCACTATCAACGTAGGTAAAGATTTCCTAACAATCTTATTTTGCTTCTTTGTGTGCAACACTTCAAGTTTCTACACAAACTTGATTAATCATGCTCTATGCTTCCTTAACTACATTTAGTGGAGCAAAATATCAACAGACAGTGCATGATCTATAGAGCATAGTGTGTGACCCATGGAACACAATGCATAAGCCATAGAACACAGTGCGTCTCACTTATAATACAGTGCACCCCATGGAATATAGTGCATAACTCATAGAACACAGTTAATGTAACAACAAAATAGTGCGCTTCGTCACAAATAAAGTATCCCCTTATAAGGCCTGAAAATTCTCTTAAGGACAAGTTCTCTTCTTCACCATAACCATGACCATATTCATCGTACAAGGGAAAAAAAAACCCTAATGAAGTTCTTTTTCATATAAATGATGTCCAACTTCTTTGTCCATGTTGTCCAAGAAGTTCATGGTTGGTTGCTTTCTTTGTTGAACCCAACTGAGTTTAGACGAGGGACCTAGAGGGTGATCCTAGTGATGAAATTCACGACGAAAAGATGTTATCATTGGTGAAGGCTGTTGATTGTAGTCGATCACGTAGGAAGGAAGTTCTTGGCGATGGAAGTTGAAAACTAAGAGAGAAAAGTATTGTGGTGACGATGGGGAAGGAGATGAAAGGGATGATCACCGAAGAGTAGAAAGTAATGTGTGGTTATGACGACAAAAGTATGTGAATTGAATTTATGGTTTGCAAATGAATATTTATGGAGAAGGGTAGATCTGAAAGATATTGTTTATTTTTTGTTTAAAAAACAACACCAAAAGTAATTAACAAAAATATAAATTACTAAGTGTGGTTTTTGTTTTCAAATTACGGATTAGTGAAACCAATTTTTAATTTTTTTTTACGGATTGATTCATTTTTTGAATTTTTTTTGCTTGATCTGATTTGTCCTTCAATCTGTAACACTTTCCTTTCATTAGGCCTTAATCAAATCTTATATTTCTTTCCTTTTTTCGTATCGATCAGATTATTTCCTTTTGTTGAAGTACTTCCTTAATTTAGTCTGCTCCTCAAATCAAATAAAATCCCCTTCATCAGCCTGCCACGACCAATCACAAAACCCTCTTTCGTAAACGTTGTTAAGGACGGATTTTTGTCCGTCTCTAAAATGCTATTTTTTTAGTGAATATATGAAAGTTATATTCTGTCTAAGTATTATTTAATCATAAATTTTGTATGGGCTCCACATCGATTTCTTTATCTTGGTTACCATTTTCTTTTTCAAGCCATATTTATTACTATTTTTTTAAATCATGCTCACAATATATTGATTTATTGTTTATTAGAAGAACAAAATTCTACCAAATTTGGTACCATGGTTGATACCCTATGCAAAATGCGTATATAATTTGTTGACATCCATGTTAGATTTGTGACCAGTGTAATATTAAAAGGAAAATCCACGAAAACAGAACAAGTGTAAGTCATATAACATACACGGTTGGATCGTTCTTTGATTATTTCATTGATCAACATATTTTTTTTATCTTCATTCTAAAGATAAAACTTCATATACTTCTCTATGACAATCGGATAACATATACAATGATGTACCGATGATTTTACCTCCTACAATGTCAATTTTGTGGTAGATCATATAACAATTGTTTTGACTGCTTGCATAACTCTAATAACACAGGACTATGTAACTTTGATCTACCTTCCAGTGCATAACTATATAGGTGCATTACTTGTGAACTTTGATAATATTAGTGTACATTTGAAATTTTGAAATTTTGAAATTTGAAAATGCTCCTGCATTGTTCACAGTCGTGAACACGTCACGGCCATGACCTATGCATAAAATTATTTTCCAATTTCTTTTGTGTCTTTTCATAGAACTTGTTCATGCAATCTTTTATGATATTTTGAGAGAAACTTTCTTATATATATTTCCTCCCAAATCTGATTGAAAAAAAAATAAATCATTCATCCACATCCATCATCAACAATCAAACATCGAATCCTCATCATCTCAAAGAGAATCCATGGGGTTTGATTTTGGAAGCGCTTTTTGCAACATCCAAAGACTTGATCGTATCCTGAAGATATACTCGCTTGCAACCCAAAACAATCTTAGTTAAGAAGAGGGGGCTATTAATACCTTAAAGAGAGTAGATCACGCCTACGATTCTAAGCCCAAACATTATTACACTCCTATCTTCATACCCTCCTGTATTATTGGACTTCGTTGTTGGTGTACATATTTCGCAACAGGTTTAAGATATTAATAGTCATTGAAGATGGATTCCAATTCCCTAAAGTTGATGGAAAAATTCGACAGGAATAACTTTTCTCGTTGGCAAGACGAGGTGCGGTTCCTCTATAGCGTATTGAAGATCTTCTATGTCTTTAATCCGGATCTTTTATCGATCCAAGAGGATCCAAAACCAAAGGAGGGAGAAGCATCAAATGTCGCAGAGATCGAGCGCTTGCACAAGGAATGGAAGAAGCGCGAGGAAGATGAGATGCTATGCTGCGGCCACATCCTCAACCACTTATATGATCTGTTCATGGATGTGAAGTCACCTCTGGAGATATAGAAGGCTTTGAAGTACAAGTACATGGCCGAAGAAAAATGTACTGATAAGTATTTAATATTTGAATACTTTGATGTCAAGATGGTTGATAATAAACCTTTAATTGAACAGGTACATCCTTCAAGTGATTGTGAATAAATTCAAGCCCTTGAAGATCTCTTTGCCTAAGTCTTTCCAAGTGGGGACGATAATAGCTAAACTCCCTCCTTCTTGGAAAGAATATACAAAGAGCAATCTCTAAGCATCTTCACATGGTGGGTCTAATGTGTATAACGTGGAGCCAAGTTCATCAAAGAGTGCATTGAAAGTGATAAGGAATAACGAGGGGTTTTAGAAGAAAGGCTCCAAATTTAGCAAGAAGACCAGACATGTGTCATGTGTGTGGTAAGCCGGGGCACTACATAAGGGAATGCTGATTCCGCAAAGGCATTGATCTTAACAATGCTATTGTTGTTGAGGAACATCTTGTGATGATGGTGACCGGTATGAGTTTCGTTTTCATGAACTCTTAAGGCAATATCACAAGTGAAGTTAGTGGTTGGAGGGTTGA
This sequence comes from Drosera capensis, assembly GCA_001925005.1. Classification (NCBI taxonomy): domain Eukaryota; kingdom Viridiplantae; phylum Streptophyta; class Magnoliopsida; order Caryophyllales; family Droseraceae; genus Drosera; species Drosera capensis. The sequence continues at coordinate 164,990 of LIEC01012537.1, read as the reverse complement.
TTCCGGTGTAATCGTTCATGTGTGCAAAGATCGTGATATGTATGGCGAAGTGCTAATGGGCAATGAAGCATGTGCCAAGATCAAGGGAAAGGGGACCGTGGAGATCAATTTCACCTCTTAAAAGCGTTGACTCTTATCAATGTGTACCTGAGATAAGGAAAAATCTGATCTCAGTTGGTTTCTTAGATTAGAAAGGATTCAAAGTGTCTATTGAATCAGGAAAGATGATTCTCACAAAGAATGGAGTCTTTGTTGAGAAATGGTATTCTTGTAATGACATGTACAAACTAAGTATTGATATTCATAATAATATTCCTATTGCTTATGTTCTTGAGTCTTCTTCTTTATGGCATAAAAGCTTGGCACATTTGAATTCAAAATACATCAAAAGCATGCAAAATCTTGATATGATCAAAATCGACAAAGATGACATTGAGAACTATGAAATATGTGTGAAATCCAAAATGGTAAAGAAATCCTTTCATAGTGTAACGCCCCACCTTGGGTGGAACAAGTCATTGCCACCACTCAAACCGGGGTTCATGTTCGAGTCGCAAAGGCACTTGTATAGGAATAACATCATAACAAAAGAGTAGTAAGTTCAAAACATTATTGTAGCATATAAATGCGGTCATAAACTAAGTTTGCTCGCTAGTCATCATACCCTTGCCCCGCTTGTCTTCCTCAAAACATTGAAAAACATTGAAAAATAAGACAAAGATCTAAGCAACTATATTATGGAACGTAAAAACATAGAGGTCTCAATGTAACGGTTTTAGGTGTTTAAAAGCGATATATGTGAAAGCATTGCGAAACATAGTATTTAGGCAGTTACAACCAGCAAACACATGATTATTATCTTGCGTAAAGTTGGTTCTTTAAATCTAAAACAGAGAGAACATGACACATATAGAATACAAACACACTTGAGCTTTCGATGTAACAATTACGCACATGTGAAAGAGATAGTCATGGAAGCATAGTAAAGCTTGTCGTCTAAATAATTTCTTGCATCGAACACTTGCAAAATGCCTTTATTTGACTTCTGGTTTGCGGTTTTGAAGTAAGAAATTAAGCAAAAAAAACTTGTAGCATTTAAACAAACTTGGTCGCAAGTGATCATTTTTCGGAGAACTTGAGTGGTTATGACATGTTAGGTGCACCTAGGGTCGACGAGGACCCATCGATGTACTTCATTGTCAACTGCATATGTTTGGAGCATGGATACATGAAATAGGTCATGTATCTTGGACAAGTTTGGTGGCGATAAAACATACTCCCGATGCGCGCTAAGATCTAGAATGGCCCAATGTATCTCGGGCGCAACTTCCCTTTCTTGTCGAACTGGAGTACGCCCTTTGTCAGTGAAACCTTCTAAAATACATATTCGCCCACTGAGATCTCTAATGGTCTTCGCTTGACGTTAGCATACTTTGCTTGAGGATCTTGTACAACTTTAATTTTGGACTGTATCAAGTTGTGTCCAGAACTTTGCTTGAAAACGAAAGTCTTAATCGGACACGATTGTGTTAGGAACTCCATGTAGCTAAACAATCTCGTCGATATACTCCTTTGCAAGTTGCTCCAAGGTCCACATGTTCTTGATGGCGAGAAAGTGGGCTGACTTAGTAAGTCGATCAACTATCACGCATATAGTGTTCAGTCCGCGAGGAGTCATGGGCAAACCAACAACAAAATCCATCGCGATTGATTCCCATTTCCTTGTCAGAATATCCAAAGGTTGAAGTATTCCATCGGGTCTCTGATGTTCTATCCCGATCTATTGACATGTCAAGCATCGAGATACATACATGAAAATGTCCTTCATGTCATTCCACTGGAAGTGCTTTTGTAGGTCGTTGTATATCTTATTACATTCGGGATGCACGGAGTATGACGTCTGGTGTGCTTTTTCCATAATTTCCTCATCAACTCATCCTTCGCAGGGACGCAGAGTTCCTCTTGCAAACGTAAAGAGCCATCATCATATACTTTAAAACCGTTAGCATTGCTGCTAGCGATTCTTTGGAGAATCGTCTTGATTTGAGGGTCATCCCTCTGAGCCTCTATGATCTCATCCATCAACGTCGATTTAACATCCAAGGCCATTAAATGTCCACGCTTCTCTGCGCTTACAATGGAGATTTCCAACCTTCATAGATCTTCCATGATATTCCTTAGAATTGTATCCATATCATTCACACCTCCACCCTTATAGCTCAAAGCATCGGCCTCAATATTCGTTTTATCAAGATCGTCCACCCTTATAGCTCAAAGCATCGACGATTTCCAACCTTCATAGATCTTCCATGATATTCCTTAGAATTGTATCCATAGCATTCACACCTCCACCCTTATAGCTCAAAGCATCGGCCTCAATATTCGCTTTATCGATATGATAGTGAATGTCGGTATTATAATCCCTCAAGTATTCCAACCATCGTCTTTATCTCATGTTCAATTCTTTTTGAGTGAAGATATACCTGAGGCTTTTGTGATCAATGTAAATCTTGCAAGAAACCCCATAAACATAGTGGTTCCATATCTTTAGAGTAAAGACTGCTATAGCAAGTTCGAGGTCACGCATAGGATAGTTTTGTTCATAAGGCTTGAGTTATCGCGAGGCGTACGGAATCACTTTGCCATGTTGTATCAACACACACCCGAGTCCATACTTCAACGCATCACTATACATTTCAAATCCTTCCTAGCCTGACAAAAGTACAAAATCGAAGCAATAGTGAGGCATTCCTTCAGCTTTTGAAAAGCCTATTCATATTTCTCATCCCATTCAAATTTTGTAACTTTCCTTATGAGATTCGTCAACGAAAGTGCAATCCCTGAAAATTCTTTCACAAACCTTTGGGTGTACCCGACAGGTCTAAGGAAGCTACTGTAACGCCCCGACTTTCCTGTATTTTATCAAAGAAAACTACGTGACATTAATGTCGCCGTGGTTCACTACCCCAGTAAGGCATAATCAATTTATCCTAGTTTAGGCATATAAAACAATTGAAATTATCATTAACTCAAATTGTTTTACTCATTTATTTTACAGACACTCATTATATATAACCTTTTATTTCACCAGATCCTCATTAAGTCTCAAAAGTGATATTTTACAAAATCTAGGTGAGTTATTTATGAATGCATCCTCGCCTACTAGTGCACTCCACCATCATACTCATTACCTGAAAAGAAAGAAAACAGAGGAAACAAGAAAAGTTGTCGTGAGATATAGAAAATTAATAACGTGTCGGCCCCCTTCCTAGGGGATATACGAGAAATGTAAAAGAAAAAAGTTTGATCGCTTAGATCATTAATTCTAGCACCCTGGAAGTAGCACAATAAGCAAACTGAACACTATTTAATGTAAACACACAAAGTAACCAAACAGTCATCAATCCAGAGCACATAATCATACCAAGCATTTCTTTTCCCCCGACCATCAACCAAATATCAATCCCTATATATCTCATTTGAAAAATGTCCCAATAATGCTCTAGGAGCATACCAAAACCAATATGTACACACATTGTGACTAGATCGAACTCTTTTCATATTTTTTGGATGGATCATCCAGTAGGGAGGCCAAGCCCTAACTGAAACCCTGAGTCTCTTGTAGTGAGTATCCTAAATATTCATCCCTGCATATCTCATTTGCAAAATGTCCTAATAATAATCTGGGAGCATATCAAAATCAGAGTGTACACACATTATAACAAAGTTCGAAGTCTTATTTTTCATATTCTTTGCTGGGTCACCCAGTAGGAAGGCCAAGCCCTAACTAAAGTCTTGGGTCTCCTGCAATGAGTATCCCAACAAACCAGAACGACCTCCCGTGTTGCTACATGCATGCAAGTGAATACTCACAGGTAGTCCCCTTGACTAGTCCCTTCTGATGTGTGTATAAACACGTATTTTATTTATGTTAAACCTATTATTTTCTCATATGAGTTTTTTATTTCATGGTTTTAGTTTAGTTTATATTTTTGGACTTGGATACTGTTGTTTGTGTGTTTTTATTGTAGATTTGATTAAGAAAAATAACTTTTGACAACTCATGAATTAGATGGAAAAATCTGATCATGATGAAGTGTGATAATTTGGAGATCACTCATGTTGATTTCGATGATTTCTGGTGATACTCATATATGCATTACATGATGGTGTTAACGTTCAAAGTCGTTTGGAGCTGTTTTGAAACTAAATCGATACTTTTGAGACTTATTTGAGCATGAATGATCTATAAAAGTTAAACAACGCATAGATGATGATTCAAGACTATTTTGAGGATACAAATGATTTGAATTTATGTACTAATTGATAACTAAAATTTAGCACTATGACCGATTGATAATTAATGAAATAAATACACAATAAATGATAATTCTCTCATCTTAAAATTGATGTTTTGTTTATTAGTTAAAAAAAGGACAATTTATAATATTGAAAAAACAAACACTAAATAAGCCACTAAAGACTACGTCAACATTGGAATCTTGCTAATTAATTGCTTAAATTTGCTAATCAATTGCTACCTGTTAAAATATATGATTAAAATCAATATAGATTTAGGTATTATTCTTAATTCAAAGTTGTTTTTATTATTTATAACTTGATGGCAATATACAATATTTCATTTCTAACAATCATTTACATATGGGTTGCTGGGTGGTTGTTTTTGTTTCGTACAACATAGTGTGAACGCCATGATATTATGATCGTACATATATTGTTGTACACATGGTTTTTTTTTTTTACACGGTTAATGCCATCGTATATATATCGCTGTATAATTCACTAGCTAGAAGTTTAAAACGTGTGTAAACCAGCTAAATTGAGATTAGACATCTACAGACTAGACAAAAACCACCAAGAGAAAAAAGGAGTGCGGCAGGTCATACATAGTCTAATTGATTGAGATAAGAACACATTCATATCGGTAAGCCATCAGGATCGATGTTTTGGATCGCAAATATAACAAGCATTCTTCCCTCATCACAACAGGGACAACCCTACCAACAACTTAAGCCTCATGCAAGGATGCAAGTCTTGCACAAGTGACATGGCAGATTTTCAGACATTTTTTTAAAGTGAGTCTGGATAGATTTTTTCTTTCTTTATTTATTTCTCTTTCTTTTCTTTTCTTTCTTTTTTTTTCTTTTGGGGTAAAAATCGCTATTATCAGAGAGGCTCTAAACCAAGTTGTAAGTTGTGATCTTGTATTGTCGAGTAAATAATAGAGAAGAGCTTCTTGAGTTGTTCTATCGATCATTTTTAATAGTTTTTTTCTAGCGATCAATTGATCGATGAGAGCTGGAGAACTATCTGCAGAGGTACCAGTTGAGAAACTAGGTTATGAACGCTAGAAGGTCTTTAATCAATTTAACAAACAACGAACATGGAATGCTTTCATATAATTAACTTGAATTAGCTTACGACAGATTGTAACAGGAAACACAACAGATAGTAAAATTCACCTGGAGATACAACAGGGTACAATGCTAAACTTGCCGCCGAATCTATGGATATGACTCATCCAACCATGCTTCTTTTCCTCCCTCTTTGTCTAACTGCAATTAGAAAAGAAAAAAAAAAAAAAAAAAGCACACCAATCAACTAACACAAGCTACCCGAGATCCGTGCATAAGCCAAGGACATGTGTCACATAGTTCGAGCATTTAGTTAAAATCCTCATGACCAGGGTTCAATTTAGAAGTTAGAACCCATCTGTTGTTTCACAGCACATGAACTTAGTCTATAATCCCAAAGTTCACCCAGAAAGAGACAGTTCCAGGCTCCCTAATCATTAGACTTGCACAAGTAACATAGCAGTAAAATTAAATTAAAAAAAAAAAATTGTAAATGTGAAGGTGCCTAAACTTTATGCGGGACTCAATAAAAACTAATAGAGATAAAGAAGTCTAAAGCAAGCCAAGCACCTTGAGCCAGCTTGTTCAATGTGGAAGACCATTGTTTAGAGGATTTCCTATATGCCGAGAGCAAACGATCCATCTGCAAAAAGAAGTGAGATCCAAAAGGGATAAATCATTGCCCGATCCCCTTTATATATATGATAAGAGCGATCATAATCCTTCAATATTCTACGTAGTTGATATTGGATAAGCACTGCCAGCATTGTATTTGATTTAAGAACGAAGCAGATTTTGCACTTATCATCTGAACCAGAAAAAACAGCTATGATTACACATCACACCCAAGAAATTACTTTCCTGCTGGATGAAACTTCACAAAAGAGGAAAAGTCACGAGAAGTGACTATGGCTTACCACATTGCCACAAGACGAATGCATCGAAAGCAATGCTCGTTCTAGCACAAACAGATCAACTGCTTTATCTTCTGGCAAGGTTGAAGTGAAGCTCAACCCAAAGTCGATAAGAACCTAAAGAATTTTTGAAAGGAATGTCAATCAAGACTAAACTAGCTAAATACTCAGCTCAAAGTTGCAAGTACCATGATATAAAGTATAAATGATGAGGACTTACAAAAATAAACTCAGATTTTTTTTTTTTCATTTAGTTTGTTTTACATCTAGTCAGATTTAGGGACATAGAGGCAAGATATGGTGCAAGGAAAAAGACTTGGTCCTCAAAATTACCCCTCGTTTAGAAAAATAAAATTCCAAGGAAACATAGTAAGTTTACCAGCTGGTTGGAACCATCCTGGACTAACATGTTGGACGTAGTTAAATCGCCATGGATGAGGCCACCATCATGAAGCTTTGCAATAGCATCACCTATTTGTGTTGCAATATCATCCAAGCGTTCTTGAACAATTCCAATAACTCCAAATTCAAGCAGAATGTCCTTCACAGAGGGACCCTCTATATATTCAAATGATAGGGTATGCAACACCTGATCAACCGCATAGAGAACTGGTGTACGAACCCCAAGTCGTCTAGCTTTTGTCATGCACCTTGCTTCCTGTTCATAGACAATCACTCACGGTTCAAGAAAGTCAAAAGTCAAAACTTGAACTTTACCCCTCAAGGTCGATACATCAAGCAGAGAGGTTTCAAAATAGACACCGTCTACACTGTGGATGCATGCTTTTATATGCCATCCAGCATATTTCACGAAAAGACTACATTTATCAAACTAGAAAAAAGAATATATGCAAAGAAAAGCCACAAAACTCACCGCATTCAATCTTTTAAGGGTAAGCTTTGAGTCCAATGTAGGATGCCGATACTTCTTGGAAAACCGTTCCTTGACTATGGACTTCTTTCCCACAAAAGTCGAAGTGAAAACTCTCTGTAAATATCCACTAGAAGAGACTTAGCAAACAAAGACACAAGTAATAAGAAATCAATTACATGGTATGAACGATAAGAGCTCCAAACATTAGCAAGATCAATTCCACAAATGCCTGGAGGTACTTCCTACGGTACAGCTTCTTTTGATAAGTACTTACAGCTTCAGCACCTTGCTTCAACAGGACAAGAGGTTTATCTTTTTCATCCACCTCCATCTCCATCAATCCGGAGAACAAAATTCGCAAGAAGTCTGAAGGCTGTAGTTTTGAACTGCTGGGAAAAAAAATACAAAAACCGAAAACATACATGTAACGCATGTAGAAGATTAGAGATCAGACTCGGATGATGAACCATTCTACCAAGGAACATAAACATACAGGTAAGGACTTTTCTTTTTCATCAAAAAGAACTTCCACATAAATCATCGTGAAACTTAAACGAATTCGCCAAGTTTATGAACTCCCACAAACAGACCCTCAATACTTCCCAGTTCCCAATGAAACCAAGAAACCAAAGCATAAGGATACGCACGTATACTCACAAATGCAATCCGACCGAAACTGCGTACCCACATACACACACACAAGTCACGCACCCATCAAGCCCATCAATCCCTTCAACCCCTTCAACCAAAAACCACCTTAAAAATCGGTCATTCATCAGATTTCTTACTACCCAGAAACATAAAAAACAAAAATTGGAGCTTGACAATTGAACTGCTCAAGCAACCACCATTCATAGAAGACTTGGCAAAGAAATTGAAATTGAAATTGAAATATTTGATAGATAGAATAACAGAGTGGATCGAGAGGGTTTACCTTTGAAGAGATGGGAGATCGGTTGAATGAGGTGGAATTGAGGGAGAGTGCGATTAGGGTTTACGCGGAAGAAGGGAACGGACCAGAAACGAAAATTGTATTTCTTTATTCAAGGAACTAATTAAAGAGCGTTATCTGCAAGCCTGTGTTTAGTACAGAAAATTACGCTGAAACACAATTGAGAGAGTAGAAAATTACGCTGAAACACAATTGAGAGAGTTTGATGTTTGACGCTAGGTTTGACACCTCATCTTTTTCAAATTAATTGTTTTCATAATTCTTACACAATATATATATTATTTTATTTTATATGTATAAATATAAATATAAATTTTGTTTTCACATCAAATCATATTTGATCGTCCCACAATATGCATTTTATTGAACTACATAACTTACACAATCATTGTTATTCCACGTTAAATTTAAAAAAAATTAAATTTTATTGTCGTTAGACGAGTGCCAAATTTTATATCGACACACGTACCAGTCAATCTGTTGCAATAATTTCGGGACGGAGATAGTATAACGTTTGATTTTTTTCATTATTCATTACGTATTTTTGAGAAGTTTCATTTTTCGTTTTACTAACAAAAGAAAATTAAGAAGTATTAGGTGCATCTCTCTCACTTTTCTGAAATATGATTGATAAAGAGAAAACAATTACAATTAATGAAAAATAAAATTAATTTTGAAACCCAATAAGAAATCAAGATAGTGTGGGGGTATATATCCTGGGATGTATTATGAATTTTCCAAGAAAATTATGCTATTGACTTCATTTCGAAGTAAATAAGTTAGTGTTTTAAGATAATTTTTCAAAAAATGATGTTTAATCATCTCACGACACGAGTCAAATTTCGCATTAGTAAATAAACACAACCAAAGTGTTATAATTATTTTGGGACGAAAAAAGTACCATTTAATATATACTAAAGTACTACCTGTGCACTGCACGATAATATTTTATAATTGAAAGAAAAAGTACTACATAAACTTAAATATAATTTGTATGTTTATCATACAAAAGTTTTTGAATCTCCTGATTATCTTATGCGGACCTTTTGAAACATTTCAACATTTATAGTTAAATTAATTTAAGAAATAAAAGAATATATTACTATTTCTATGCATTGTGTATATTCTATTATTTAAAATATATTATTATATAAATATTGAATGATAGAGATTAAGTGATCCATTATAAACATTTTCTTATAAAACATATAGCTAAGTTAAATTGTTAATTATTTTTGTCTCATAAAATATGTATAGATATGATCATTAGGATTTTTTTTTTAAATTTTTAATCACATAGTTAAGTTAAATTCTATATTAAGATTTAATCTCTATCGTTCAACACAAAATCAACAATCAAAAATTAATTGGATAAAGATACTTTTAATTAAATAGTTAAGTTAAATTTGATATTGTTAAGATTTAATCTCTTTGTTCAACTCGAAATCAATGGTTAGAAATTAATTAGATAATGATTCTATTAGTTTAAATAAAATAAAATTAATTGATTATCCATTAACATTGTTTAAAACACACAAATGACCTATCATACTGTTTCCATCCAAATGGTTTGTCATCTCAAATTTTGTGTAATTATGTACACTAGATTAACATGGTATCTACGTCATTTAAAAGATTTTGAACTTATTGATTGTCTTATGTTTTCGATATAATCCAATTCAGATCATATATCATGTTTCAAATGAATTCGATTATTTTTATTAAAATTTGAGCAGTTCTAGATGAATTGATCTAAGTCTTTAAACTAGAAGTCTATTACAATTCCTATACATTGTTTATAATATAATATGCAAAGTCGATTTCTAGATATAAATTGATGATAAAATTAAAAAGATTAAAGATCTATTATATGGACTCATAAAATAAAATAATTTTTTGCATAATATAGAGATTATTGTGGTTAAGTGATTAATAATCAATATAGGTTATAATTGTTAATTCTCTTATTTAATAAAATAATTTTATAAAAAAAGCTTGAAAAAATTCCCTTGAAGTAGACAACCCTTTTTTTTTCAACGGAAATACCACTTTGATGATTTTATTTTTTTCCCAAAGAAACGAATCTACATTTCCCTATATTGAAAGATTATGTCATTATTTATTTCCCTTTTTTTCTTTTTTCGAATATATCAATCTCTCGTTTACGTAATATATCAATTATAATATGATTGTATTTTTTTTGATAGGCTAACTTCAAGACATTTTATCAACCTCCTTCGAAGAGCATTCACTATTGTTGTTGTTGTTCAACTGCAACTTGTCCCCTTTAATCGTCTTCATCGTCATCAATTCACCGTCGTTGTCGTCGGCTCTTTGCCGTCATCGTCGTCATCATCGTATGCTCATTTTCATGAGTTCTTCATCATCATCATCCATTCGACTTCGTCATTTCGTCGTCGTCATAAATTTGTCATTTGTTCATTGTCACCGTGAGTTCATCGTCATCATCGTCCGTTCTTCGTCGTCGTCATCGCTATGATTTCGTCATAGTCCTTAGTTCATTGTCGTCATCGTCATCATAGTCAATTCCTTGTTTGATTTAAAAACAATGAATTTTTAGGAAACTAAATTTTGGATATAATAATGGTATTTGAAGAAAGCAATATTTTAATTTATTATGGGATAATTGATGGGAATAAAACTATTATAGATATTTTGATAAAATTAAAGCTCCATATCTATCAAGAATTCTCTAAAAAAACAAGGAGGATAAAGTTCTAAAATTATGGAAGGCGTTGTACGGTTTGAAGCAGGTACCGCGAGCTTGAAATAACGGAATTGACAAATACTTTCTAGAGAACGACTTCAAGAAATGCCCTTATGAACATGCTTTGTATGTTAAGGTGAATGAAAAAGGTGACATGCTGCTTCTGTGCTTATATATTGATGACTTGATTTTCACGGGAAATAATCCTACCATGTTTAAAGATTTCAAGAAAGCTATGGCTCGAGAATTCGAGATGACTGACATTGGCCTAATGTCTTACTACTTGGGCATCGAAGTGAGGCAAAATGAGGATGGGATTTTTATTTCTCAAGAAGGCTATGCCAAAGAAGTTTTAAGAAATTCAATATGGACAGATGCATGCCCGTCCTACTCCTGTTGAATGTGCAGAGAAGCTGTCCAAGTTTGTAGATTGAGAAAAAGTTGACCTAACTATGTTCAAAAGCCTTGTTGGAAGCTTGAGGTACTTGACATGTACAAGACCAGATATTCTTTTTGGAGTAGGACTTGTTAGCCGTTTCATGGAAAATCCTATTGTTCGTCTCATGAAGGCTACGAAAGATTGCTTCGTTATATCAAAGGTATAACTGCTTTTGGTATATTCTATTCATCTTCTAATAACACTAAGCTTGTGGGTTATTGTGATAACGATTGGGGAGGAGATGTTGATGATAGAAAAAGCACTACCGGATTTGTTTTCTTCATAGGAAATGCAGCTTTCACATGGTCATCAAAGAAGGAACCAATTGTGACACTTTCATCTCGCGAGGCAAAATATATTGCTGCCACATCTTGTGTTTGTCAAGCAATTTGGCTCAGAGACTTGCTGAAGGTGCTTCAGATTTTTGAAGACCACCCAGCCAGTATATTCATTGACAACAAGTCGGCAATAGCATTGGCAAAGAATCCGATATTAATGATCGAAGTAAGCATATCGATACGCGATATCATTTTATTAGAGAATGTATTGCCAACAAAGTGGTGGAGCTGAAGTATGTAAAGTCCCATGATCAGATTGCGGATATTTTCACCAAACCTCTCAAGGCTGAAGTATTCAACCTCTTAAGGGATGTTCTTGTAGTCACTAAATCAAGATTAGAGGGAGGGGGGGTGTTGAAAAAATAAACTAGATTTGTTGAGAATGTTCTAGAACAGTCTACACTTGTGTATGAATGGTATTATGCATGAATGTTTTTGATGTTCCTTAGATAGATGAATGAATGTATTAAATAGTGATTTATGTATTGAACTAGATTCATGTCAGTAGAGTACTATATAAAGGGCTGTAATGCAAGTATTTTATGAGTGTGGAATAATAATTTATTGAGTGTTCTTTTTCGTACAAGAGAGTTAACTGTCTCTTATTCCAATATTATTATCGCATAATCGTTACACACACTGTGATCGTCAAACCATATAGTTACTCCATACATCATCATCATATTTCAAACTCACCGCAACCTGCGGATCATTGTCTCAGCACAATCCCTAACCAAATCACATCACACATCCGCTCCACAATACACCAAACAATAAATATCATATCGTAATCAAGGGATATCATGAGAGGGGGGGGGGGGGGGGGGGTTGGGTTACCTCATGAGTGGGAGGAAGAAGGGAAGGGTGACTGCAAACTACGGCGACGGCGATAGCGACGTGGTGGAGACGGTAGGCTAGGGCGGTGCCCTAGTTATGAGGCTGTTGGTTGGGCGAGTAAGGGACAGGAAGGAGGGAGGGAGGGAGGTCGTGGGTGGCTGGGCGATGGCGTGGGGCGGCAAGGTTGGCGGTGACAGTGGCGTGCGACGATGTGCTATTGGAGGTGGCTTTGGGGGTGGGTTGAGAGGGAGGGAAGAGGGGAGGAGAGAGCGGGGCTGATCGACGACAGGTGTAGCAGTTACAGGTTGCTTTAAACAACATTGATGGGCATTCCGATGCATGTTGTTTTAAACAACATGGCTACCCACCTAATTGGACTCCACGTTCAGGCTCTCGAAGCAAGAATACAGGCATAACTTCATGTTGTCGTGCTGCTCATTTAACTTAATCCAATGCCATGACCCCTGTCATACCTACACCAGCTTCTCTGACTATAGAGCGGTCACACAACTCTATCCTCTCCTTGCTTTCTGGTAGTAACTCCTCTTCATTTGCCAACGTTGTAATAAAGATCTGAAAAATTTGAGATCATTTATTTTCTTAAATAATAACAAAATAGTATATTATTGAACGAAATAATGAATACAATGGGGTTATAAAATTCGTTTCTCAAAAATCATGACCAAAATATGGTAAGGACCCGAAAAATTCCCTAAAATTTAGTTTCACGATAATTATCATTAATAGTAAATAATCGTAAGTTATAATTTATTTTACTGAGTTAAAAGTCTTGTTTGACGATATAATAAGGAAAGAATGCAAATGTGAATGAAATACAACCCTTATACGCAAAATACATGAAAATACAGTCTTAATACGAAAATACCATATTTATAACAAAATGATCCAAACCTAATTTTGGCACTTATTTTCTTTATGTCAATTTTTACTCCATCTAAATTAAATTATTAATACACAAAAAATATCTTAATTGATTTAGTTTCCTATAAATAAAAGCTCTCTTCTCCTTGAAAAACTTCATATAAACATAAAAACACTACTTTGTCATGCAAGTGAAGAGATAAGCAAGAGAAGAGAAGAAGGAGAATTTGAGGAGAAGAGGAGAAGTTAGGGTTATAAATCGACGAGGTTCCTTTATCATTAATAAAAGAGGTGATTATCTTCTTTAGAAATTTTCTGAAAAATCATAAGCTCTATGATAAATTTCAATTTTAATATATGTTCAATCCTCACATTTCTAGTTTCTAATAAAGTTGATTAATCATGATTTAGAGTTGTGAAGAGTTGTGAATCTCAAGATATAAATCAAAATATGTGAATATATTAATCTGTAAAAAATGATTGCAAGGACCATTTTGTGATTTGATCAGGAATTACATAGAAAGAGTTAGAAAAGAGCCTTATATCAATGAAAAAATCTTAAACTATAGTTTCCAGAACAGTATAAAAATTTAGATTTGGAGTTGTATCCACAGATTTATGAACTGATTAGTGAAATAAGATCAAATTGTCTGATCTAACAAAAAAAAAATATTTGAACTAATAAACTTCTATTATTGGTAAGGTTTCATGATTAAAACACAAAGAGCATTGTATCTCTTACATGTGTTATACAGTGATTTGGTGGTGATATTCTTTCATCGATCTTACTGCAGGAGAGCTTGGGCTCTAGTTTGGCTGATCTCCTCTCGCGGATGTCCCTTTTTCTAAAGCTGAAGAGAGCTTACTAATGAAATTGAATAAGTTTCACCAACGATACAATTATAACATTGAGGGTATTTATTGTCTATCATCTCTATGTGATTGATATGACTGTAAGTATAACAAAATCTTGAGTGAATAGTTGAGTGCAGCAGTGCGTGAGACTTGTACTGGTGACCTATGGTGTCACAGTATCATTGTCTCAGTTTGTTTGATATAGAGATCTATACTATCATACCAGACATGGTATGACGGTAGTAAATGGCGTTGATGTTGTCTAAAGTGTCGATTGACATGTGATTTCGAACGTTATTTCACGATGTTAAATGTGCTTATATGAATAGGACAAATCATTGGTATACTTGTTATTATAATTATGAATATCAGATTGGCATGATAATTTCTGAGTGTTGGAACAAGTGATCCAAATGATCCAAGTGCATCAAAAAATTTTAAACTAATGATATATATGTGAAGTTAGCTTAATTCTTGTTACTAAGTCAGGATGTATGGGTTTTTCCTAACTGAGATATTGGGACCAGCGGTAGTGACGTTACTGACTGGTATCAGAGGCAAAGATTTAGGATAGAAATTAAGTTGAATTATTTGGGAATAAGTTAAGCACAATACAAATGAATGGAATATAAGATGAGTATGATATCATGAGTTATATTAGATTGAACTCATAGGTTGTTTGCTTAATTTGAAATAAAACAACACTTGTGCAAATAAGATCATGCAAGAACAAAACCTTGATGTTTTGAGGATATTTTTGGAATGATAAAGACACTAAGATGTGCTAAAATGATATTGAGAGGATATATATCATATAGTAAATATGTCGTTGAAAATAAGATCAATGTGTCTATCTGGTTAAGCGTCTTGTTTGCTATCTCTACTACGTGTGGTTTGGGATAGAACTTAAAAATAATGAGTTGATATTTATATAATAGAATAGGATTGCAACATATATTGAGTACAATACGAGGGGAATGAGTCAAATGAGTTGAATAAGTGAGATTTACTCTCTGAGACGAGTAATAACTTGATCATGGGAAGGCAAATACATGATTTGATATATGTAAGCAATCTTGCTCAAGTATGAGAAGTTAGTACACTTGATGTTGGAAGATTAAATAAAAAAGTGATCTTCTTTGTCGTCAAGAGAGTGGCAATACCTGCTTATCGAGAAAAGGTGCTAGCATGGTTAGACATAGATGTTTCCAACATGATGTAACACATAAATATTGTGCTTTCAAAAATGAAGTATAAGGAAAAATATGTAGCAATGTGGACTATGGTAGTAGGGAAATCATGAAAAAAAATATTTAATTTTTATTAGTCTCAGAAAAGTATAACTTTGTGAAACGAATTATAAAGTGTTCAGTTGAAAAAGGTGAATAGATATATAGGATATTTGTTATGTATTTGAACGTTGATAGTAAAATTTATCAATTACTAATAATTGTATAAAGTTTAAGATGGAAAATGATGACATATTGCATATGAGGTGGACATGTTATTGGCATAAGATTACCTGATGTTTAATAATTGAGATGGGCAATAGACCTACAGGTTGAGCCAAAATGAGAATTATGTGGGTTGTCTCTCTTATTTAGGTCATCTCTATGCAATGAAATGCTTTGTTAAACCTAATGCATGACAAAGTGACTATAATCAATGATTTCTTATTTTGTTCTATGTTGGGATGAAGGTTATTGGGAATGGAAGAACAAATTGGAAGTAACAAATACTGAGTTAGTTACTCTCTTTGTGTTAAACATTGAGCTAGATCCCTTTATCTTATATGAGCTTCCAAAAAAGCATGGAATACAAATCAAGTAGCGAGAACTGTGACAAAAGGGCAAGCAATCTTTCAGAAAGAACTTAGAGATTTCATCTTTTTAATGCAAAACATATCCGCAAATGTTAATAGCTAGTTTGACAAGATTGAAAACTTCAGCAATAAAGAGAAAATTTTCTCATGTTCAAGAATATCTTGGGATATTTTGAAGTTAATATTTCATAATAAAATCGAGAGCTGAGGAGGTGAAACCTCAATGAACTTTTCACAGATTTAAAGTTTCATCACCACCATAACTCATAAATGCACCTGTTTATCAAGAAGATCTTGGACGGGGTACTATTTGTGGTACCTTTATGTTCCTTACCTTGATTTGGAGTTGTAAATTTTAAGATATAAATCAAAACATGTGAATATGTTAATCTCTAAAAACTGATTATAGGGACCACTTTGTGACTTGATGTGGAATTACACAGAAAGAGTTAGGAAAGGAACCTTATATCAGTGGAAAGCTCTTCAAGTATAGTTTCAGAACACTTTAAAAATCTAGATTTGGAGTTTTATGCATAGATTTATAAACTTATTAGTGAAGAAATGTCAAACTGTTTGATCTAATAGAAAATATATATTTGAACAAATAAACTGATATTGTTGATAAGGTTTTATGATAAAAGCACAAAGAACATTGTGTCTATTACATGCGTTATGTAGTGACTTGGTGGTGACATTCTTTCATCGATCTTGTGAGGTCGTTTCGGTATGAGGGTATCTCATTGTAGGAGACCCTGGGCTCCGGTTTGGCTGATCCCTCTCGTGAATGTCCCTTTTGATAAAGTTGAAGAGAGCTAATTTATGAAATTGAATAAGTCTCACCAAGGAAAAATTTATTAGATTGAGGGTATTTATTGTCTATCGTCTCTGTGTGATTGATATGACTTTAACATTGTGACACGATAGGTCCCCAATCCAAGTCTTACGCATTACTGCACTCAACAGTCTACTCAATATGAGGAGGACCTGGAGAGAAGTGTGATCTAAGTTTTGATGCTAGATGTAACTTAAGTGCCAAAGGTAATCTCATTCTAGAAAGCGATGTCAATTCCGCAACGAAGATGATATGATTCGGTGCATAAAAAATTTTTAGACTAATGATATATAAGTGAACTTAGATTAATTCTAATTACTAAGTCAGGATGTATAGTTTTTTTCTAGCTGAGGCATTGGCCCAGCGGTAGTAACATCATATGTATCATTAATAATTAATGAAAAATCAGGACGTTACAGCTGCAGGTAATAATCTTGTTAAACAATCCTCTTTTGGATCATTGATACGGGTGCAACTGATCATATGGTGTCGGATTCTATGATATTCAGTTCGTTCACAAAACATCCTCGTCCTCCCTCAGTTCGATTACCTAATAGGACAAGCGCACCGTTCACTGGTATCGGGACTCTCCCTTTATTTCCCAATCTCCCTCTTACTGATAAGTTACTATTGATATGTGCCTCAGGTGTTACTCCCACGTGGTCCTCCCATCATCTACGTGCGGCCGTGGCTTTTTCCATGTTTGTCTCATGTATTCATTGGCCTATATAACACAATGAGAATTTTTTGGGAAAGAGAGCATCAAAGCAAAGACAATGAAGGAGCTACCTAGGAAAACACATAAAGAAGTTTTTGTGTTATTGACATGTCTTGTTTACAAACACAATAGAGTGAGTTAAGAGAGATTTGTATTAGGAGAGGTGTATCTCGACCTCTTGAGGTGAAGCTCTTGGTGTTCTGGTATAGCTCGTTTGTAATTCTCATTTGACTAGTGAATTTCTTCGTCGTTGATAATCGTCCGTGATTTTCTCCTTCAAGGATTTATATCTCTATCTCTTTTATTTGTGCAATTTATATTCTGCTCATTGGTATTATATTTTTAACGTTCTATTTTATCCGCTTAGGCTAGTAATGCTAATTTATTAGTGAAGGTAAAATCAATGGATCTTGGTTGTAACAAACTGCTATTAGAGCTTGGAAGAGTTTAATCCTTATTTCCTACACCGGGTTAGCCCACGTAGGGTTAGGAATGAACGTTACTAAACTTGGGAATTAATAAGGTCCATTGAGTTTTTTACTGTCTTGTTTTATTTATCGTAGGTTAAAAGGAAAAATGGCACCAATGAAATTTGAAACAGAAAAATTTGAAGGCATAGATAATTATGGACTTCAAAGAGTCAAAATCGTTGTCTTTATAACCCAAGAATGAATCGAAAAGGTTTTGGAGGTTGATAAGTTATCGACAGAAATAAAAGTCGAAGATAAGATGAAAATGGATAAAAACGCACACACAACTTTACAGCTATTCTTGTCTGATGACGTTCTTCAGAACGTCTTGGAGGAGAAGACTGCCAAAGCTCTTTGGGATAAGATGTCTAACATATATATGAGCAAATCTGTTGCTTCTCATTTGTACATGAGGCAGCGTCTCCATTCCTACAAACTGAAGGAGTCCACTACGTCATTAGAAAAGCATTTGTTTCAGACTATCTTTATTGATCTGAAAAATATTGGTGTCTCCATTGACGATGAAGAAGTAGTGGTGATTTTGTTATCCTATCTCCCGAGCAGCGTTGAGGTCTTTGTGACCACTATGATTCATAGTAGGGACTCTTTGCCACTGAAAGATGTGAAGACCTCAATCACAAGTAGGCAGCTGAGACACCAGCTCTCGGAGTCATCCAGGTCGTGGTGTGTTAAATAATGGGCTATTCATCGGGGGAAGACGAGATCTAAGATAGAAGGATAGATCCAAAGGTCGATCGAAGAGTACCAACTCCAAGAAGTCTGACTCATGTCACTACTGCCATCAGCAGGGACATTGGAGGAACGAATGTCGTAAACTGAAGAATAACCAGATGAATAAAGAAGCCATAGTTGCAGGTATTATTAAGACTCAAACCATCTTGATCATTTTTAGATCCATCGTGGAGTCCTTGGTCGTATCTACTTCAAAGTCAGTGATGGATTCCGGTTGCACCTTTCACATTTATCCAGATCGAGAGGGGTTCTCCACATTTGCTGAGTCAGATGATGGCATAGTTCTTATGGGAAAAATTATTGCCTGTAAGATCCTTGGTGGTGGAGATGTTCGTATTCGTATATAGGATGGTATTGTGCGGACATTAAAAGATGATTGTTATGTTCCAACATTGAGGCGGAACCTTATTTCTTTGGGTTCTCTTGATCATGAAGGATGTTCCTATCATTCTTAGGATGGCGACATAGAGGTCAAGGAGAACCATATGGTGACCATGAAGGCCACGCTTTGTGCTGGATTATACTACTTGATCGGCTTTACGTAGGATGGAGTTGCAGCTGTTGCAAACTCATTATCAGTCCATGGTGGTGAGGCTAGTTCTAAGATGAAGCTATGGCATATGGGACTTGGACATATGGCCAATAGGGGGATGGATGTTCTGAGTTCGGCTGGCTTGTTTGGAGGTTTGAAGACACAGAAACTCGGGTTCTGCGAGGGCTGTGTTCTCGACAAGTCAAAAAGAGTGTCATTTGGTGATGAGGTGCACAGAACGAAGAGACTCGACTGTATGCTTCGATAGGAGGTAAAAAGTCTTTTTTGATCTTCATCGACGATTATTCCCATTATGTCTATGTTTGTTGAAAGAGAAATGGGAGGTATTCTAGACCATCAAGGAGTCGTTGAAATTGATTGAGATGTAGACCGGCAAACAGATCAAGAGACTTTGAACCGAGAACATGATGAAATTTTTGAACAACCAATTTTTGGAGTTCTGTAAGGACAAAGACATTGTGAGGCATCACACTATCATTTACACGCCCCAGCGGAATGGGATAGCAGAGCATATGAATCGAAACCTGATGGAGCGAGCTCGATGCATGTTGATTGGGGTCGGGCTGAAGGAGAAGTTTTTGGCTGAAACTGTTATGATACCCTGTTATCTGATAAACAGGTCATCCTCCTCAGCATTATCTATGAAGACACCTTATGAAGTTTGGTCTAGTAAACCCGCTGAATATTTCAACCTTTGCGTTTTCGATTGTCTTGAATATTATCATGTCAGTAAAGGGAAGTTGTAACCTAAGGCCAAGAAGGCCATCTTTCTTAGATATCAGCCAGGTGTGAAGGGGTATAGATTATACTCTACTGATCCATCATCACCTGGGATCGTTATCAATAGAGATGCCATATTTGACGAGGAGTCAATGTTAGCCAAGAAAGCTAAGAAGAAAGGTAGCATTCGACAGCAGGTGGAGCAAACACGAGCACTCGAGAGATCGACCTTTGGGGTTGATGTAATCTGATGCATCACTGTCTATAATCCAACGATTACAATTTTTAGCCATACTTTTTAAGTGGGCTGACTATGTCGAATGGGATGCTGGGCCTGGAGATCGAGGCCCAACAACTCTAAAAGCCTGGACTGGGTATGGAAGACTTCTGTTGGACTGGCCTGCTGGGCCTCAAGGGTGAGAGCACGTTGGGCCGTAGCAAATGGGCAACAAAAAAGGTTGAGAGTTTATTTGGGCTACGTCTTATTGGGCCTGGGATCCAACACCAAAGATGGGATGTTCTGATGGTGCAAGGTTAAAAAACATGTCTTCGATGGCCCTTGGTGGAAAAACTCTTCTTCTTTCCCTTCACACCTCGTCTTCTTTCTCTTCACGCTGCCTCGCCTCACTTCCTTGGCAGCCATCTTCTCCCACCAAATACACGCTTATCGTACCTCACGGCACCTCACCGAGGGCTCTAGAATCATGCCCTGCCTTCTGCTCCCAACACCACCGCTCACACACTCTGAGCAGACGGTGGCGGAAGGGATGGCGTCTGTGGGCTTGAGTCGAGATCTAGACTAAGACAGGGGTCGAGATCTGGACGACAGTCAGCCCAACACCAACAAGGCAGGGGTCGAGATCTACTTTGAGGTGGTGGGGTGTTTGGGGAATCATCTTCGGCGATAGATGGATCTGTTTAGCGATGGACGGATCTGACCGGATCTGTTCACTTGCACCCTGATACCATATAGAATTTTGAGGTACAAGCACAAACTTGTTATTGCTATTGATAAAAATCTAAGTGTACAAGTTTTATGAATATCCTAGGAACAATCCTTATGTTTATATACACCTTTGAGAGAGTACTCCAGGCTTGTACCGTCCAGGCATGCTCCGGCAAGATCTTCACAGGCGTGATGACCTTCACATGCGTGATGCTGCCATGCTACAAAGTCCACAAAGGCGTGTTGTACAAACTCCATAAAGACGTGCTATATTTAACATCATAAGCCACCTGCTTATCTAAAAGAATACGAGTGTTCGCTTACTAAAGCATTCTCGTCCTCTGAGGTCTGTCATAGTACTAAACAGCCTCTTTCTCATTTTGCTAGTTATGAACATTTCTCACCACAACACAGACCTTTTCTTGCTGTATTAACATCCCCTTGTGATTCCAGGACATATGCAAAAGCTGCAAAGCATCTCGAATGGCGAGCTGCAAAGGACAACTAGATCACTGCTTTCACTAATAATCACACTTGGACTTTAATTCCCCTTCCTCCGGATAAGCGTGCTATTGGTTCGAAATGGATTTTCAAAATTAAACAAAAACCTGATGGTTTGATTGAGCACTACAAAGCTCGCTTGGTTACAAAATGTTATATGCAAATAGAGGGTGTCGATTACCATGACATCTACGCTCCCGTTGCCAAATTAGTCACTGTTTCTATTCTCCTTACCATTGCCATCTCTAAATCTTGGCCAATTCGCCAACTTGACATTCACAATGCTTTTTGAATGGTGATTTTTCATGAGAATGTTTTCATGCTCCCTATACTTGGATATCTTCGTAAGGGGGAGCAACTTGTTTGTAAGCTACAACATTCACTCTATGGCCTCAAACAAGCTGCACGGAATTGGTACTCTAAAGTTTCTACTGCTCTTTTTACCTTTGGATGTAAGCAATACAAAGCTTACCACTCTCTCTTTTATTTTTACCAAAATAATGCGTATGTCTTCTTACTTGTCTATGCTCACTACCTCGTCGTCACAGGTTCTAAAATCTCGATCATTGAACACGTCAAGAACCACATTTGTCACACCTTTCATACCAAGGATATGGGAGTTCTCAAATATTTTCTTGGTATCGAGGTTGCTCGTTCTAAGAATGGCCTTTATCTTTCCCAACAAAAATATACACTTGACATTCTCCAAGATTGTGGCTCCACTAGTTGTCGTCCAACTGATTTTCCTATGGAATAAAATCTTAAGCTCACCGACACTAGTGGTCTTTGTAAAATTGTTTGAGGTGAATTATTGATAAAATTAAATTGTACAAATTGAAAAATATCCTAGGAATAATCCTTATGTTTATATATAGCTTTGAGGGAGTGCTCGAGGCGTGTACCGTCCACGCGTCCACCGAAAAGATCTTCATAGGCATGATGATCTTCATAGGCATGATGCTGCCAGTGCAAAGTCCACAAAGACATGCTATATTTAACGCACCCCCCTCAAGTTAGGCTGTGCAAATCGAAAAAGCCCAACTTGTCAGACAGATAAAGAAATTGGGTCCGACCCAAAGCCTTGGTGAAAATATCAACCCTTTGATCATTGGTTCAAATATGGCTGGTCCGAATGTCACCAGTTTGGACCCGTTCGCGAATAACGTTACAGTCAATCTCAATGTGTTTGATGTGCTCGTGAAACACGGGGTTGGCAGCAATATGGATAGTAGATTGATTGTCGCAATAAAGTAACATGGGCAATGGATGGGCAACGCCCAAGTCAACCAACAAGCCCACAGTCAGAGAAGTTCGCAGGTAGCCACGGTCATAGCCTAGTACTCGACCTCAATAAAAGAAATAGTGCCAATTTCTTGGTACGCGGGTAGTGAGGCAGGACGCCCAATCAGAATCTCAGAAGACACTAAACTGAAATATATATTGTCAGCACGTAAAAGAATACCTTTTCCAGGCACAAACTTAAGGTATCGGAGGATCCGTAGTACGGCATCAATGTGCAGCTAGTGAGGTGAGTGCATGAACTGACTGAGAGTGTTAACCACAAAGTTTATCTTAGATCGGGTAATAGTTAGATACCAGGCGCCCAACCAGGTGTCAATATATGACAGGGTCGTTGAGTGACGGGCCATCAGTGACGTTTAACTTCAGATTTTGCTCCATAGGAAAATCAACTGGCTTGGCCCCAAGGTGGCCGGCCTCCTTCAGAATGTCCAGGGTGTACTTCCGTTGAGACAAGAAAATACCCGTACGCGAGCTTGCAAATTCGATCCCTAAGAAATATTTCAGCTTTCGCAGATCTTTAATCCGAAATTTTGAGCGAATAAAGGTCTTCACCTGCTCAATATGAGCCGGATCACTACCCCTAACGATCATGTCATCGACGTAGATCATTACCAGAGTAATGTGTGAACCCGATGTAATAACGAATAAGTAGGCAGCGCACGAAGATGAGCTTGGCGACAGGCACAAAAGTCTCATGGTAATCAACGTCCTATTGCTGGGTAAAACTCTTGGCTACCAATCGTGTCTTGTATCGTTCAATGCTGTCGTCGGCCCAGTACTTGATTTTGTAAACCAACTTGCAACTGATGGCCCGTTTGTGTGGGGGCAAGAGCATAACGGTCCATGTGTTATTTTCTTCAAGGGCCTAGATTTTAGCTTACATGGCGGCCCGCCATTCTAGATGTTGGATGACGGCACGGAAGGTGGAGTGTTCGACTGCCGAAGTGATGGTGCTGAGAAAAGCCCTATGGTTTCCTGAAAATCTGTGATAAGCCAAATAATTTTCTATAGGATATTTTGTACTTGTCGGAGACACAGAGAGCAGGTGATTGGAGATGAACGTAGCGAGGAGCATTGAAAATTAGCAAAATATTTTGTGGGCCGAGTGGAACGCCTCAAGTAGACAAGGGTATCGGTTTGAGCTAGCGTTGGAATGGACTGAATATCGGCTGGATCGGTTTGTACTTGCGCGCCTTGGGGTGAAGGCAATGGAGGTTAGTCTGGATCTATCGATAGAGCTGGTTGGACCAGCAAAAGTGATGGGGCTTAGTCTAGTAGCGAATCGAGCTGGGCGAACTGCGGGCTGATTTGGGATAAAGAAGAAAAATTTTGTTGTGAATTTTGGGATAAAGAAGGAAATTTTTGTGGTGGATTTTGAAATAAGTTTTTGTAAGGAAAAATAAATTCATGAAATATGACATCACGACTTACAATAAAAACATTTTTCTCCAAATAAAAAAACTCTGTAGCCTTTCTTGCCTGGTGGATAACCTACAAATACATATTTTTTCCCCTGTGTCCAAATTTATCTGAATTTAAAGTGTGCACATAACAAAGACAGCCAAAGGTTCGAAGGTGTGTGTAGGATGGCTTTTTATGGAATAACATCTCCAGATGTGATTTATTATTAAGAATTTTGGTAGACAAACGATTAATAAGATGAACAGCAATGAGAATGCACTCTGCCCAAGATATCTTTCGTAGACTTGATTGGAAACGAATGGAGCGAGCTACCTCTAATAAATGTTTGTGTTTCCGCTCAGCTACCCCGTTTTGTTGTGGAGTATTGACACATGTAGTTTCATGAAGAATTCCATTTCCATTGAAAAAGGATTGCATTTCAATGGATAACAGTTCGGGTGCATTATTAGATGTGATTTTTTTATTTTGAAGGAAAATTGGGTATTTTCCATGACATAAAAGGCTTTCAAGCAGGATTGTGTTTCAGATTTGTTTTTTATTAAATAGACCCAGGTGTATCTAGTATGATCATCCACAATAGTTAATAAATATCTTGTCCCGCAATGAAAAGGGATAAAATATCCTCCTCAAATATCACAATGAATTAAATCAAAAGAAAAATGCTTTCTTTGGTACTAATTGAAAAAGGTTTCCAAACAAGTTTGGCTGAAGGAAAAAATGAGCAACAGAAATTGTTATTTTGAAAAAGAATATTAATACCTTTTAAAAGACTTATCAGACGACGCTCAGGTGGATGTCCTAAACGCTGATGTCATAAATCCAAAGATAATTTTTTTGTGGTGGCTGGAGTAACAAGCTGAAATTTTGCGCTCGTAGAAATAGTACAGTCAATCTCTTTCCTCACCCATCTCAATCGTCTGCTTCGTGGATAGGTCCTGAAATACACAGAATATTGGGAAAAAAAAATTACAGCTCAATTTTTTTCTTTGGTCAGCTTACTCACAAATATGAGATTATATATAAAAAAGGAACACATAAGGTTTTACTTAATTCTAAATATGACGCCAAATTAATTCGGTCCATATGTGAAGTAGTTGCAACCAACCCATTTGGCATACCAATTGGTTGATTCGTATAACTTTTGGAACTTAGATTTCACTCAAACGGTGTCATGTGATCCAATGCATCACTATCTATAATCCAACGATTATAATTTTTAGTCATACCTTCTAAGTGGGCTGTCTAGGTTGAATGGGCTAGCCAGACCGAAGGACCAGCCTGGGCCGAATGGGCCACATTAGGGTTGATGAGTACTAAGTGATGGTTATACTGCTCGATGATTAAGGGAAATAACGGAGAAGAGGCATTCAGGATCCATTTTTTATCCTCTGACATGGTTTAGAGGCGTGACAATCGACCCTAAAAATGGGGGCCGGACTCGATTTTGATCGATACGGGCTGCTGGGCCTAGTCTTTGAAAAATATTGGGTCTGGGCTTTGGAAAATTTCCAGGCGTGTGTGGGCTTTGAACAGGACAAGTCTGTTGGGCCTTTGGAAACCGATGTTGGGCCTAGGGTTGGCTGGGCCTGAGATGGGCCTGGACTGGTACAAGTCTGCCAGGCCAATATAACAATGGGACGGTACAAATCATTTCTCTCACGGTGAAAGTGCCCAACTTTCTTTACACCAGGGTAAAAAAAATTGGGCTGTAGGGTGATACCAACTCGGCCCAATAGCAACCTTGACCCAATAGCAACTTTGGCCTTCACCAAACACCAACACCACCTCCTCTACCGCCTTTACCAAACACCAAAAAACACCTCGCAAAATCTCTCCAGCGAGCAATTGACGACAGAGGATCGAGACACAGAGGCGGCAATGATGTCGTATATGAAAGGAGATCTGTTAACGAAGACTAGAAGGCTTGTGAAGAACCTAGCTCGATGACTTCCTCATCGACCAAGAACGAAGATCCAGGAAGATGAAGTTTGAGATCTGAACAGACTCGAGAAGGCGGCGACCTCGGGAGTGGCATCGCGGATCTGGTCACGATGGCTGGGCTTGAGGCGGAGACCAACGACGGCATAGATCCAGTTCTTTTTTAACCTCGCTCTGATACCTTGTAAAATTGTTTGAGGTGAATTATTGATAAAATTGAATTGTACAAGTTGAAAAATATCCTATAAACAATCCTTATGTTTATATACAGCTTTGAGGGAGTGTTCTAGGCGTGCTCCGACAAAATCTTCATAGGCGTGATGCTGCCAGTGCAAAGTCCACAAAGGCGTGCTGTGCAAAGTCCATAAAGACGTGCTATATTTAACAGTCTTATTCTCTCAAATCCTAGCCCTTGCCGACATCTTGTTGGGCGTTTAATCTATCTAATGTTCACTCATCCCAATATCGTTCACACTGTCAATCTTTTAAGTCAATTTATGCATCAATCTCGACAGACCCATCTTGATGCAGCCCATCGTCTACTTTGTTACCTCAAAGGTTCTCTTCAATAAGGTATTCTTATTCCAACAACTAACTCGCTTTCTTTGTCAGCCTATTGTGATTCCGATTGGGCTAGTTGTCCCATGAGTCGTTACTCTACTACTGGTTATTGTATTTTTTTTTTGGGACTATCCTGATCTCATGGAAAAGGAAACAAACGACGGTTTCTCGGTCATCTGCTGAAGCGGAATACCGTGCAATGACTGACACTACATGTGAGCTAGTTTGGCAGAAGTTCCTTTTGCGTCCCACGCCATGGCGTATACCCTTACATTGTGATAATCAAGATGCGCTTCACATTGCGACAAATCTAGTCTATCATGAATGTAGTAGTAAACATATTAAAATAGATTGTCATGTCGTTCGTGAGAAACTTCAGCAAGGACGTATTCGCCCAACCAAGATTGCTTCACTTGACGTTGTTGATCTGTTCACAAAATCTCTTGGTCGCCATCAGTTTCAAACACTTCGATCCAAGCACGGTATTCATGATTTTCATGCTCCACCTTGAGGGGCGGTGTTAACGTCATTTTCTGTGATTTTGTTTTTTTCCTTATTTTTGGTAGTCTTATGATTTGTTAACTTAGGCATATTTCCTTTGGTGTACAGCGTATTTTTAGATAGGATTTTGATTCATGGAGAGATTTACTCCTCCATTCTTGCATTTAATGAAATATACGAGAAAATTCACAAAGTCTTTGTCTAACCCATAGCTCAAAATGGAGACACGACCATGGAGATAATATTCTGAGAAGAAAGAGAGAAAGTGAAGAGATTATTTTTTAATTAAAAAGAGAAATTTTGTAATTTTTAATCATATCCATTAAGTTTTAATAGAGAAGATGATGACGAAGGTTATTTTATAAATATTTCATAATTTGGATTGGTTTTTTTTTAATAAATATCGATAACTTCATCTGCTTATTTGTAAAAATCCTAAAATTTAAAACAAAAAAAATATATGTTTGCCATGCCGATGATTTATCAATTTGAAAGTTTGGTGTAATTATATATATATAATAGTAGATAATAATGACATTGAAAAAATGCAAAAAATATATCTTTAACGTCGTACGTTACACTACTCATTATAAAGTATTATTAGTATTATATGGAGAATTCATATAAGAAAAAATCATTAGATTGTCTTATAATGTGAATCAAGTTCATCTTGAAAAATAAATGTAATTGAACCATTGCAATTTTCATGGGATTCGAGCAAGGTGGGATTTTGAGACTTTTGACATTAATAACAAAATTTGAACTGTACAAGTAACCATTGGCTTCTGACCATTATTTAAGTTTTCATCACTTGACGTCTAACAGTTTTTTGTTCCAATTAGAAGTGTGATAACAGGATAAGAGCACAAGCATATTTCTGGTGTCACATACGTGTGCCTTATATGGGGAGGGTTGCCAATAAAACTGACAAATAAACCTGACAAAGCTCCAATTATCATTGATCAAAGAAGAAATGATAGCATTGGTTGCGAAGAAAAAGATGGATGAATTCGTTTCTTGCACAAAAAAACCATGGACATACTGAATGCTATCAAACATGTGAGGGGAAAAAAGCCCCAGTTAATCATCCAAGGCTGGCAAAAATAAACAAGGCACATACAAAAACACAACCTACATTTAAATTACAACATTGAACAAATTGTGAGAAACAACTTCCTTCTTTTTCGTCAAATGCTTTGTTCACCTTCCTTAATAATAATAAACCTTTGCGCAGAGAATCAATATAACATACAAATCAGGATCTTTATGGACCACGTCTCGGGCCGAGGCAAAAACAATCGACAGCCTCATCTTCTGCTATCATGCCACCGCCTTTGCTAGTGTCGATTGCTTCTAGTAACTTGACCACATCGTCCATATCGGGGCGTTTATCTGGGTTTGGATCCCAACACTTCTTCATTATGCTTGCCAGTGAACTTGGACAACATTTAGGTATCTCCGGCCGCACATTCTGCCATCATTAAAAAGTAAAAATTCGATAATGATTTCAAAATAGTGAAAAAATAAATCTTCAAATATATACACGACCATTGGCATTAAAATACGTATCTAAGAGTTTTGAATTTCTATTAAATTGAGTTAATTCACATGAGATATTGTTTCTCTCAAACTAGTGTATATTTTTGGATTGTGCTATCAGTCGATCGGTTTATTGCGAAACGATACGATCAAACGACAACTTCCAGAGTCCACGGCTTTTTTCAACCTAAAATTTATCACTCGATCGTTGTAAAATTTGTCAAGGATAAATATTCTTTGGTCCTCTAAATTATAGTTCGGACTTTTGGCCGTAAGGCTATTGAAAAATTAAATTGGTAATGGAAACTAGCAATATGACTAATGCTGCGTTTGGAATGAAGGAATGGTTTTTGAGTGAAATGGAATAAAGTATTCCAATTTTAAACTAGCAATTTCGGTTGTTTGGTTGGCACAGACAGAATGTAGTATTTTTAACAAAAATGAAGTCTAAAAAGATTTATTAAATAATTTTAATTTTAAATTATTATAAATTTATTTTATTTTTTTTACTTAATTTATTAAGTTTATATTTGCATTTTATTTTAAGGACAAATTTTTATAATTAGTTTAATATCAAATCAAATTTAATTCTCTTTTGTAAATTCCAATTATAAATTTTTTTATGTTTCAATTACACATTTATTTCATTTTATTTTTATTATTTTTTTAAATTTGGATTTTAAATTTTAATATCAAGTATTGGGTCGAGAATTTAGGATCAATTGTTACCAGATTTTTTTGCCCATGGATAAAATCACCCAACCCAATTTGACCAACCCATGGGCACCCGTACCCAACCAGCAATCCATTACTATTTTTGAAAAAAATATAGATTTTATAACCAGGTTATAAAATCTATATTTTTTTCAAAAATAGTAATCTTTATAGATTTTATAACCATAATTAATTAAACATAGTACATCTAATAATTATAATCTTTATGATTTAATCTTGTTTAATTAAGGTTTATAGATATCTAGTTTCCCCTTTTATTCAAATTTTAATATCTATTTAGTACCCTTTCAAGCGGCTTCTAGTATGAAAAGCGCTACTGCCATCGTGCAGCTTGATAATGACAATTAACAGAATCGTTAAGCTATTATCTTTGTTAAATGATGAAATGATCAATTTTTTGATTTGGTCATTGTGTTTGCAGATCATATCCATATAGATGTTCCATATATTTGCCTATTTGAATTGGTCATTATGTTTGATATCTTGATTATTTTAACTTTACGACATGCTATACAGATGTTTCATTATGTTAAATGTTTGGATTTTGGTTATTATGTTTGTTTCTTGTGCTGAAATCTTATCTATGCATACTGTTTAGATGGTTCTTATGTTTGACACATTGGTTAATTTAAGACATTAACTACAAGTGTTGAAATTTTTATTTTGGGTTATTATGTCCGTTGAATTAATGCTACATTGGTTAATCTTTTGGGTCGGATTCGGGTGTCCGCAACTCCCAATGGACGGGTAATGGGTCCGAGATTTAGGACCCAATAACATTTGGGTCTTTTTATTCGCGGGTAAAATTGTCCATCCCGTGATACCGGCGGGTCGGGTGACCCAACCCGCTTGTCAGGTCTATTAATGATTTACCATTGACGTGTCTTTTCCCAAAAACTTGAATCGATTCAGTACATTAGGCAAGATGAAACTAATTATAAAAAAACGCTAATAATGAGCAGAAACCTGACGAACAACAGCAACGGATAGATCCGCGAAGCTAAGATTAGGGTAAGGTATGTCGCAGCAGTAAATTTCCCACAAACATATGCCAAAGCTGTAGACATCGCATTTCCTATTATATGGCTTACCATCAAGCACCTGCAAAAAGGAATTGGTTCAAACTAAGACCCACTGATACATAAGAAATGTCTCGTTGACAAGAATCCTTGGGCTTGAATGATGTGCTCACCTTAATTAGAGCTTTGTATGTTTTCTTACTTGAAACAGATAATCACATATGAAATGATATCATACCACGAAATTCACGCTAGCAAAAATACAAAAAAAAGATGGGATTATAAGGATTTCTCATCTTAATAATTTTAAAGATTGAGCAGAATATGCAGATATTGTCCAAAAATTCCAAATCACAAATAAGATGAGTCAACACATGTCTAATATTTTGATTCTATCTCTTATATTATTTATAAATTATATCCATAAAAAAATTGTCTCGGGAAAGTTAAAGCAGGCAGCAGCAAAGGAAAATTTAAATTGAAGCATCAAAGGAAGTGTTTGGTTACCTCTGGGGCCATGTAACCAAGGGTACCCGTTTCTCCTGTCATATCCCTTGGGTTTTGTGCTTCAACTCTAGCAACACCAAAGTCCGCAATTTTCAGAGTTCTCCGAGAGTCCAACAGCATATTCTCTGATTTCACGTCTCGATGTACAATCTTCTTGTGATGGAGGTAACTAAGACTGCAATGATACAATCAACGGAAATCAATAACACTACATAAACCAAACCCGTATATCCAACTATTCTCAAGTGAAATAGAGCAAACTTGCCCTCTAGAGAGATCCAATGCAAGTTGAACGACGACTTTGATAGGTAGCTTCTTTTTCCGATTCCGGTATATATAATTCTTCAACGTTCCACCAGGCAAATACTCGACGACAACACAACAAGCTTCCGAAGGAAAAGACCTTTCATTTCCATTTGGGTTGTTGCTGGTAAGAGCCTTGAGATTTGAAGTACCCATCGATGCCCCAATAAACTGTAACAAAAAAACCAACATTACTTACAAGAAAAACTCCAGCTATGCACAAACCACTACTTTATTGTTAGCATATTCAACTACTGTCTCACTTGATCCAATAATAATATACCCCTTTCTCAATATCAAATTTTGAAACCATGTACACCACATTCTATGATGAAACATTCTAATTGTTTTGCACCACAAGTTTACTTGGAGATTTTCATATAGCTAAACCAATATCAGGTTTGTCCAAAAAACATTAGCATAAAATATGACGAGGAAAAATACATTCACATCACGAGTATGACCAGGCATAAAACTTCCTAGCTATAAATTTAAAGTTATAACATGAACTATGATAGTGGAGAAGCATTACACAATCATAAAAGTACTACAAAAAAATATCGTCGAGCTTACGAAGGATAAACGTTGTGGAAGTGTCCTATAATATATGGGAGCGTAATACCATTACCTTTGTCACATTGGGATGTTCAAGTTTGTGCCAAACACTAACTTCCTGCTTAAATGAAGCTTGGATAGCAGCGATTTCAGCAACAGTGTTCACACCCTCTTCACCCCAATCCAACACTTTCACTATCCAAAACAATAATGGATAGAAGAACAATTAGCTAGCCTGTGATATTATGCCCATGATGGAGAAAAGCATTCATGTAAATAGCATTGGTAGAGAAAAAATGTAACCCAAAAAAAAAAAAACTTCTGTGAGACCAACAACAAATGCCATAAAAAATTAGGAATTCTGCCTATAATGCACACTTTCAACGAACATACTATCGCAACTATGAATATGTTGATTTGTTAGGACACATAATGCGAAAATATATTTTTGTTTTATTCATCTATCTCTTGTGTCTTTATCTTTCCTTCTAATATTTCATAATATTGCACACATCCACCAACACAGTTTCATCCTTAGTATGCACTGATTTTTCATATGTTCCAACTTAACAACCAATTACTATGCTCTTAAAATATATATTATGGCAATAGCTTTACAAAAAATAAAAAGCTATCAAAAGGAACCACCTGGTCATCAATCTTCTTAAGATTGAATCACGCGAAATATATGCAGTGAAACACATGTTCTATTTAAGATCGTGAACCATAAAACATTTTTTTAGCTATTAGTAAAAGAAGAAGCATTTCGTATTTCCAGGTTCTTACAACAATGCTGACACAGACTTCAACAAATAGAAGGTAACACAACCAATTAGACAAGTCTAAAAGCATCTTCAATATCAAAGACAGAACTACATCTTCCATCAAGAACTTGTTGATCAGGAAACGAAGGATAAGATCAAAGGAAGCTTCATTACCTGCCACATCTTGTCCATCATAAAGACCTTTGTACACAGTACCATACGTCCCACGAGCAATGACACTTTTAAGATCAAGTTTCGCGAGGTCGATCTCCCACTCCTCTTTCTTCATACTAGTCCCCATTTCCCTCGACAAAACCCGACTCAAATGTTTCTCCAATTGCAGATCCCAGTTCTTGAAATCAATCTTATCGGCTCTAAAGAACAAGTTCTTCGCACTCATGTTATCTACATCGCTCATTTGCGAGAAAGACATCGACCTTCCATTGCTTTTGCATACGACCACTGGTTTACTATCGGATTTCTCAGCTATTGCAGGCACAACATCTCCATCAGCCTCCCCACCATTGAGATCCATGTTTGATCTCCAATCAGGAAACCAAATCAAGGAGCAACAATGCGAGGAAAAAGCTGAAGATTAGCTTCTGAATCCTCAAGCCTGAACATGAATTCGCTGTAAAAAGATCAATGAATTGCCAAAACAGATAAAACAACACAGATTCCTCAAATACCCAACAAAGTAAAACAATAAATCTAGGATTCTGAATGAAAAGCACAGAAACATCTATTCAAAACCAGAATCACAACAACAACAATAACACGGAAAACTCAGAATCTGACATTAATCCAACCATGAGAAAACAACAATCTTTCCCATCAATATCTCAAATACCAACCAAAACCCCCCATCAGAAATCAAAGAAAAAGCACAATTCCTTCCTAGCTTACCCACAACCAAATACCAAGGAAAAGAAAAACACAAAAACTAGAAGCACTCAACCTTTGAATTCTCAACCTCCCCATCTTCACCATTTTACTTTTTTTTCGCTTTTTATCTCATAACCAAAAATGACCCATTTTCCACCTCATTGAAGTCAATACACAGATCAAATACCCCATAAAGATAACTGCTTGACAATCAATTCCCCACAAAAAGCAGATCCAAATGAACCAACCCAGTATCCCAAAACCATATATTTTCCCAAAAATAGAACAAACCCATAATCCAAAATCCATATATTTTCCCAAGAAAAGGCAGCTGAGAAGAAAAAGGTTAGACCTTCAAAGATAGATGAAGAACTCACCGGATTGAGAAAATGAATGGGAGGAATACAGAGAGAAAAATGAGCTTGTGGATTGAAGAAAAGCTGATGAATTTTGAGCGGAGAATTTTGGTGCAGTTAAAAATCGGAGAGTTTTATATTTATATTTATAAATATAGGATCATACAGCGGTGTACGTTCTTGTACAAATTGCACGGCCGCTTCACACGATGATTAGAAATGTTCTGTTTTTGTAGACCTATGAAATTTCCAGAACTCCAATTTTGAGCATATAGAGTAATAGGTTAATATAGCTTCTGATGATATTTAGGATATTTGGATTTCCTAGTAATCTAGTTTTCAAGACAATAAAGCTTAGTTTTGATGATAAAACAATTCTTGTAGATAAGATATCGGATATTTGATATCTCATTATAATTTTGAGAAAAAAAACCTTTCACAAAACTTTAGAGATCAATAGACAAATTAGCATGTTGTTTTGAAAGAATTTAAGGGTATTTGTGTATTGTTATTTTTTGGACTTGGCAAGTTTTTGTTTTACAAAAATCGAAATGTGTTTGTTGAATTGAAAATTATATATTATGTTGTTAAAAATCAATTCTAAACATAAAAAATTGGGTGAAGAATACATCCACCGGAACGTGCCAACATTGACTCGTTGATTTTAAGATAAACATATCTAAGATTAGATGCATTGTTAAATATATTCAATTTTTCCAAAAAATAATTCTTTATAAATTTTAATTATTTATGATCAATTTCCTTATATCTTTTTTCCCTGACTTGGAAATTGCGAATTTGAGATAAGGCTACTTTTATTTGCGCACTTTGGTGAGTTGTATCTGTTCACTTTAGAGAACGGAAGCCATTGAAAAACGCAAGTGGTTCATCAATGAGCATGGTCAGATTTGTCTTACATGATTTCTCTACTTTGAGTTGTGATTTGATCTCTCCGTCTACACGTTAATAACCATTTTGACTCACAACGAGTTTTATCGTAACAATCAGCTGATCAAGAGTATGCTCTAACTTTAAAATGTAGCAACTCATAAGTTTTAACGAAGATATTGAGAATGCAATCTATATTGATATTCAAGAAACTCCAAATAATATAATATATATTTATTTATATTCTGAATTATTTTATTTATTATCAATTAATTTTCAATTAAAAGTTTAAATATTTAATATACCATCAGAACCTATTAAGTCAAATAACCCAATATTCCATGTCACTCAATAAATGTCTGTGCTTTAAATCCAAAAAAGTATTCTCACGAAAAGACGTATTGAGAATACTATCCATATTAAAATCTAATAACTCAAAATAACAATATATATAGACTTTAGTTAATCCATTAATTATTATCAATTAATTTTGAATTAAAATCTAAAACTTTAATAGAAGATATTATTTTATCACATTGATGAGATTTTATTATTATTATTATTATTATTTTTACAATGCGACAGATAGTGTTGAAAATATTATAGGGTAACTCGCCATGAACACGCTAACCATGCCACGCAGTTCCATTTTTCTCTACGCGCATAAAACCTTTCCATTTGCCCATTCGATACATATGCAAATATAGTTTTGAGCCCTCAAACATTTAACTTTGCTTCATTTTCTTTTCAATTATTGGTTATGGAGTAAAGTGGACCAACAAAAAAGCGATCTCTTATGTTTCCATTTTCCATATTTCTCTTTTTTTGTGGAGATAAAAAAGGCAAAGATATCATCATTTTGAGGGCTTTTAATGAAAGTACATATGTTCAATGTTTTCACATTTTTTGGTTGATAGATGAAGGGACCATTAATTAATAGTGTTCATTTTCTTACAACTCCGAACATTCAATTCAATCTATGTGTTTGATAGTACATTGGCCAAAAAGTTGTAACATTTTCAATACTCTTAAAAAGAGAATTCGTCCAGGTCAATTTCACAAGAGAAATGGGAATTCGACTTTCATTGCAATAGAGAGTAGATATAATTCATGGATCCGATTCGCATTTTAGAAAATGCAACAGCCTATAATATCAAGGATGACATCAAAATCGACGGATTCCGTTCATCATAAGATCATATAGTCTTCTTCTTATTTTTATTTCAATGTTTGGCCATTTACATCATATAAAGTAGATTGAGGTGGTATTGTTTAGGGAACGACCAAGAAATTTATTTGAGTTGCAAAGAAACGTAAAAGATTGTACCACGAAAAGCATCGTATCGCACATAACATAACCATATATGATTGGGGAAATGATAGTTTACCATGAGCCATCAGTTGCAAAAATATGCAAATATCCGCATCGAATAACTTTCAGTTTAGTGTTCTAATATGCTGTTGCAAGTAGTTCTAATGATATAGCTGACTAGTTCTGACCACACAAGTGTAGGGTTCTGAAACTCAAGAGGAAAATCACAAAAATTTAGAAATAGTATTTTCTATTTAATTTTTTTTTTTTTTGAAGGTAGAACTAGTTTTTTTTGTTTTTTTTTTTTTTGTTGCTTCACAAATGGTATATTGTATCGACAGCTGACTGTCTACTTCTTGCAAGTAGAACACCAATCATTTTCCATAACCAGATGTCTAATGTCTAACAAAACAGAATCATGATTCAAGCACATATTATTAACATTTTGTTCATTTCTTTCATTGTTACCAACGCAACAAAGTCTACTTAAAATCGCATTTCACATGCAAACAGAACACAAAGCGAATAACCAGTTCGAATAATTTCAACGTCACAAACAATCGAGAATCTAATGTGGCTTCCATCATATCGGCATAAAAGAGTTCCAATCACGCTATACAGCCTAACATATTCGGGCATTCACCCCACGATAACACGCAAACAAAGATTGATGTATACCATTCTCAGCATTTTCTAGTTTCCGGGAGGATTCTTTCCTATTTGGGGCTCGCTGAATAATTCCTTGGCTCTGTATGGATCCAAAGATACGACTTCGTTTCTCCTCCATCGCGTTTCTCCTCCATCGCGATTCTAAAAACGAGCAACAAAATCGAACGAGGACCGGTTTTCATAAGGTTCTCTGTATTTTGATGCGATCAGTTCTTTTTCTTTCCGTGAATTAACAGCAAAAAAGTGTAAGCATCTTCTTGGATATCTACATACATCATCCCTGGATTGCAAAACGAATACTCCTAGTTCACAAAGATTTTTCAAGACGCACAATACTCCGGAAGAACTGGCTTGGGTAGAAGTAGTTGCGAAATCACAAAACCGTCTAAAAGTCCATTTCCTTGCTGGAAGTCTATAGTTTAAACACCGAGGACTGATCGACAGTCCAAAATCCCGGTCCAACTCTCACAAGACTATGCAAAGAGCTTATAATGCTAGTTCAAATGATCAGCCCAGGCGGCGAGTCATTGGGTGCAACTTGGTTTCCTCATAGAACAGCTACACATGAGTGACTTGAGTGGAAATGGACCAACAAAAGCTACTGAACCAATTCGAAAGTTCCTCTGTTGTTTTCAAAAGCTAATTCATAATAGAACAATAAGAAAAATATGACCATCCTTCAGTAAATAATGAGAAGATATAATAATAGAGAAAAGTATTCCCGCAATAAGTCGCATCTATATAGACTTGACCGAAACATGTCAAGTGTGTTAACTGATAAGTTAGTACTCATCGGAATTGCTCTGAAAATCCGAAAACATGGGATAAGTTCATGCAACATATACAAAGCCAATGTCTATGGTGTGAGAACGTTAAATGCTTTGTTTACCAGATCAGTACTCTTCCTGAGAGGAGTTCTGCTCAGACCTCCGGCAAACTTCAAATCAACCAAGATATCTTGAAATCTGGAATACCAAGTATGGAGCTCAATCTTCATTCGCCCTGCAACGTCACAAAATACTGCTTAGCACTTAGCAGGAACAAATAAAACAAGCTCAGTCGCATGGAGGATGGGAAACTGATTCAAAGTAGCAGAATCTCAGCTTGACAATCGTTGGGCATATTCCTTAGACCTTGTCACGTGTTTTAGTTGTCAAAATCTAATGAAGATGGGATTCCCAACCACCGCCAACAAAACACACACGAAGAGCAAACCAACTCGTACATGAATTAGGTCGAAAAACTCTCACCTTGTTAAACAAAGCAACAAAAAAAGAGTCCCAACACAAGGTTCACGTCTAACAAACCCAGAGCATCAAGATAGTGGTTGAACAGTTAAACTAGCTACACTATCAATAAAATGACAAGTTGATGATGAATCACGAAGTGGCTGAGAAAGATGCAGAGTTCAGCTTCCACAAATCCGATCATGACTTAGATTAGAGTCCTCAAATTACGTTTATGACTTAGATTTTGGGATTTTGAGTCATGTCTTTTAGGTCATGAGTTCAGCATTTAGCAACTGGGATTTAGAGTAATTAACCTGGATCTTGAAAAGTACACTTCCATCAGAAACTTGCTTTCCTGGAGTTGCTTGAAGACCACGGATAAAGCCAGAAGATGGCGCCTTCACAATATGCTGTGAAAGTGTAACATAAGCAGCTTAGGAAACTGCTACTAACATCAAAATGAACAAAAGAGAAGTTAAAACATTAATTTGGAAATACAGCCAATTAGCCAGACCTCCATCTTCATGGCCTCCAAAACTAATACCGGTTGCCCTGCCTCTACCTTTGCCCCGTCTTCAAAGAGAACCTTCACCACTAAGCCAGCCATGGGTGTCACCACGGTTCCTGGAGAGTGAGAAGATGCTTCAGTATGACTGCGCTTATCTTGGACCTCGTCTTCACCGGACAGCTCAAGACCAACTTTTTGTCTGAATTGATGGTGCTGTGAGCCATGCCAGATATGTAGGTGCTCAATAGGTCCCTATCAGCACAAACAGAAACCTTTTGGTACAACAGAAAAGCAAAGATACAAGGGATCAAGACAACAGAAAGAATTAAGATGCAGAAACGAGGTTATTATGCATCAACAATCAGGCCATAATCTTAAAACAATAAATCATCGACCACTTGCCAGAGCAAAATGGTAGGGAAAAAAAGTCTGCACAGTCGTCTTGAGAGGTTGAAGATAAAAAAGTTATGCACACACTAAAGAGTTTCTCGACGCATGTGGATAAACCGTAGTTTCAGTGGCAGGAGAATCAGAAAGGAAATATAGCTCAACAGTTGCTTGCCGTGATTCAACTTTCCAGATGTAACTATGCTGACTCGCCTGCCAGCCTGCGACTTGACAGTTATAATTCAAATCCAAGTTTGATTACTTTGCAATCTGTATCACCAGGAAGCACGAACAAGGATTTCCTGGGCTATTCGAAAGACTCAGGGGTTTATCAGCTGCAGTTTGGGCAACAGATCGAGGGATCCCACATCTTTTTTCTTCTTCAAAAACCCTATTTGTATAATTTTCTCATGACCGGAAAATATGACATGAAACTATAACATAGTCAAGAAAGTTTAAAAATTAAAATTAAAATGAAGGGCCTATGATA
Organism: Drosera capensis; assembly: GCA_001925005.1. NCBI lineage: Eukaryota > Viridiplantae > Streptophyta > Magnoliopsida > Caryophyllales > Droseraceae > Drosera > Drosera capensis. Next base: position 125,611 of record LIEC01012537.1, on the reverse strand, counting down.
ATTTTGGTATGTACCATGTAGTGTATTTAGCCCTCGAATGAATGTTAGCAAAAACAAGGATCACTGGTTGCCTTTCATGTGTACTTTGTCAACAGTCAGTAAGCTCGAATAAATATTAACAATTCTGAGAACACTTATCAGCAGGGTTAAAAAATATCATTAATTAAAAAACAAGATACCTTTGAATAAACAGCTAATGAGACAGTTGAAGTTGAACCATCGACTTCAACCCGAAAATCATGCTCATTTAGCTGTGTCACTCTGAATTTGCCACCAGCAGAACCACTGTCTTCAGAGGCCGACTAATATAACGAGGTTCATGGTCAAGCAACTCACAAGATAGCAAGTAGATGAAGCATTTCAGAAAGAAAGCAATACTTAAAAGAAACAGTACCTTAATGAGGTAACTTCCATCTTGCTGATAATGGACAATCAGTTTTACAGTCACTGCAGCCCCTTCGTCATATTCATTTTCCCATTCAAGCTCAAAATTGCGCTGAGCACAATGATTAACTCTAAATGGAACTTCAGAATACCATATTGAAAGACGGCTTGCAGCACCTATATATTATTATGACAAGATAAACCAAAAGGTGTTTGCAGCAAAAAAAAAATTATGAACAAGAAAATTAGAGCATTGAGTTCACCATGAAGATTTTCCTTCACAATGGCATTCTCCCTTTTGCATAAACAAGCAGCCACAAGAACTGCACTGAGCTGAGCATCTTGGAACCCCTTTTCTGCTTTCAGGGTATCACTTGAATTGGGGAAGAGTTCATCCTTATAGTGATCGATGAAATGAGTTTCAACTTGACCACTCTCGAAGGCATGGTGGCAGGATAGTTTGAGAAGAAAATCAATATTGGTCGGCAAACCTGCAATCTGCAGAAAAAGAAAGACAAGTTAAAGCAACGTGTCTTTGTTGATCTAGCAGACCAGGGGCTTCCCATAACTTGGATTAGAACAAATGTTAATCAGACACAATATATCCATTTTGCATATTCATCTTTGTCTGATTCACACCTAGGTCATCTAGAAATCTTTACCCCCTGTGTTGAGAATATGGCTTTAATTTTTTATTTGTTAGAGATTTACATGTTTGCCTTGCCACAAAAAGGCAATTTAAAAGCAAGTTTACCTTGATGCCAAGGTTCAAGTTATTATCTCTTTGGACTATTTTTTTTCTTTTGAGCCACTCCTCTTAATGGGAGCTAGACCCTGATAGCAAGTTAAAAGTTCTATTTTCCTGAAACCAACTCATTGGATAGCTAAAATTAACAGTATAAATTAATTATAAGCTCACTAGGTAGGCTCAGTGGTGAGCAACTCATCCCCCTATATCATGTGGCTAGGGGTTGGATATCTCTTGAGAGCAACAAAAAGGTCGCTTTGTAGTGTTGCAATAGTGGTACAACAATATAGATCTCGTCCTCCCCACACCTTACACTTGGCAGAATTATGTGGATACTTGTGTTAGCCTTTGCCTTCAGGCCCTTCACTCGGCCGCAACCAATAAGAAATTGAGAAACCACAAGGGAAAAAAGGTGCTCGATCAATGTCATTATGCCAACAAGTTAGAAAAGTCGATCTTGATTTTCCTCAACCAAATAAATACATTTTGAAATTTGTCACCGACTTCACCAATGACAAGTGCCATTGATGCATAACTCAAACAGCTTTGCACCCGAGTTATTGTTGAAGCTAGGCCATGGGAACCAAATCGAAAAGTCAGGAGGGAAAATGTGACTATTTATTCATGTTTATAGCTAAAAGTTTAGCAAACCAACTGATTGGCTAGTGCAAGCAGATCTGATGAGCGAACAATAAAAGTACCAGTAGATGTATATCACCAGCAAAAGCATGCCTGAAAATTGGTGAGGCTATCCTTCAATTTGACTAAAGCTGCCGCACGACTTTCACCCCATACTACAAGCTTGGCTATCATGGGGTCATAATGCATGCTCACAGCATCCCCTTGTCCAACACCAGTCTCAAGCCGAACTGCTCGAACATGCAGGTTAACAAATAACATCTAAAACATCGAAAAAGAAAGAAACAGCAAATAGTTGACTGAGGACCGATTTACATATTATTTTTTTCAAATGTTTAAAAGTTTTTTTAAGCATCGATTAAACGTTTTATTGATTAAACACTTCACAATCGGTCAAAACGCTTAATGAGATTGCTTTTTGAGTTATTCGAGACCAAAAATGTTTAAGCGGCCACTTACAACACTTTTTAGATTCTTAGAACATTGTGAATCACAAAACATCAAGCAGTTCACCACACACACTATTCAATAGTAAAGACCTCTATAAGAGTATTATCAGAAAAGGCTCTTCATAACATCTGTAGACTTGATTTCAACAAGGGAAGTGATTTGACATACCTGTTTCTGATACTGGAACAGGGCGATAATAATGAAGAACACCTGTAGCAGGAAGAAATCCTTTTGGAACATTTTCCGCGTATATACGGGCTTCAAATGCATGCCCTGTGGTCATTATCAAATGATTCATTCATACATCACAAAAGCAGCTAGTTTCAGTTCAGTAACTGTCATTACTGTTAAGGAGCTCCAAAACCACAACAGGCACATAAATACTGAAACCAAAATAACTTCACTCATGCCTAATACAAGCATAAAACTACGTCTACCTCTGTTAAAAAGATAGGAACTTCACATTCCTTATCATATTCTGTGAGAAACATACATTCTTAAAATAAGAGGCACAGGAAATTATATCTAAGACTCTAAGTCTACACAGTGATTGTTGTTATCGACAGAGAAGCTTTTGGAACTGGAATTATCTATGCATGAAAAACTTCGCTTGATTCAGTTAACATAATTCACTCGTAAAATTAAAGAGGAAAATATTTCACGTCTATGTAGATGCTCGAGATATTAAACTTGAAAATTTGTGTCTAATTGAACATAAAAGCATGTTTTCACCGTCCAATCAAAAAAGAAAAAGAAAGACAAGTGTGCTAACCTGACAGCTGAACCTCTTCCTGAGAAACTGGAAGAGGCTCACCATTTGCAACACGAATCTGCCACTCTACAAGATCTTTACGAACAACCATCTCAGTGACAGGATGCTCAACCTACAAGAGAAGGTTTAGTCTGAGAGCGAGCCCTTAGAGCACATACGGCTAGAATGCAAGAAACACTCTAGTGACAGGACTTGCCTGAAGCCGGGTATTCATCTCCATGAAGTAAAATTCTCCTGAAACCGTATCAACAATGAACTCGACAGTGCCAGCATTGTAGTAGCCAACTGCCTTTCAAAGATGATCAAGGTGACATTATTGGTGAAAGTAAAAAGACAAAATGTATTTACACAAGTAACCAATAAGATGTAAGCAAGAAGCCCATGAATAGGGAAAAAAAGAAAAAGAAAAAGGATTTTTTTTATGCTGTTAAACTTCGGTTTTCAGTAGCTGATTCAAGAGAAACTGCTTTCTTTATACATACTCTGTCCTTAAACATTCAAATGTTCCAATAAATGTTTTTTTTTTGGGTATGGTAATGTTCCAATAAATGTTCGTTGAAAAAAAAAATCCAATAATGGTCAAGTTCCTTAAGTCTACAGATCTAATTCTTGTATTTCGCAATGTAAAACATTCATATTATTGGGTTTAATCTGTATAAAATTAATCTACCCTTAAAGGGGCAAAGGAGAGATCTGCAGAACTAAATAAGTGAAACTGCAAATGACTTAAACCTAAGCATTTTTAATGTATACGTGGACGTGCAAATAACTTTTGGATTTATTTTATAGATACTCTGGAGATTCACCCAGAAGGAATATAAGTATTCCGGCACCCATCATTTTATGCCCCTTTTTTCATTGATGCAGGACACCTAAAGTCCCTAAATAAGAAGAGCCAACCAAAGCAGAGGCTGTCTTTTTCCTCTTTTTGTTTGCTTTCTTAAGATCGACAAATAATAGATGTAATGTTCCGATCACTTGAAATCGACGCAGGTAGATTGTGTTTTCTTGACTAAGAATGGGGATGCAAAATAAAAGATCTATTCAGAAAGAGTGTTTGCTTGCTTGAGTATGGGGATGCAACATAAATGTCTAGATCTTATTTTCAACTCATGCGAAATCTTAACACGCAACTGCACGTTCTCCATAGAAAGCGTTGTCAGTTTCAACATCAATAATTAAAAACAAAAAACAAACAAACAAAGCATGATGTCTATCAAAAAAAGAAAAAAAACACAGCATGACAAAACTCATTATAGCAATAAGACCAGGAGCCAAAAAGAGCCTCTCAACAGTTCACTGCTACAGGATAGTTCTCAAATGTGAACATAATCAGGTGCAACTTTTAAGAAAGAATAAATCACCTTGGCTGCAGAAACAGCAGCTTTACCCACTTCAGAACGGAACTCGTCAGAAACATTAGGCTGCATTAAGGCAATGGCCATTACAACTCTGGCTAGAATCTGAAACTTGAACCAAAAGCACAAAGAGCAGGCATTACAGCTGGAGCTTCTTCAATTATTTTTTGGTGTCTCCTCTGCACGCTGCAATCCCTCTCATATAGATATATGACGTTACCTTGCTTGTCCCCAAATATCTTCAATGTTGAGCAACAATGGAAACGGGAAAGAAAATACAAAGCTTAATCAGCATTAAAAAAAAATCAGAAATCAAGATTTTCCACTAAGATTCTCACAAATATAAGCTTGAATTCTACGCTTAGACATTAATTCACGCTCAGACATTTTTGGTAAAACAAGCAAGAAAAATTATGGACGCTAGGAGTAAACAAGGTACCTGAACTTCTATATGTCGTGGACGAGTAATATATTTTTCAAGTAATATTGTATCAACACCGAATGAAGCTGCTGCCTCTCTTTGTGCTCCCAAGAATGAGTCAACAAATTCAGCGGGATTTTGCACAATTCTCATACCCTAGAGAAAGAATATCCAAAAACTCGTAATCAGGGCCAATATCCTCATTGATCCAAAGAAAGAAATATCCATCGTGAGGACATCCATATTAAGGGATTCTGGTGTATTACTGGATATGATTTATCTCATCAAACAGTTAAAGGTTCAATAGCCAAGAACAAATAAGGAAGACACACCCAGTGTAATTGCTCATAGAATTTTTAATCAAAGAAGATATTAACTACTGAGCGCTGATGCCGAATACATAGAAAGATCTATTCTACGTCGAACTTAAAGATACAGATATCGACATCAATGCTAATGCAAGTTCACATGCCTGAACATCAGAAATACATACACCACTAAATATTGGGATTATTGTATTTTCCCATCCAACATGGCATGACAATCTCTGGAACTTTCAGCATTAACATCAGGAATTGACAATTTAATGTGTAAAAAGATGAAAACTAAAACTAGCACACCGTGGAAACAATTTTGTTAATGTTTTGTAATTCTACCCCTTCATTTTCTATATAGGTAAATTAGTGTACCTTTCCTCCGCCTCCATGAGTTGGTTTTATCAAAACAGGATAACCAATCTTTTCTGCCTCTGACCTCATCAGGTCAAGGTCCTGATTGGTGCCATGGTATCCAGGGACCAAAGGTACACCTGCTTCTCCCATGATTCTCTTTGATGCACTGATCATGACATAAAACGTGCATCAAAATAAAATCTAGGAAATAGTATAATGAAGATATTACGGGAGTTAGAAGAATGGCAATCAAGGATAACAACCAACACTGTAACGAAGATCAGAACAGCAATTTAGTCCAAGAGAGAAGAGACTCTCTTTACCTCTTGTCACCCATGTCCCGTATTGCAGATGATGGAGGTCCAATAAAGGTGAAACCCTCACTCTCACAAAGTTTAGCGAACTCGGCATTTTCAGATAAAAACCCATAACCAGGGTGGACAGCCTATTCAACATAACAAGCCAATGATAGAAATTTTAAGAGAATGAGGAGTAAACCAAGTCATAATGTCATAGCATCCGCAAATGAACTTAAAGCTCATCTTAATCAAAGAGAGTTTTTTAAGGCAAACAACAAAGCAATGACCACCAAGCGGGGCCATTATATCCTAAGCTCATGCACATGTCCTTTTTCGGTTCGTGTAGAAGCATGCAATCATACAATTTGTCTGTCAAAACTACCAGTACTCCAAACAGGTTATAGACATTCCTGAGTCGTCACATAACTTAACCGAGGAACTATAATGATCTTCACTAGTCCATGGCCCTTCTTGAAAGAGCGGTATCCATCCAGCATTGTCAATGTGATTAGAAGCATAATTCTATCTTGATTTGCATTGGCAGGTTGGACCGACAAGTTTATACACACTAGAGTTCAGTGGCCACAAAGATACCAATTACTAATTGTTACCGGGTCTCAAACCCCCTCTATTCTAGATTATGTTAACATCTTTGAAAATGTGATCCAAAGTAAACATCCATGTCATTGGCGCTATACAAATCATTCGTCAAGCCAGACCCCTAAAATCTGTCTACCACACATTGCTTGATGGTGGTATAGTATAGGAAGTTGTCAGTAAGATTCTCAGAAATGTGGTCATTGCACCATATTTGGACTGAATCGACTCGACTATGCCACAATCAATACAAACAACATTCTAGTATGTTCCTACCACAAGCTTGAGCTTTTAGTCGAAATGTTGGTTTTTTCTCCACCAAGGTACCAATATCACTAGAGTTCACAATTGAACCACAACTGAAGTATACGACAATGATCATCTTTATGATCTCTATCAAACTTATTCCTATACTAGATTTTTTGTGTCACCACTCCAGTGAATATGGAAATGAATCGCTAGTCATCTTCGTCATCAATCTCCCAAAATCAAACCATTCACCACAATCCAATAACCCAAAATAACCAATCCAACTCAAAAACACTCCCCGTACCTGAGCACCTGTCCTCGCCGCGGCCTCGAGAATCGCGTTCTTATCCAAGTAACTCAGCTTCGCCTGCGCCGGCCCGATCCTCACCGCCTCGTCCGCGTACCTCACATGAAGGCTTTCCCGATCGGCGTCACTGTAGACTGCGACGGTGCGGATCCCGAGCCGCCTCGCCGTCCTCATTATCCGGATTGCTATCTCGCCTCTGTTCGCAACCAGTATCTTCTCGATTGGGGACGATGATGAAGATGACGATGATGAGGATGAGAAGTGGTGGTAGAGGGTTGAGTGGAGTTGACGGTGGAGGCGGCGGGGGCAGAGGAGGGCGGCTAGCGGCGGCATTGCTGGTGACGCAGAGGGTGTGATGAGGGTGGAGAGGGGGTGAGTTGACTCGGGATTGGGTGTGAGCGAGCGAGTGAGTTGACTCGGTGGGGTGGGGATGGAGATGGAGTGTGATGGTTATCGGATAAATGTGTCAGTGTGGACTGTGATGGTGTCGTCTGATGCTGGATGGAGTTAGCAGGCAATGAATAAGATAAAGCACGATAATGTACACCCTTGTCGATTATGAATAAAAATATTATTCGTTTCCTTCTAATATTTAAGATATATTTTATGAAGATTCATTTTTTTATATTCTAATGAGTTAATATAATGAGAGAATTCTCAAAAATTATAAAAAAATTCAAAAAAATATCCAATATATATAATATAAAAAAATAATTCTCATTCAACTATAATTTGAATTTGTTTCCGCTCAACTAAAACACGACATTAACTTATTCATTGGGATTCATACTCCTCAAATCAGATAAGAAAAAGTCAAAGAGGTGACGAGAGGAGTTGGTGAGAAAACGGTAAGGAGAATCATGATGAGAGTGATGAAGAGAAGTGGGATGGAGAGTAAATGGGTTAACAGACAAAGTGAAATAGTGGATTAGGAATAGTGGGGGAGTGGAGGAAAAAAAACAAAGTGGAATTTTGAAAAAAAAAAATCAAATGTATTTATATGACGAGATTTTATCCATAATTAACATATTTTCATTCGTAATTTTAACAAATAAATTTTATATCTCCGTCGAATAAATTATGATATTCAGCGATATATTATTTTTACTATTTATTGAGACAATAATTTATCACAAAATTTTTAGGATTTTACATTTTAGGTCTGTACTACACCCTTTAAGGTGTCCACTTTTTGTTTTTAGTAGAGACAGGGCATTACCGTAATTCTCACCAGATTTCCTACACTAATCTCTCTCTCAGAGTAGGATCTCATATTTAGCAAATAGTCAATTATATATCTTAGAACAGTTAAGTAGCTTCGGGATAATTTTTGGACCAACTCACTCAAATCAGATTCAGTGACAGAAAGGTCTAAAAAGTCTAATACCTCACTTGTGTTGAATTCATTTTTTAACCATCTGATCCAGAGTTTGAAAATATAGTATCACTCCAAGTCGAGTCTACTACCATTATTTTTGACTTCTTCTTTGCATTGTCCTTCCTAACCTTGATGTCTGCTGGATACATCTTGGGTCTTTGAGCATAGGCCTTTTTGTTGTCCTTAGATCATAAACAATCTGTCATGAAGTGGTCACTCTTGCCACATTTGAAGCAAGTATCCTTAGAATCTCTCTTCTTGACAGACTGATCCTTGTAGGTACGAGTGTCATTTTTGATGAACTTTTTAAGGCGCTTTGTAATGAAGAAGATCATCTCATCTTTTTCATCTGACTCATCAGACTCACCATCATCTCTGGTCATAGCTTGCTCTAAGAGGCCTTCAGCGCTATTGTAGTGTCTAAAGTAGTCTGTGATCGTTTCTGATCTATCTCTAGCTAATAAGTCAACAAATTGTCATAAAAGTTCTAGCAATGATATTTCAAATATATGTCTTGCCTCTCTGATTGCAGTGGTGTTTGAATCCAGTTGTTAAGCAATGCGCAAATGAACTTCAGATTAGAATCCACTAGATCATATACCTTTGCAGGAGTTTTGAGAGAGTTTTAACAATATGTTGAACCTCTCAAAGATATCTGTCAGGGTCTCACCAGACTTGTGAGTAAAGAGCTCATATTGTTGTATCAGAATGAATAATTTGTTCTTGCGAACATTACTCGTTCCCTTATTATTGACCACCAAAGTATCCCAGATTTGTAGTGAACCTGTAATACCCCAAGGAAATGCTTAACTGGTTTGATAGTACTACCTATACCAAGCACGCTTAACTGTGGAGTTTTTAATGTGATGGGTGACCTCCTTGGAAGTTTCTCAGGGTGTGTGCAAGTGACGTTCTGGGGCTTGTGTGTGTATCGTGCTTGAAGTCGCAACGAGGACGTTGCGTTCTTGAAGTGGGGATGTATGTAATACCCCAAGGAAATACTTAACTCGTTTGATAGTACTACCTATACCAACAAGGTGCATCTAGCATACTGAAAGGACTAGTGTTGGTCTATGGGGCCAGTCCTGAGCCTAAAAAAGGGTTGAGGACAAAGCATATTGAAAGGACTAGTGTTGGTCTGTGGGGTCAGTCCTGAGCCTGAAAAAGGGTTTTTTGGTGACAACCCGCGTGCTGGATCCGAATACCCGGGTCAGCCGGGGGCGTTACAGAACCACATGCTCAAACAGAGCTTCATGAAGGACTTTAAACAGAATGAAAGACAAGGAACACACAGTTTGTAGTGGTTTAGAATGAAATCAGTGTTAACTAACCGATTTGAACTTAATTCATTCTCGCTCTTGTTATCAGTGTGCCACACAAGAAAGGAATCCACTAGATATCTCACTTCGGGTCAGAGTACAACACGAATGTTAGTATAACCTGATCCCCTTAGGATCCTTCAAACACAATCACAATCGATTATAAAACACAAACTCACAGAATAATTAAATTATTTTGACCTAAACCTAATTTTGACATTTATTTTTCTTTAAGTCAATTTCGACTCTATCTAAATTAAATTAATTATCTACTAAGTATCTATTAATTATCCACCTATTTATCACTTAACTATTTTCATCAATTTAGCTTCCTATAAATAAAGCTCCTTGAAAATCATCCTCTCCTTTCCTCTTAACTTCTCACAATTACAAAAAAAACTCCTTACCATGCAAGAGAAGAGTTAAGTAAAGAAGAGAAGAAGGAGAAGTTTGAGGAGAAGAGGAGAAACTAGGTGGCAAGACGAGTAATACGAGAATCCTTCATCATTAATAAGAAAAGATGATTATTTTGATTAGAATTTTTATGAAAAAATATACACTCTTGGATAAATTCTGATCTTAATATATGTTGAACCCTCACATGTCTACTTTCTAATGAAGTTGATAAATCATGATTCGAAGTTATGAATCTGAAGACATAAATCAAAACATATGGATATATAAACCTATAAAAAACTGGTTACAGGAAAGTCTTTATGACTTGATATGAAATTATATAGTAGGCTTTATAAGATATAACTTATATCACTGGAACAATATTAAAGTTTAGTTTCTAGAACAATTACGAATTAGGATTTGGAGTTATACATAAAGAGTTATGAGCTAATTAGTGAAGGATTTGGAGTTATACGTAAAGAGTTATAACTAATAAGTGAAATAAGGTCAAACTATTTGAACTAGTAAACAATATAAACTTTAATTAATTAATTATTATTATTGATAAGGTTTTACCATAGAAACTTTGATTCACTGAAAATATAATGGAGTCTAGTTTATGAAAACTTTTACAGAACAATTTTTAGAATTATATACAAGAAGTTATAGATTTAAATTCGTTGGAAGTTCATGTTGGAGAGAAAGGTCGGGACGCCCGTCCCTGAGGTCGGGATGCTATCTCAGAACCTTTTGGATCATAAATGATCGTTTTGACCTCAAAACAACTGCAAATGTTCATAAATATCTCTAATGATATTCAATATATAAAGTCATCATATGAACAATCAAAATAAGTATCAAAGACTTTTACAAAGCTCAGCATCACCTCATAGTATTACAATGACGATTTTTTCACGAAGTACGAAAAAATATGTTTGACTCTGTAACGTGAACAAACATTCACAAAAGAATGCATTAATATGTGAATTCTAATATGTTATAGGAGATAGAGACAGTGCTTGTTGACACATAAAGAAAAAGTCGAGCGTGTGTGTGAAAAACGGTGTAAGAACGTAACGTTTAGACTTATTGTGTTTGACGAGGCATATTATTATACCGTGAGTGTAATAATATACGTTGGAATCTTTGATCATAGTCATTAATTGTATTTGACATAAAATATGTTCCGTCGTATCTTATTACTTATCACTTGCTGTGTGTCGTGATAAGATGTTGTGTGTGTTTGTGTTATACCTTCACTACAAAAAAAAAAAAAAGAACAATACAATATTTTAGCAACGGAATAATTTAGCGACGGATGTAATCCGTGTCTAGTTTAATTACTTAGCGACGAAATCCATCGCTAATATTTTTTTAGAAAAATAACTATAGCGACAGAATTCCGTCTCCAAACTCAATTCATTTTTTTTAATTTAACAAAATAAAACCAATAAAATTGAATTAAAAAAATATGAAAATAAAGGCTTAGCGACGAACTCTATCGCTAAATTGGGTTTAGCGACGACGCTGTTAGCGACGGCTTTATCCGTCTCTAAAATGCGATATTTTTCTAGTGTTGGTATAAAGAAGATGAGTGAGTAAAAAGGAATGTAAACCCATAATTAAAGGGATAACTCCGTGTAGAAAACACAAAGAGCACTGTACATGTCGTATGTGTTATACAATGACTTGGTGGTGATATTCTTTCATCGACCTTGTGATGTCGTTTCGATATGAGGAAAACTCACTTCAGGAGATCCTAAGTTCCGGTTTGGCTGATCCCCTTTCATGAATATCTCTTTAGTTAAAGTTTTGAATAAAACTTGATAAGTTAAAATTGAATAAGTCTCGTCAATGATACAATTATAACACCGAAGGTATCTATCGTCTGTCTTAATTGTGTTTTTTAGAGGATAATTATGAATGTCGGATTGGCATGATAGTTTCAGAGTGATGGAATAAAAGACCGAAGTGATCGTTTCTCTTTTCTTTTCTAACCTTCTTCTCCTGTGTAATCCCTGATAAGAGGACCGACACGTTATTGAGATTATATGGCTCATGATTACTATTTTTATATGTTTTTCTCTTCTTTGTATTTTCAGGAGTTAGAGACGACGAGTAGGTGTGATATAGGTCATGGTGCTAATATGCATTTATTGTATTGTGATTTTATGGACTATGTAAAATGTGTAATAAATAAGGAGTTGTATTAGATAATATTATTAGTTTATGTCTAAGCGGATTTTATTTATTTTTGTACCTAAATCGATTTAAGAAATTTTTACCTAATTGAGACGTTGAGCCCAACGACAATGACGTCATATATATCTATATGAAAAATCTAAATGTTGTAGAGAGAGAACTTGAGAACGCATTGATTCTTATTAAGTATTGCACAATTGTTGTTCGATTTTATTATCATATCTCTACACTTGTATCTTATATAGAAAAGGTTGATGGATTATTCCCCAATCAATCCCCAAATTTCTTTCTAGAAGTCTAGTTAACGTTTTGAGAATTTTTTTACCCGAGGTCAATAAAGTATTCTTTTAGCAGATTCGAGTCTCAAAAGATAACCATAAAAGACTGTCTATATCAGATACTTGTCACCAGTTCATCATCGAAGGTCGGTCGCCAGGAACCACCATCGCACCATCGCGCCACCCAAGTCCACAATCACGCCAACCCACCTCCGGCCACCCTTCCCCGGTGTCGACGAGTGACGCCGATGTTTTTCCCCTTTTCCTGAGCCGCTGGTTTCGTTATGGGCTTGCTGTGTATGTTGAGTTGAAATAGTGACAGTGATGGATAAAGGGAAGATGGGTTGACTAAAAGTTGTGTTTATACTATACACAACATATGTGTACATAGTGTCGCATAATTTTGGTTATTTGATGTTACAAATACTCATGTATTTTATGTATAATTTTGAAGGACAAGAGGTCGAGACACCACAAAAATATAGGGCATATATGATAGTCATTTTTGTCGTAAATAGTGTTTATCAATGGACTTACGACTAAAAGTGACTGTCGTAAAAGAATTAATCGCTAACTGATTTAGCAACGGATGATTCAAAATTCGTCGCAGATTAGTGACAGATTTGTCGCAAATTGGAAATTGCAGGTAAGTTTGTCGCAGATTCTATTTCCATAAGCTTTGTGATGGAAAGAATGTGGAGTCGTTAAATAGTGATGGAAGCTGTCCCTAATTTGCGATGGAAACCTTTCTTCCATTGCAAACTCTTATTCTTGGAATTGATTTGTTTGCAACGAAATCCGTCACAAATTAGCGACAAAATGGTATTTAGCCATCGTAAAATTGGTTTTTTTTTGGGGAAAAATAGTTGAATTCGAGCCTCGTCTGCTGTACACAAACAAGCATACACTCAAAATATATTTTTGGGGTGTCAAACCAACATCAAACACCAAACATACATGCAAGTTACATATCATAATTCCCATTAAACAAGTTATGTATATTATCGTCCAAATAACTAAAACATCCAACAAAAAGTATTAAACATTCAAGTTTAGAACACATGAGTCTGCTCGGACACGTCGGAAGAGGAGGTGGATCCCAAAACTAGTGAGGAGGTCCATCAATGGATTGTTACTGCACTGATACTGCTACAAAAGGAGCTAGACCAATTGTATCAGGTCGACAATGTGTGCTCTCAACACCGCATTGCTCTCCTGTAACTCATCAAATTTACTTAGATTGAACGAGAAAGACCCCTTTCTATTAGAAGACAGCGTGCCCTTCGAGTAGAACATGGAGCTGGTAGACCCCTTTCTTGCACCGAGTCGCCTGGAGGTACGCCTGTCTCTGCGCGTTGTTGATCTTTTCCTCGATCGGCTCTGTACCAGGCTACGTTTCCACAAACAGTCGATCCATGAGCTCATTCTCTAGAACAGAGGATTGGGCCTAAAAAAATACAAAAATATAACTCGGATACTTGTTATTTGATTGAAAAATAATAATTCAATAGGTTATTAACAAAACAAAAATATCCGGAGCTATAATCTTTTTAAAAATAGTAAACTTACCGTCATCTTCTTCGATCTCTCGTCACACCATACCACCTCGTCAGGATCGTTGCCTTGCTTGATGTGTGTCTTCTCCTACACCTCAATCTTCTTTTGTTTTCCCTTCAACTTCTTTTCCTACAAACAAACAATCAATAAGGTACCATAGAGTGAATACTCATTCCAATTGGTGATAAAATTAAAGAAATAAATTTGTACACAATTGAATTTGCCAAATTAAACAAGTTACTTACTATCTTCAAGATGACACTAATCGTAGACACCGATCTCTACAAATGCTTCGTCTCTGCTTTATTCCTGTTCTCTTGAGTATGCTGAGATCGGTCTTGAAACTGTTTCAACTACCATAACACCTTAAGAGTCTTCTTTATCTAGAGCAGCTTCTTCCTCTTTTATACAGCTTGCTTTAATTTGTGCACGTCCATAAGATATGCCTCATAAATGAAGCCCTTGACATGTGTGTGTAATCAATTTTATCTTTCAAGTGAAACATAAACCTGAAAAAAGATCATTTATAATTTGAAACCACCCTTAAATGATCATTAGATCAGAAAACATCTATTAGAAGAAAAATTACTTTATACTGCTTAATTAGATATACCTCTCGAAAGGATACATCCACTTATAATATGCACAGATCCAGTAATTTTTGGTCTCATGTGGAAGATACAAAGGCAAGTGCTCCATAGAATTGAAAAACGCTGGAGAAAACAACCTCTACAAATTGCATAGAATCTCTGAGATCTGCATCTCTAATCTCTCCATGTCCTCGTGACATATACTATTACAATATAGATCTTTGAAGAATAAGCTCAACTCGATGAAGATATTCCACACATGATGTTGTAACAATTCCTTGAAAGCTACTGGAAGCAACCTTTGCATGAAACATGACAATCATGACTTTTTGAGCCCTTAAAACATTATTCCTTATCACGAACTCAATGTGTCAAATAGGATGTATATCCATCAGAAAACTTTAACATTCTGATCCATTTACACAACACCCTATGTGCCTCCTTCTTCAACACATAAAGAGCTTCGAGCATAAGCGTTTCCTCGATTCCTCGTGTATTTTTCAATCTTCTCAACACCAACTTCGAACGCTTGCAATACAATTTGAGATCTTTTCTATCCGCCATCGTGTCTTTCGTCTTTCCTTTTACCTCCATGATAGTGTGAAACATATTGTCAAACACATTCTTCTCAACGTGCATGACATCAAGATTATGGCTAATTAACAACTTATGCCAATATGCCAATTACAGAAAAATGCTCCTCTTGCTCCAATTGTGACTGGCACTGAAGTAATCGACATTGGAAGAGAACACACAAGCACGCATCTTATCACCGTCATAGATCCGGATCAGGTAATCATAATCAACCCTATTCTTTGAGATTCCATTTCTATTGGGTGGAAACAGATGTTGATAAGGCAAAAAACGACGATGATGGTCCAACCATGTCTGCTTTCTATCATTCTTTAGAGTAAAGGATTTGGTATGTTTCATACAATAAGGATATGCCAATCTTTTAGTTGTGCTCCAACTAGAAAGTAGTCCATAAGCCAAAAAATCACTAACTGTCCATAACAACGCCGCCCTTATCTGAAAGGTCTATCTCATAGAAACATCATAAGTGGCTTCCCTAAACATTCACAGATGAGTCAACTCTTCGATCAAAGGCTACGATTAAACATTTAGGTTCCTTT
Organism: Drosera capensis; assembly: GCA_001925005.1. Taxonomy (NCBI): domain Eukaryota; kingdom Viridiplantae; phylum Streptophyta; class Magnoliopsida; order Caryophyllales; family Droseraceae; genus Drosera; species Drosera capensis. Next base: position 109,863 of record LIEC01012537.1, on the reverse strand, counting down.
TCGGACTCTTCGGCCTTGGAATGATCATGGAAAGAATAATGTATGCAGTCTTCATGCATAGCCCCGGTGGAGCCCCGGTGGAAGATTATATGGAGTCAACATCACAGACCAGCATAAATACTCATCCCCGAACTTTTCGAAAGGAGCAAACTCATTGGTGCTTAGCTCCAAACGAACGTTCTGAGGTTCGGCAAAGAACCAAGAAAACTCCTTATCGAAATGTTTCCAAGCTTCACTGTCCGAGGGTTGTGACATCACGTTCTAAATTTTTTGGTTACTGGCATGCCAAGACATCACCTCGACTATGCTCTTGGTTGCATACAAACGTTATAACCTCGGGGTAATGGGGGAGTAACGCATCACCTTATGACCAACGCACTTCTTACCCCGAAGTTTATCCTTGTACCTTCGTGCCCTATAGTTGTAACACATCTTCAAGTTTTCTACATCCTTCCAGAACAACATGCAACCATTGGGATATACATCTATCTTTTTAACAGAAAGACGGATGCCTCTTATCAGTCGGTTAGTAGAGTACAATGCCTCTCATCCACCATTTGATATATCTTATTATGTCACTTGACACAAGGGCATCTCGAGTGTCTGGGATGATAGAAAATCTAGTTCTCAAGGATGAAGTTCACAATTTTTTTTTACATTTCTAGCATACACAGTGTTCAAATACCCATAGACAAGCCGTTCATACATCCATGATCTATCATAAAATCATGACAAATCCGATCCCATCATTCTGTCCATTAAAACATGATCCATGCCAAATACATTAATCAAAAATTGATACATGTACTAAATTTTAGTTCTATGGCAAATAATCCCTCACTATCACTAAAGTTAAACAAACTAGCTAAAAAAAATTTATTTTGTTTCACATAATATCAATAACTTAAACTACCTACACAATATTCAGTCATATTAAGAAAATTACCTACAAACACAAACAAAATCATACATATATTACTTTAAAAAATCCACATTAGAAAAACCTACACAAAAAAATCGACATTAAAAAAATCAACACTAAAACTGTATTCCATGTTTAACAAATTTTATTCCGTTCTAACATTTAAGATTTCAATTAAGTTGCATTCAACCTATAACACTACAAGTTTACCAAAAACAAATCTAAATATAACCTTAAATCAACCTAATCACGTGCATAATCCAATAAAACAATACAAACGATCTTCAATAATGCAACCTGAACAACCTAACAGTGCATCCAAGCAATCTAACCATCAAAGCAACCTACAATAATGCATCCAAGCAACACAATCATTCAAACAACCATTTACAATTCATCCATACAACCTTAGATCGAGACTCAACCCCTCTGATTCCTCCAAAACCAACCAAGGATCATCAAATCAATGTCCAATACTCTAAATAAGATATTCAACACAAAATTAAACTAAGATAAATTAATTTTTAAGTTAGGGTTTTAAAAATTATACTTTTATCAATTCAAAGATTGAAGACTATGAGGTGGTGGTGGGAGCGGCTAGCCGATGATGGTTGTACTGCCCGAATTTCTATTGGTAGTGGTGGGAGCAGGCGAGGCGGCGCGTGGTGATAATGGTGGCAGAAAGGTGAGGCGAGCAGGGAAATGAGGCGAGATGGTGGTGGTGGTGGTCGGAGGGTGTGGTGGTGGTGGCAACGCGAAAGAGATGCTGGCAGAGGTTGATGGTGATGGTGGTGGGGGTAGCGGAGGGTGTGAGAGTAAGGGGATAAGGCAAGGTGGTGGTGCTGATGGCGGAAGGTATGGTGGTGGTCGCTGGACGAAGTGGTGGCTTTTGTCTATTGGTGTGTGCGCGGAGAAGTGTCAAGGTTTCAGATCTGGAATGGGGGTGTCGTTAAAGTTAGCGACGGACTTAATTTTTTGACCCAAATTTAAGAGTAACACTCTCTTTAAGTTGCTACTGTGCGATAGAGGAAGAAGTCCGTCGCAAAAGAAAATTCTGTCGCTAAAGTTTTTTTGGGATGAAATTGATCGCAGATTAGCGACAGAGTATAAAAGTGTTATCGGTGATACATTGTTTTTTCGTAGTGCTTGTGCATGAAGTTAATCTTCGGTTTATTCATATTGTCTGCTGCATAGGATCGAACACCTATATAATTAGATGTGTTAGTCCCTTTGTAATTAACATGTATCCTATTGTTATTAGGCTGAATCTCATGATTACATATTCGGTTACAGGTTGAAGACAAGTTGAGTTAGGTTGTGCCAGCAAAGAAAATAAGTGAACTTCATTTTGAGGTTCAGTTGTACAAATTTTATTGTCTAAAGACTTTTGATGTATTTCGCATTGATGTAAGGATTACTCTATCTTGGATTTTTTGTTCTATGTTTTTGTTATCTTAACCAGCTATATTTTTGTCGCCTTGTTATGTGTCGTAGCTGGGTTGGGTTACTGGTTACCTTAACCTCGTGTATTCTATGTTCGGTTGTAGGTTGAAGAGAAGGAGGGTTGGGTTGTACCAGCAAAGAGAATAAGTGAACTTTATTTTGAGGTTTCAATTGAAATAATTTTATTGTCTAAAGATTTTGATGTATTTCGCATTGATGTAAGGATTATTCTATCATGGGATTACGAATTCCATGTTTGTATTACCTTAATCTCCTATATTTTTATCGTCTTGTTATGTATCATAACAACGATAAAATCATGTGTTATGTTTTCATTGATGGTAAATCTTGGGACATTATTAAAAAAAAAAGTTGGATTAAGAGGTGGTTAGATGCAGGAAATCAGAGGAGAACAACTGAGGAAGAGGAAGTGAGGGACAACTCAAGTTAACAATTGAGCAGGTCATTTAAAATAAAAAAACAATTGAGTAGGTCAATTAATCATGCTAACACTAACAGGAAGCCAAGAGGTACATGCTCGAGATTAATGCTAGCAGGCGAAATAATGAGAATACCCCTACATCAATTGATATTGATCCAAGAAATATCATGATATCGTTTTTTAAATTAATAATATATGTATTAATATATTGATTGATTGATGATAGTACTTTGCTAATTATCTTTCACACTAATTCATTTTTGCAAATATACATTGAGATGGTAGCATTTTGATATTCTTTTTGTCTAAAAAAAGTGTAATATTTTGATTTTTTATATTATTTAATATGTATTTTGACAAGTTTCATTTGATCACTAGACGATATAAAAATGAAATTTTTTTTATCCAAATTACACAATTCAAAAAAATAATCAGTAATATTTTACAAAAATTTTACAAAAAATAAAATGAGTCAAAATTCGTCTCGACATATATGCATAATCAAACTCATGTGTGCATCTAATAAGGAGTCGACTGCTCTGCATTTGGAGTCCAACTGCACAAGCGTGTTATTCACATGTTTTTTTTTCTCAATCAAAAAATCTGGAAAAAGAAATTAAAATCCTATTAAGAAAATATTATATACTTAATAAAAATAACTCATAAAAAATTATATACATATAAAATCCAAATAAAAAACAAAAATTATCAAATAGATTTGAATCGTTTGATTGAAAATCTAACCGTCTAGATGCTCCATGGCGCATCAACAGTACCACACCAAATCCTATCCCAATCCCAATCCCATCTAATAATGAGCTCTCTACTTGCAAATACTGTAGTACAATTTACCTAGCACGGCATGTGCTCTTATTTTGATCCTATTAAGTCTATGATTGTGAATGGATAAAGATGGAGCATGAATTGATACTACTACTCCGTATGCTGATCTCGCATGCATGGCCCTAGGATACCTTGTCACAAATTGGACAACCTTAGAATGGAGAACTCGCATGTGAGCAAGGTGCATGTGTACCTTTTTGGGACCAAAGAGATGTGACAAACAGCTTAAGCACCTAATGTGGTAGTCCTTAAATTCTGGACTGAAGGTCCATTTCATATGGGCTCGTCACACGCGTTAGTTAGCTTAACAGTTATTATGATCGGGTTGTGGGGTGAAATATTTGAATATTGATCATTATGATAAAATCCTGATATGAAGAAACCGTTGATCATATCTGTATTGATATCATGTGGAATTGAAGGATCAATTTCATCAAAATCCCCAATCGATCAATGTGGTAGAACCCATAAATGTGTAATGCGATTATGTGAGTAATAATTAGATGTACTTGTGTAAAGCTATCGGATAACTTCGATATTGGACTAAGCAAACAGGCTTAGATGTTCGATCTTGAAGACGAAGACGAAAACAATGTCGATCGATCAAATTTACCAGTAATTGGTCCTCGTTGTATTAGTGGATTAGGTTACCCATCTCATCTCCCTTCATCACATGATAATTGTACAATATTGGTCTGTACGAGATTTTACGATAACTTAATAGAGTATATGTGCGATAGATGCATGATACTCTCTCAATTTGTCAACGATATATATTAGTAATATGATTGTTGGAATATGACGGTTGTAATATGATCATTGTAATGACATATTCCATAACATATTATCAATTATATGTCCTATAAATAGAGGACTCTGGTAATCAACTCTATATATAATATTATAACAATGTAGATTCTTAACAAACTCCACACAAATTTTGCAATATAAGAGGCATCAATATAAATCAAATATTATCAAGGGATCAACACCTGTTGAGTGCGAAACTAGTTTGTGGTGGTGAGCCCATCAACGAAAGTTGATTTAAAATGTCCTTCGGGTTTGCGGACTATTCGGTTGACTAAAGGAAAATCTTTCGGGATTTTATTTAGAAAAAAAAACATAAATCAAATATCAAGAACATGCTGTTAGAATATATAATAAATAATATTCGATATGGCTATTAGAATATGACCGTTAGAATTGCTGAAATTTTATCCAAGGAGGGATCTGCTTCATTTTGGGGACTGCACTAGTGAGGATAATAAGAGCATCGATGCCCTCAAGTGCAGGGAGGAAACTATAACATATTCTATACTATACGTTCTGTAAATATACCTTATTTATAATGATTATATTAAACACTATCTATTTTACATTCTAACACATGCCATTGTTTGAGTCGGTTGTTCTACATCAACCACCACGAAGAAAATGACCTCACTTCATATATGTGTTCTTCAAATCTGTTTTGGCTGAGCTCACTTCGAGTAGGTGCTGCTTAAAGCCGTTTTGGGTCCTAAATCAGTATAGCAATTGGATTTATTTCCTTTTTCTCTTGGCTTAACATAAGATCTAACTTTTATTTTTTCGTTTCTCTTCTCATTTTTGCTTGAGAATGCAAAACGTTTTCGAAAATCATCAATTCAATTCAAGACAATTTTATAAAGGTAGTTACTAGTTCAATATTCTCAAACTTATCTCATATAAACCAATGATCCTATGTGACGTCTTTCAAATAAATCACCTATCATAACATATGATTCACGTGAATTATTTGATTCAAAAAATCTACCATCGTGATCATTGTATAAATGTAATTTCTGGCCTATTTATCTAGATTCTGGTTGGTGGTCCAAAAATACCGGTGGAAAAATAAGACGTTAATTAGTGTTTCATTACAACGATCAATTCATCGCATAAATAATTATTTTCCAGTTTATCAGATATCAATAAAGAAGTCTTACCCTTATCAAAATTAAAGAAGTCTTGCCAGTCTGCAGTACAATTTCGAATATATTAAACAAAATAATGCATCTTGCAACTTGTCTATCAAAATATAACACGTCAAACTCCCTCTCGAAATTAAAAAGGAAAAAAAATAAAACATGTCTTTTGTTTCAAACGTTTCCAAGAAAGCATCTTTCAAAGAAAAAAAAATAAAAAAAACGAAAAATTATACTAAAATACATATGACAAGTTCCACTCATATTTTAGTACCCAAAATATTTCAAGTTACGTTTGAATATCCAATTATATTTTCATTTATATCTTAATATCTAAAAATGGATAAATGACATTAATATCCAATGTTGACTCATTTTTATCCTCCTACCAACCCATCTTGCTAAACAACCATCTTGTTCTCCACATTTTTTATTTCCATCAAACAAAATCATAATCGTTGTTTCCACAAATCCTAACCCGTTTTCAAACCCTGACACTAACCCCCGCTCCATCGTCGGATTCTGTTTCGGTGACACCAAACTTGAAACGTCGCTTCCTCTTCGAAGAAGAAAAAAGTACGACGAGACATGGTCGTCATCACGTTCTGCAACGGAGGCCTGAAGTTGGTCACGTCGGTATTGCTCTATATCGTTTCGACGATGAGGAGATTGTGATATACCGATCCGAATTGAAACTGAAATCCTCGTCGGGGAGAGAGATAACGAGGTGATGGCGTTGTTAATTCTGGTTGAGGAAGGGGTTAGGAGGGATTAGAGATTTGAGCGATTGTGGGAGGTAGGAGTGAGGGGTGTTGGTGTTGGAGTTGTTTCGCACGAGACGACGTCGGATATTGGTGTTTCTTATTGTTCAGGTCAGCTGATGAGTTGGTTGTCTTGGTTGTGTTGTATTGTGAAATGAAATATAATTTCAGATAACATTTCACATGATATTTCAGTTGTCATGATCCGTGAAGCTGTTCGAAAATTCCAAGAGTTCTTTGGATATGATACTACGAAGTTGATGGCCAGTGTACAACCTATTGTTTACGGGCACCTAGTATATGCATTAGACTCAGCTTTCTTCATGGAAATTGTAAATTACAATGTTGACTAGCATTACCGACAACAAACATTTTATTATGTCCAAGAATGTTGATTTGTGGCATACAATGTTGATGGAGTTTCATATACTCTTAGTCATGTAAAATGGGATTGAAGGAGCATTTTATTTTTCTATATTTATTAGGAGTAACATGTATTTTTCATAGTTCATACTAGATATTCTTCGTAGTTCATACTGCATACTTTTAATAGTTCATATTGGATATTCTTTATAGTTCATATCGTTGTATATTTCATTTGGTCTCACTTATAATTCATATATATAAAAAACTTAGTTCACACATTCAAGGAAGACAGTTCACATGTGTCAAGAGAGGCACAGAGGCAATCCACACATTTAAGGGAGACAGTTCAGACATCAAAGGAAGCAATCCACACATTCAAAGAAGACAATTCACTAATTCAAGAGAAACGACTCGCACATTCTAGGGAAGTAGATCACATGTGTAAGATGCTAATATGTAAATGTAGTTCATATATTAAACAAACTTGTAAATATATAAGATGTAAGCATCGTTTGTGTTGCCGAGTTTGTTGATTTTGGTGATTGGGATTGTGGTTTATGTTTTCCTAGTCGATAGTCCAGATGTTGTTTTCATGAGTAGAGGTCTAGCAATCAATTGGATTCCTTTTATAAATATCCCGGCCAAAACCATTTTGTTTATGGACATTAGGAATAAGGTGTTCTACTGATGTACCTATTGACATGCAATATTCATCAAATGTTTTTGAAGTGAATTCTTCATCATTATCAAGACGAATAGACTTGATGTGGTTGTCTGAAAAATGAACTCATAAGTTGATAATTTGAGTGAGAACTTTGACAAATGTAACATTATGAGTAGAAAGAAGACATGCACGAGACCATCTTGAAAAGCATCAATAAAAACCATGAAATATCTAAATCGACGAGATGGTGGATGAATTGGACCATAAATGTCTCCTTGAATCCTTTCAAGAAATAAAGATGACTCGAAAGGTAGTTTTGATGGAGAAGGTCTTGTGATTAACTTATCTTGTGAACAAGGAATACAAGGATGATTGCTATTTTCAAAACAGCTTTTTGATTCTTAAGAGGATGCCCATTGGAATTTTCGATGATCCGACGCATCATCGTAGTACATGGAGTACATGGATGACCAAGTCGCTTGTGCCATAATGAAATTATGTTCGGATCAATAGACTTTTAATCCATGATACTATATGACTCAATAATCTTGATTTTAATAAAATACAACCCATATGCAAATGCCAAAAGTTTTTCAAGGATTTGTTTGGTTCCAGAAATAAAAGATGTTATATAAAGATATTATTTACCATCTTTACTTGTACTTTTTGAAAGAAAACTATTAAGAAGAATATCCTTAAAATTTAAAAGATTTCTTTTGGACTTTTGGAGTATAAAGCATGCTTGACATGAATTTGTGTACCATTTGCTAGCGTAAAATAAGCACTTTCAAAATCATCAATGATTTTTGAAGTACCAGAGATAGTATTCATATTTGCTTCACTTATCTTTAAATTTGAAAAATATTTCTTACTTTGAAGGATTGTATGAGTCGTTGTATTATCAAGAGTGCACATATCTTTCATGATAATTCTGTAAATAAAATCTTTATTAATACAAAGTTTATTACACTGCTTGAAAATAGAAAAAAAAACCCCACTGAAAATACAATAGTAAAGACTTCAAGGAGAATAAGTAATATATTTCTATCATTCAAGGGTTTCATATTCAATGTCTTCTTTGTTTGTTTTAGTATTGGAACATCCAAGTAAATCTGAAACTTTTTCAGGTGTTGGAATTGATTGAGACTATTCTTCTGTGAAGCTTGTTTCCATCGCTTTGCCTTTATCTTTAATGGAGTTTTGATAATGATTAACAAAGTGTATAAGAGTTTTACAAGATCAAGACCAATGGCATTCCATCCCACAAGTTCTTTGACATTCTCCTTGGGTCTGGTATATGGAGCTTTTCCCCTCCTCTATGCTTGATTGTCATCTTGCCTCTTCTGATGGCTCGCACTCGTAATCGCATTATAACGTCGATCATGGAATCTTCCACGACCTCGTCCTCTTTCTCGCCAATTACCACTTCTCGTGGTCATTGCTTCAGGCAATGGGACAGAACCAACTAGACGAGCATGAGAAGTTTTTATCAGCAACTCTTAGTTCTTTTCAACAACTAGGAACAATGAAAGCAATTCACTATACTTAGTGAATTTTAGAATCCAATATTGATGCATCAGAGTTGCATTTGCGAGGTGAAAAGTAAAATATGTTTTGTTTACATTTTCTCCTCAGATATAGGCTTTCCACATAAAGCTATACGTGAGTAGTGGCGAGAATTTGGTAAAAATCGATTTTTTTTTGCTTCGGTTAACCGAAATAAATTTGATTATCCAAAAATGAGATACCAAAACCAAACCGAATTGAGCTCTATAATTCGATTTCGGTTAACCAAAATTAGGTTCGATGTTATAATCTTGCACAAGGCAGAATTATATTTTTGTACAAATTTAAATCTTGCAACCTCAGGGTATGCCATTCATACCTAACATTTGAAAGAAATACCAACTTCTTGTTGTCAAATCTTTCTTTCAAACTAATCCATAACACCTATGAATTTTTGAAAGTAAGATATTCACATTTTAGCCCCTCATGGAGATTATGTCTCAGAAAAATCAGTGCTTGAGCATTTTCTTGTGGGGTTGCTTCGTTGTTCTCCACTATGGTATGTGTTATATCTTTTGCATCTAGCTGTTATTCAATATCAAGAATTCATGATAGATAGTTTTTTCTTGATAGGTCTTGTGCTTTGCATTCCAACTATGTGAGGTTTGTCATAGTTCTCTCAGCACATCAAAGTGATAAATATTAAGTTTATTTAATGAAAATCATATACAAAAATATGGATACAGCAGTTTGATGGTAGCGATGAATATTTTTAGTTATTACCATTTTTTCTTAATACTACGATTTATTATAAACTATCTAATTTACTGATAAAAGTGATATAAAATCAATCTGATTCTATACAGCTAACAAAGAGAATTTTATAAAATTTCACTCATATATAAATAAAAACTTTTATTATTCATCATATTCTCAAAGAATGTATTTAATTATAAGGAGAAAGTAAATAATTGTTATAATTTAAGAACTACTAATAACAATAAATAGCACAATAATTTATTAAGATTGTTTCGAATTTTGTTTGTTATTTCTTCATCATTGGATGTCATTACGTTGTTTATTGTACATCAATAAAAAAAACCATAAAATTTAAGTCTCACCACTTGGAGCAAATGCACCAACATGGAATATAAAGTTTCTCGTCACTTGCGGATGAACCACACAAAATTGGGACAACCACATCAATGTTCGCAGGTGAACCACACAGAAGGGGTAAACCACGTCAAACTTACGGGTGATCCACATAGAATGGAAATCATATCAACGTGTTGAAACTAATTAATAGGTTTCACACAGGAGATACTTTGTCCGGCGGTGAAACCATAATTATTTTAATTAGATTATTATTTGATCGATCAAAATAAAATCATAACATAGAGGTATAATAAGGTACCTTCGTTTGACTTTCGATCTTACCTGATTAGAGGCTTGTGTTGATAACGTGTTGTCGAACAAGTAGTTTCACTGGTTGAACTGATTCATTAATATACCTAGTTTGATTTCGTCAGACGAAAAATGTCAGAATAAACAAAGTAATCAAACTATTTTAGAGAGAGAAAGAGAGGCTTTCTTCTCTTAGAAATATGTACATAACACTTTACAAATTAGCTCTATTTATAGGACTCAATATGATTAATCAACACCTAATTTTCTCACCTAATTAAGCTGATTAGGCCTAATTAATAGCAAATTAGGTAAGCCCCCTTGAATAGCCTCAAAAGTAGATGAGATCTAAAGAAAATATGTAGGCTTAGATATAAATATATCATTTTCAAAGGGTAATTATATTTGAATAATTTAAAACATAACTTATGTAATTGAAATTATCATATGTAACTTATATGTATAATTGATGTTTGATGTTGGTTTGACACCCCTAAAATACATTTTACGTGTATGTTTTTGTATGGCTGACGAGGCTCAAATTTAGCTTTTTTAGTTTTCCTTGAAAACCAGTTTTGTGACGGCAAAACCTCATTTCGTCGTTAAATTACGATGGATTTTATCGCAAAATATTCCACTCCAGGAATAAGGGTTTACGACGGAATAAAGCTCTCCATCGCTAGTTTGCGATACCATAATGTTGTCGTCACAAAGCTTATGGAAATATAGGTTGCGACAAACTTCCCTCCGGTTTCTAATTTGCAACAAATCGTTCGTTAATTAGCTACGGATAATTCACCGTCCGTCGCTAAATCAATTTGCTACTAGGTTATTTGCGATAGTCAGTTTCAATCGTAAACATGTCGCTAAACACTGTTTGCGACGGGAATGACGGTCACAAATAAGCTATATTTTTGTAATGTCCATTTGATCCCTAAATGTCCTTCTCCTTCCAAGGTAAGTGACTATCCGCCTATATCTTGTTACTCCATTGTTTATAAAATCATTACAAAAATTATTTGCACCAGGCTCTCTTTAGTCCTTCCCTCTATTATCTCGAGTAATCAAAGCGCTTTCGTTGTGGGTCGAGGTATAGTGGATAATGTTCGTCTTTGTCAAGAACTATTGGCTGGCTATTAGAGGAAATGTTTATCTCTTCGATGTGTTGCAAAGGTAGATATCAGGAAAGCCTTTGACACTGTAAGCTGGGGTTTTATTTTTTATATGCTGGAGGGCTTATCATTTCCTGATATATTCATATCTTGGATTATGGGATGCTTAACTTCTACCTATTATGCCGCGAATATCAATGGTTGTATCACTGACTTTTTCAAAGAGGAGCAAGGTCTTAGGCAAGGCGATCCTATGTCCCCATATATAGTTGTTATTGTGATGGAATACTTTTCAAGATCTTTGCACCTCATGAGTCAAACCCAGATATTCTATTTCCATCCTAAATATAAAAGGATTAAGCTTATTAGCCTTAGTTTTGCTGATGACCTTATGCTTTTTAGCAAGGTTGATCGCCATTCTTTAGTCTCTTTGAAAGAATAACTATAACATTTTGCCTTGGTTTCTGGACATGCTATTTTTTAGTGGAGTTGGTGAGGCTGAAAAGGTGAATTGGCCTGGCACTATGGGCATGGAGATGGGTATCTTGTCTATCAAATATCTGAGCATTCCTTTGTCAGTTAAAAAGCTTACGATTCATCAGTTTGTTCCTCTTTTGGATTAAGATGTTATCAAGAATCAAAAGTTGGACAGTTAAGTGTCTGACTTATGTTGGAAGATTGCTCTTAATAAAAGCTATACTTCGCTCTATTCGTTCTTATTGGGCTCAGCTATTCTTCCTTCCTCGTTCAGTCATTGATCACATTGATGGAGTATGCAGGGTTTTCCTGTGGTCTTGAGTAGCCCTTAATTTGCATAAAACCAGAGTTGCTTGGACTGAGGTATGATGTCCACATGCTGAGGATGGATTGGGAATTAAAGTCCTCAGACCCTGGAATGCTGCTTTGTTTTTTAAGAACCTGTGGGCTATCGAAAAGGAGAAGGAGCGTTTATGGTCTCAGTGGGTGAATGCGTATTATTTGAAGGGTAGGAATACATGGGTAGCTGAGGATAAGCATCACTTCTCTTGGCCTTGGAAGTCGTTGTTGAAGTTAAGGGATAAGATGATGCAGATCAAACCTGTTCTGAATGCTGATGGGGGGTGTCTTATTCTATAAAGCTGGGTTATGCGATCATTTACCCTCTGTTAAGGCTAAAGTTCCTTGGCATACTCGCATTTGATGCAAAGATTTGAGACAAGCATCTTTCATTACTTGGCTAGTTGCACGAAATGCTTTGAAAACGAAGAAGGGACTTTGGGAGCATAATCTTATTCTTGATGATACCTGTGAATTGTGCTGAGCTGCAAGTGAGGACTTGTAAGTTTGATACAAAGAGATTGGTGGGTAAAACCCTTTTCTGATTTTTGTTTTATTGCTGATTGAGGTGTTATTGATACATTGAATTGCTAACCTATTTATAGGGCTAAATCAACGAATTGTAAAACACGTTTTTGTACAAAAAATGTGTAATAGTGGCCGGTGGAATAGTGATGGCCGGTGGAAACGTTTTCTGCATTTTGGTCAAGATTATGAGCTAACATGCTCCCCCTAATCTTGACATGCCTCCAGATCACTAACACCCATTAACTGACGCATACTAGCTAACTTAACACCTGATATTGTTTTTGTCAGTGTGTCAGCCCGCTATTCTCCGGTGTTCACAAACTTCACCATAATCTGCCCTTTTTCCACACACTCTCTAATGAAGTGATATCGTGTCTCGATATGCTTGTTGCGACCATGAAACACAAGATTCTTCATGAGGGATATGACAGATTTGTTATCCATCAACATGGTCACTGGTTTTGGCTCAGTCTTTGTCAATTCACTGAGCATGTTCCGTAACCAAAGAACGTGGTATGCCGTTGCTGTGGCTACCATGAATTCAGCCTCGCATGATGACAATGCGACAGTCTTCTGCTTCTGTGAATTCCAGGACACCAAGCTTTCATTCATGTAGAAAGCCATTCCACTGGTGCTTTTCCTTCCATCGTGATCACCGGCTAAGTCACTGTCTGTGTAAGCGATGAAAGCTTCTTCATGTTGTCCCCTCATATAGATGAGACCGTAATGAACCGTTCCCTTCAAGTATCTCAGAATTTGCTTTACAACCTTGTATTGCATTATAGTGGGTCTTTCCATATACCGACTCGCCACCATAACGGCAAATGAGAGATCTGGTCGGGTGTGTAGAAGATACCTGAGACATCCAACGATGCGCCTATATTTTGTGGCATCTACAGGAACTCCCTCTGAATCTTTGTGCAGTCGTAGTTTAGGCTGCATCGGATACTTAGTGGCATTGCACTCTGCCATCCCGAATTGTGATAAGATCTTCTTGGCATAAGCTGATTGCTTCAGCTTTATAAATCCTTTCTTCTGCTCAACCTCAATCCCGAGATAGTACGAGAGAAGTGCCAAATCACTCATCTCAAATTCTGTCATCATCTGTTTCTTGAAATTCTTGACTTCTCCAGTGTTGCCTCCTGTTACAATGAGGTCATCAACATATACTATAACAATTAGTGTTGTATCTTCTTCACCTCGAGTGTAGACGGCCTACTCTTGAGAGCACCTCGTAAACCCAAGTTCCTTCAAGCTTTTATCTAACCAAGTATTCCAGTCTCATGGAGCCTGCCGGAGCCCATAAAGAGCTTTCGATAACCTGTACACCAGATGCTTCTGGCCTTATACCTCGAATCCTTCCGGCTGAGTGATGTAGACCTCCTCCTTTAATTCTCCGTTAAGGAATGCTGATTTGACATCCTTATGGTGTACCTCCCAACTCCGATTCGCAGCAAGTGCAAATATCACCCGAACCGTATCAAGTTGTCTCTGGACATACCCTTTAGCCACTAGCCTAGCTTTCTGCTTAATAACCCGTCCGTCTGAGTCCTTCTTCAATTTGAACACCCATTTCAAACCAATGGATTTATGGCCTAGTGGAAGTTCGGTCAGAGTCCAAGTGTTGTTCTTCTCAATGGACTCTAACTCCTTCTGCATTACCTGATACCAGGCACTCTTAGCTACTGCTTCTCGATAGCAGGTTGGCTCGTCAGACTCCAACATCATCAGCTCATCTTCACCATCATCAAGATATACTTCTTCTGTGTTGGCGTAAATGTCTGTGATGTCTCTGACAAGTATAACAATTGTAAGTTTGATACAAAGAGATTGGTGGGTAAAACTCTTTTCTGATTTTCGTTTTATTGCTGATTGAGGTGGTATTGATACATTGAATTGCTAACCTATTTATAGGGCTAAATCAACGAATTGTAAAATACGTTTTTGTACAAAAAACGTGTAATAGTGGTCGGTGGAATAGTGATGGCCGGTGGAAACGTTTTCTGCATTTTGGTCAAGATTCTAAGCTAATAGGACTTTCATCATCTGTTCTTTGAATGCTTTTTCTCTCAGGTTATGATCAAACCACTCTTAAGCAAGCTCAAGTTGCATACCACCTGTTTCAGTTGGGATCAGTTGGTAAAAACTAGCGTAGCTATTGCCAGAAGATGCTTAACAGGTTTGGTGATCTACCGATTATGGAGCGAGAGGAATTTCAGAATTTTTCAAAAGCGTGAGAGAAGTCTTAAGGAACTAGTCTTATTCATTTTCAATCAATTGTGTTTGTAGCTTATTTAGAGTATTGTTCCATATATAGGCGGGTCGTAGCTTATTTTGCCTTGAGGGCCTAACAGATTTGTACCAACTATTGATTGTGCGGGAAAGTCAATGAAATCTAATCGATTTTTAAAAAAAAGTTAGTATAAAATAGAGATATTTTGATAGTTATATATATATAAATTATTAAATAAAAATATTATAATTTAAATAGAAAAAAATATTATAATTTTAATGAAATAGAAAGAATAGCAAAAATAAACATTACAAAGTACGAGCATGTAGCCCCACTTGCAATTTCTTTTTTAATTTTTTTCTCCATAACTGTAATTTAGAAAGAGGAAGACCTATCACTACAAGGCACTATTGTTCAAGATTGTAACGTACTCTCACCGTCCCATAAACTTTATAACATATACGTATTTTGTATTATTTATACGTATGAATATAAATCTCGTTTTTATATCAAATCACGTCTGATCATCCCACAATACGTATTAGGTTGAAGTATGTAACTTACACAGTCATTGATGTTTCATCCCATAAATATGTAAGTTTCATCATCGTTGCACGTGTGTCAAACTTTGCATCGACATACCTACAAATGTCAAAACGTTGTAAAATTTATCGAACGTCAAAACGTTATAAAGTTTATGGAAGGGAGGGAGTACATGTTATAAACTTTATAACATGTAAGCATTTTGTATTATTTTATACGAATGAATACAAGTCTCATTTCATATCAAATCTCATCTAATCGTCGCGCAACATGTATTAGGTTGAAGTATGTAACTTACACAGGCATTGATGTTTCACGATAAATTTTCAAAAAATTACGTTTTATCGTCATTGCATATATGTCAAACTTTGCATCGGCATATGCATAAAGTCAAAAAGTTTTATGGGACGTCAAAATGTTATAAAGTTCATGCAAAGGAGGGAGTATTGATAAGGCAATTTCAGGAATGTATTTGTGGTAGTGTGAATGGGTTCCCTCCAAGTGGGGCCCACACCTAATAATGAAGGGTCAATTATTTTAAACTACCTAACATAGTTTTAATTCACATTTTAATGCCTAAAAACGTTTATAGCACCTTTAGGTACCTATTCAAACTTTATATTTTTATACCCAAACACCTAAAACACTCAAAATGTCCCCATTTTAATCAAATCACACACCACTTAACCTAACCTAACATACTCATCTAACTCAACAAACCCAACCCCTTCTACTCTCCTCAACCATGCATTTCATGTACTGTCGTTGTCACCGTCGCCCTTCTTCCTTTGGCGAAATACTAAACGATCCCGATCGAGCCCAACTACAAAGAGTTCACTATCCCATACCAATTCCACTCAAACAATCCTACGAAGGCAACGCTGGCTGTGGTTTCTTAGATCGAATTGTTTGGTAACTCGATTTCTTCATTCAAGTGAATTGACAACTTTGAGTTTTTATTTCATGTTTGCTGGTTGTTCGAATTCTCTTGTATGTTGATGCCATTTTGGTGATGATGAATGTGGACAATAATGGAGATGATAAATATGGACGGACTGACGCGGATCGAGCATGATGGTGGCAATGTTTCAATGGGGAATTTGATGCTACTATGGTTAAATTTAATGCTCCATGCTTCGAGCATGGTTTTTATTTTAGTGGTATTGATTTCATAATTGACGGTGATTTATCATTTCCTAGTATGTACGTTGAATGTTTGGGTCTTGATATAATTGATGAGATGAAGTATTTCTTGAGATTGGTGACTATATACAGGTTTTAGGTGTATGAATGGTTGTTCGTGTTATATTTGAGCTGTTATTTCGAGTGTATGAACTATTATTCGTTTTATGTATGAATTGATATTTTAGGTGTATGAATTGTTGTTCGCGTTATGTATAAACTAGCGATTTGGGGAGTATAAACTATTATTCGTGTTATGTTTGAAGTTTGACATGGCGTTTTGGGTGTATGGATTGTTGTTCATGCTATGTATGAACTGACGATTTGGGTGTATGAACTGTTATTCGTGTTATGTATGAATTGAAGTTTTGGATGTATGAACTATTGTTCGAGTTATGTATAAATTGATGTTTTGATTATATGACCTGTTGTTCATGTTATGTTTGAATAAGCGTTTTGGGGGTATGAATTATTTTTCATGTTACGTAGAAACTGACGCTTTAGATGTATGAACTATTGTTCGAGTTATATATAAACTGTTGTTTTGTGTGTATGAACTGTTATTCATGTTATATTTGAATAGTCATTTTGGGTGTATGAATTATTGTTCGTGTTATGAAAAAATGTCATGATGTTAAACCAGTGCATAATAAGAAGAAATTATCATGATGTTGAATATATTACATAATATAAGTATCATATCATTGATGCATCACATAATCTTCACACATGAGTGTCACTTGTGTATTGAATTCGAACATTTTATATAATTAATTGTTGATTGTTGCATATAAGTACAAATTTGAACATCATTATAAGATATTAAGACAATAAATTGTTCCATATTGTTTTGTAAACTGTATATTGATGAAAGACATTTATGCTTTTGAATTTGGTTTTAGCCAACATTTCATGAGAAACAAAAACATGGACTACAAAGTATTTATTGCATTGATTTTATGGATCTATACCTCTCATGATCAGGAAGGAAATCGACGATCCTTTCGGTTGTACACGGAGCCAATTCGTTCGAAGCCATGAACGAAGAACTCAAGAAAAACGTGTGGATCTGTACAATTTTGACGTAATCTGGGTGTGTTCCCATGGTTTGAGGAGGCCTATAAATAGGCTACTTCGAAGAAAAGCATAATGACAAGGGCTAGCTAAATTTGGAGTCAGCCTCAAAACGAAGCCCAATTCAAGATGGCTCAAAACTAAGCCATGTTCGTGACCCAAAACAAAGCCAATCCAAGATATCCCAAAGCTAAGCCCAAGTTCCGTAATATTCTCCAAACTTTTAAATATCTAGATATTTATATGGAATACTCTAGATGAATAATTATAGCCGTAGGATCAAATTGATCTCCACCGTGCATGAAGGAGGTGAACTTGTATATAAGGATGTGTTGGCTCATTTTCCAAACCATCCCACAAAATCCAAAAGCATACAAAGGCAATACAAAGTGTACTTCCTCTCACTAAGCTTGTTCCAAGTTCTCATTTTCTCTCTATGAGCTCTTACTTAGCCATCTTGGCATTAGAGTTAGGCTGATCTCAAGTGAAGGACTGGATAACTTGAGTGCTGCACGGGTAGCGAAAATTTATCCCCGTGACAGTTGGTATCAAAGCATAGGTTCAAGTAAGAAGAGAATGACGAATCAAAGCAACATGACCGAGTTTGTTGAGGAGGTGAATACCGCGAACGTTACCATGCACAAAGGAAGAGCAAAATCGAAGGATGTACTAACATCCTTCGACTCACGACTCGGAATGATGGAGAAAATCATGGAAAAGATGATGGTGGGGTTGGAGGACGATGTAACAAGCAATGAGACCATTGATGCTCGGGAGGATGCATTCAAAGGTGAGTTGCTAGGTGTCCTCAACTCATTGATGGAAAAACTTCGTAAGGAGTTCCAAGTACAAGTTGACGATGTTCGCACGGTAGTGACTTCTCTTCAAGAGGAGTTGAAAGTCATGAGAGAGGATGTTTCGCTATGCAAGGCGACCATAACGAATGGAGGCGCTAGTAATGTTGGTAAGGGACCATGTATTGACGCCCCTAAACCAAAGGCTTTCTTGGGAAAGTGAGATACGAAGGAGCTTGACTCTTTTCTCTTCAACATGGGTCATTACTTTGATCACATGGGCATAGAGAATGAAGAGACGAAGGTCAAGACAACAGCGCTCTTTCTCTCCGACGACGACCATGTGGTGACGTCGTCGCTGTAACGACATCCAAGTGGGTGTCTTCTCTCTTGACACTTGGGAGGACTTTAAGAAGGATATCAAGTTTCACTTCTACCCGGAGAATGCCCAACATGAAGCCAAGATACAATTCGAAACTTGAGGCAAGTAGGTACCATTCGAGACTATCTGTAGAGCTTCACGGAATTGCTCTTCCAAATCTCTGATATGTCGGCAGAAGACAAGCTCATCAACTTCATAGATGGACTTTAACCGTGGATCGTTTTGGACGGAACCGTTCAAATTGCTGAGATCCGATTTGAACTTTTCTACTAGTCTTTACCCACAAACTGACGGTCAGACGGAATGGGTGAATGCCTTACCGAACCTATATTTGAGGCACTTTGTAAGTGCCAATTAGAAAGATTGGGTAAAATTATTCGACATAGCCTAATTCTCTTATAATTTATAGAGGAGCAAGGCTACGGGATCTAGCCCCTTCGACCTGGCAACGGGGCAATAACATTTGACTCCTCAGACTTTGGTAAAGTCTTATGCAAGGAAGAGTCCAAGTGCTTTTCATTTTGCCAAAGGTTGGTAATAAGAGTTCGAGTTGGCAAGATCAAACTTGGCCAAGGCAAAAAAAAAGATGAAGAAATGGGCGGACACGAAACGGAGGCACATGGAATAAAAAGTTGGAGACATGGTCATGGTAAAACTTCTTACCCACACGATCAGATCTTATGGCAAGGGGGTTTAATCAGGAGATATGAAGGCCCTTTTCCCATTGAGAAAAGAGTGGGAAAACTTGCCTATAAATTGACTTTGTTAGCACACATTGAGGCTTATCCAGTCTTCCATGTGAGCTTCTTGAAACCTTACAATGCTGATGTGGAAGACACAGAAAGGAATGAGTCCAGGAGAGCTCCAACTGCTGTCACAACTTCACATGAGCACGAAGTGCAGGAGATTATGGCACATCGAGTCATACCTCGGCAAGGCACACATTGCAGCTGTGTGGAGTATTTGGTGCGATGGAAATGCTTGCCTGATAGTGAGGCAAGTTGGGAGCACGAGTTATCTTTGTTCAAATACAAAGATTTGATTGAAGCGTACAAGATGGATACGACGAGGGCATCGCGACAATAGGTGGGGGAGAATGACATGGGCTAGCTAAATTTGATGTCATGCCCAAAACGAAGCCCAATCCAAGATGGCCCAAACCTAAGCCCAAGTTCCAGAGGCCCAAAACGAAGCCAATCCAAGATAGTCCCATGTTAAGCCCAAGTTCTGAAATATTCTTCAACATTCTCCAACATTCTCCAAACTTGTAAATATCTAGATATTTGTATGGAATACTCTAGATAAAGAATTGTAGTCATAGGATCAAATTGATCTCCATCGTCCATGAAGGAGGGGAACTTGTATATAAGGATGTGTTGCCTCATTTGACAAACCATCGACAAAATCCAAAAGCATAGAATGACAATACAAAGTGTACTTTCTCTCATTAAGCTTGCTCTAATTTTCTCTATACGAGTTCTTACTTAGTCATCTTGGCATTAGAGTTAGGCTGAGCTAAAGTGAGTAACTTGAGTGCCGCACGAGTAGCGAAAATCTATCCCCGTGACAATAAGCATCAAAGAAACACACCAAACCCACCAAAAAAGAAAAATACTTAGTTTGAAATATCGGGTGCGATTCGTCATGGATATATATTTTAATCTGATAGAAAAAAAATGAATGAGACTTATCCTTATGATTATAAACGTCTAGTTGAGTCTAGAGACTAAATTTATAGTCCCTCTTTACTGGATATTTTGATACCGCAACGATCGCGTGATTTTTACCCCTTTTATTTTTTAAGGGGGTTTTCAGGTAAAAATTTTAATTTCGACTCTATTTATTTTGGGTTATTTAAATATCCTATTTTAATTGCACGATAAGAGAAAAATGTCGGGCAATTTCCGCTACATCTGATACCAACTTTTTTTCAACAACTAAAATACTATCCCCGTACGCTGCTGAGATGAAAAATTATAATTAAATAATAGTGTTTGATGGCTTACTTATAAAGAAATTAATAGATTAATTTTACGTAAAATTTGTATTTTAAAGGAATTTATTTTTTTAGTTTATGTTTTTGTTATTTTTATGTAATATAGATAACTTTGCGTATTATTTTTTTCTTTAAGAAAGACTTTGATCTATTTTTGATTTTATTTTGAATAAGTAATTTTTGAATATTTTGCTTTTTTATTTTAATTTTTATCTTTTGATTTAATAAATGATATTTTTAAATATTATTTTTTTTACTTTTTGTGTTTTTAAATCATTAATCTACGTGATAACATCATATAATTATTTTTTTTATGAAAGATATTGTATAAGACAAATATATTTTCAGATTCCAAATATTTATGTTAATAAAGATTTAAAATTTTTTTATTTAAATAAGTTGAAATTATCACATTATCCATTTAAATTTTTGTAATCCAAATATTTTTGTCGTTTGAAGTTTTTGCGACGGTATGTAAATAGATTAGGTATTTTTCTATCTTAGACTGATGCTGATGGTTCTAGTAAAAGCTATTTAATATTTTTATTTTAATCTTTTAGTGAAGATAAAATCATGACAATTAGATATATATAAGATTATAATTAGATTAGTTTTGTTTAAAAAAAGTTAGATTTTTTTTATTTTTTAGTTAATATATGGTTGATGATCAGAGGAGGAATCGGGATGTTGTTTCAATTTTTAATTGATCAAGATATATGTCATATTATATTTTAGGAAAAAAATCCCAATAAAATACAAAACAAATTGAAATAATTCGCATTCGATACAATCTGAGAAAATAATTTCAATTAATTACAATTTTAAGTAACAGAAAAACCAAACGCACAAAAATGAAAATCTTCCTTTAATCCAAAACCAAATCCAAATCCAACTCAAATCGTTTTTCAATCGAAATCATCACTCGAATTCAATTGCAATCATCAATCGTTAACGACATACTATTTCAACAACAAAATCCAATGAAAAAAAATATGAAATTGATCAATTAGGGTTTTTACATTCGAACTTTGTAAAGAAAATTACAATCATTTGATAAGAAGATAACTGTTCGCATAAATTGAAGTGAATTAATTCAAACGTTTATTGAAAAACGAAAAACAAAACATGCTTCGTTTTGTTTACATGATGAAAATATTCAGACGCACTGTTTATATAACATAGACGCACTGTTTGATTCAAATAGGGCGACAATATTATTCAAATACAAGATTAAACGAATGCATAAACACAAACTTATAACATGATGTCAATAGAATGGAAAAAATCCTTATTTAATAAACAACATGTTTTTTTTTTCAAAAGGAAATCTCGAAAGATTTCTCTTTGGTCAAGAGAAAAAACATATTTTTTTGTTTTAAAAAAACAAGAACAAAAAAGTGCAGAATTATTAGTTGTAGTTGCGTATGTTTGAAATTGTGAAGTATTGATAATATTCAGATGCCCTGTTTAATTGAACTGGCATATTATTTCAAACAGTGCGTTAGAACAAAACAACACAGTGCGTCAACTCAAATCCAAACATCAAAACGAAAAACCACAAAAAATCAACAGAAACAAAAAATTATAATATGATATCCATAAAATTGAAAATATTATCACATGATACCCAACATGAATTTTTTTTTCCAAGAAAAAAACAAACAAACATTGGCGCACTGTTTCATTCAACTGACGCATTGTTCAAACAAGGCATCTAAACAAAATAAAAGAATGCGTCAGTTCAAATACAATAAATTCAAAAATCACAAAGATCAAATAAAATAAAATTTATAACATGATATTCATAAAATTAAAAACATTATTACATAGTATTCAACATAACCTATTTTTTTTAGTTTTGAAAAAGAAAAAAAGAAACAAATACTGACGTACTGTTTCAAAACGAAACATTATTTAAATTCAAATCCGGCAAATCCAAAAAAAATAAAAAAATCAATTAAACTCATTCCTAAAATTAAATTCTGCTAACCTAGATTAGAGTGTTCATTGAAAACAGCCCTGTAAAATTCCTTCCCGAATGTATAAACCAAACCTGTAACTGGGATCTTGAGCAATAAAACGTTGGGCATTAATTAAAAAAAGAGAAAAAAAAAGAAAGTGGAGATACGAAGTGTGTATTGCTGTGGGCCCCGCTAATACCGATGGGATTAAGGTATCAGCAAGTCGCTACACCGCTCATTGGGCCCAATGGCTCTGCGACGTAGTGTCGTCCTTGTGGACCTTTTGGGCTTTTTGCCATCCTCCCCACCCTCAACTCCACTTTTCCTTTCTTTATTTTTTTTTACCAACACAATTGCATTCATGCTTTTCAAAAATAATAATAAAAAAATAAAAATTTCTATTCATTCAAAAACATTCTTTCCGTCCTCAAAAAAAATTACACTTATCAAATGGGAATGTTTTATCTAAATTATAATATCATTCTATTTAAAAAAATTCTATAAAAAATATAAAAATATCTTTATTATTTATTTTATATCACGTCAATCAATTCTATTATTTTTTCTCATTCTCTTTTTTCTCACTTTTTTCACCCACACAAGTCGAAAAATAAATTAATCTTTACATCAAAAAATAACACATATATAAATTATCATATCGGATCAATCGTTTGTAATTTTTTCTAGAACAGAGAGGGTAACACACATTTTTTACTTAAAAAAACCCATCTGTATTTACTCCATGTGTTTGCTTTTTGGGTAGAAACGCCCTTTATTTTTAAAACATATACTTACAGTCCCACTCAAATTATAACATATTTTTTTCGATAGTCTCATTCAAATTATAATATTTTCTTATTTATCATATTTTTTCATATAAAAATATTAAATTATCTTTATTTTATATCATATCAACCCAACTATCATCATTTTTTTTCTTTTTTTCTCATCTTTCTCTCTCTAATATTCACACAGAGAAATTGCGCATTCCTCCTAAATTCAACACACATATAAATATACGTGTCGGATCAAATCGTTATAATTTCATTGAGAGAAAAGAAATATAATTTTTTTATATCATTTCAAAATAAAAAAATATTATTTGACATTATTTGTCCCAAAATATAACGAAAAAGAGTATTTTTTTACTATTCAATATATATAACGGAAAAAAGTTACGTTACTGAACCAAATTGAAATACTCCGTACATAACTTAAATCATTATTAATTTTTGATAATAATTTTATTAAAATAATATTTGATAATTTTACGACACGAATCAAACTTTACATCAAAAAATACATGCATTCTAAGTGTTTGGTTTATTCTATGAGACTAAGGGAGCATTTTATAAATATTTTACCTAAAAATATCAAAATAATTATTATCTATTGTAGTATATTTTCACAAGTTTCTCTCTCGATTCATGCGATAATTCAGTAAATCTTATTATTGTTAAACTTCATTATGAGATGATAGAAAAGATAATGAGATATATTAGAGTAACACAGATAATGATTTATTATTTTGTTAATGCAAATTCTACTAATTGTAAGTATTTTGTGATAATTAAAAAAATGTTAATATATTCTTTTTAAAAGGAAATTCCGGAAAAAAAAATTGATCTATCAAATTACCTGTTAATCTGATAGACCTTTAAACCGGTAATTAGCCGACTGACCACCGCAAAGCAAATGTTAGCATGTCATATCAGACATAGAGAGTACAGAATTCTTTTCCCCTTAACCGGTAATGCTTGTTGATTTGGAAAAAAGTAGATAATCCACCCATAAAGACAAGAACGTTTTTTCTTAGAAAAAGGTTTGCATACCTAGTCAAAATAACAAGCAAAATCAAATTTAAACTTCTTTTGAAGAAAAAAAAGTAATTATAAACCGAGTGTAAGTAATTACTTACAAAAAACCATTTTGCACCTATGTTATTCTCCATTAATTGATCTCGAGATTTATCACAAATTAATTCCTCAAAATAAACCAATTAGCAACCAAATCCTCTTTGCTCTTTTTTTTTTTTCTTGAAAGAGAAGCACTCGAAGCAAAAGCAAAGTAGAATTGTCATCATTATAGATAGAAAAAGAGAAACATGTCACGGGGTTAGACTCTCACGACCCGTGCAGCACTCAAACTACTCTCATCCTTCGTTTGAGCTCAGCCGAACTCGCTCGTCTTCAATAAGTAAGTAAGAACTCGCAAGAGAAATGGAACTCGGAAAGAGGCTTTAAAAGGAAAACACTTGTTATTACTCTCGGGTTTTTGTATGCTTACAACTCTTTGAGGATGTTTATAACTCGTGGTGGATGGATTGTCAAATGAGCCAAACATCCCCTTATATATTGCCTTGGATCATTCTAGACTCTACTTGCCCTAGAGCTTTCTAAAATATCCTACAACAATCCCTATATATTTACAAAGCCCTAGAGTTTTCCGCAACTTTGGAGAGAACCTAAGGACTTGGGCCTTCTTTGATGGGCCGCGCACTTGGGCCGCATCAACTTATCACGAACTTTACTTTGGGCTAGACTCCAAATTAATCGGCCCGTGATATTTTTATTTTTTGCATCAGTCGGAATGAAATACTATTTTTTTTATGATTATTAATATTTAAATTATATTATATTATTTTTTATTCAATTAAGTGTATTTAAAATTTATTTTTAATTATGTTTATAAATATAGTATTTTATTTCGACTGTGTCAATCAAACAATTTAAATGAAATGAAATAATTTTTTTATTCCAACCTTATTCCTACAATAATATTATATTTTATTTTATCCAAAAATCATTCTACTACCAAACGGGTCTAATTATGAAATGCAAATCCTTGAGTTATGCAAGTTGCCTCACAAATTAATTCCTCAAAATAAACCAATTAACAACCAAATCCTCTTTGCTCTTTTTTTTTTTTTTTTTCTTGAAAGAGAAGCACTCGAAGCAA
Organism: Drosera capensis; assembly: GCA_001925005.1. Lineage (NCBI taxonomy): Eukaryota > Viridiplantae > Streptophyta > Magnoliopsida > Caryophyllales > Droseraceae > Drosera > Drosera capensis. The sequence goes on along the minus strand of LIEC01012537.1, from coordinate 83,987 downwards.
AAGCAAAGTAGAATTGTCATCATTATAGATAGAAAAAGAGAGACAGCCCACCTAGAGATAGAGAGAGCGAGAGAGAGAAAATGGGTTAAGTGTGAAAAGCAAGCACGAAGGCGACTGGGTTTGTTCATCGAGATATTATCATCAAAACCCAGTTTCCAATTTTCATTTTTGGTGAGTTTTTGATTCCATTTTGTCGATTTTTGGTGGTGTTTTGGGTGTTTACTGATCCATTTCTGGGGTTGATCCAATTCGTTGATCTTTTTGTTTCCATCATTTAACTTATTTGTTTCCTTGAATGTTTATGGGCTTGAATTTTGTTATTGATGGTACTTCTTTTTATGTTTGGATTGATGGGTTTGATTCGAATATTGTTATTTGATGGTTTAGATAATTCAATTATTCTTTTTTTTTATTGGAATTCTAACTGGGTACTGAGAATTTGGGGGTTCAGCTAATGTAGGTTATAGTTATCGGATTCTCTGATCTGAATCGTGTTCCGGGGACACACTGATGTGATTCAGTACAAAAAAATCTACACAGTTCATGTCACAATTAGGGTATTAGGTATCAGACGCTGTTTATCACAAAGCGTTTCTGATAACTACTAGTATATGATAGTCTGCTGTTATATTAGTACAATTTATTCTAAATTTAGGATGCCACTCAATCTAAAAAGAGTTTGAAGTTGTTTATGATGCTTGGTTTCTGATTCAGTATTCTGATGCTTGTTTCTTTATGCTTTTGCAGGCAGCTTGAAGCTTCTGGATGAAGACTTAATTTATAATCATCTGGATCCAATAGATTGTTCTTGGACTTGGGGTTTTTTTTTTTATGAGGTATGCTCTCGGTTGCACTCAGTGTCTGATCTGGTGTTCCTCTCATAAATGGTCTGCTGGCTCGGAGTTCTAAATGGATATTTTGAAATTCTCATTGCAAATTATCATCTCTGTGGATGATCCCACATGTTTTGCTTCTGCTAGAGTTGGATTCAATTTTTCGTTATAGTTGCTCACTTTGTTAGGATCGCGAGGACATATAGGCTGAGCTGAAACTCGGGAATCTCACTATAAATGCTCTTAATATCCCACTTTGGTGTCTATGCACCATTTCCTCTTGGGAATATATCTGCTTGATATTTTTGTTATAGGTTTTAAGTATATGATAGTGCTGAGCTTTGATATTGTAAATTATTCAGAGGATCTTTGACATATGTTATGCTTGCTGTGTTTTCAGTGGGTACCATGGCGACAATGTTGCGATCAGATAGCAGAAAAATGTACTCCTGGTGGTGGGATAGCCATATTAGTCCAAAGAATTCCAAATGGTTGCACGAAAATCTCACAGGTTTGTGTTCTGCTGTGATTGATAATTCTGTGTATCATTTTTTATGATCACTTGTTTCCTGTTCCACAGTGTTTCCCTTATGCTTGGAAACCTTTGTCAGTTTCCTTTATGCTTCATGGTTCTGCTTTTAAGTTGAACATACATTTCTTGAATGGCGCATTTATCACATTACAACTTCTCGTTATTAGGAAGTTTATGTATTGGCTGTAGAGTGGAAGTCGTAGACTATGCTTGTGAGAGGAAATGTATTCTATTCATATGCATTCCACTCCGTTACAACAGAAGAGATATAGGAGTGATCTCTAACTCTATCCATTGAACCTTGAGTGCGGCCTTTTTCTGAATTTGGTCGGCAATTTCAGAGGCTCTGGCTTACTGCTGATATAGGATGTGATTCGGTATATTAGTCACTATTATATATCCCTGTGTTATAATCCTCCTTTGTCTTTTTTTTTTTCATATCTCCAATTAGAGCAATGGACTAAAGGCAAATGCAATGGTAACAATCCATGTAATTATGTCAAAAGTGCAGGATATGGAGAAGTTGCCTGCAGGTCCTAACACTACTGCAATAGTTCAACGAGAGATTGTTTCTTGATACCTTTATGAGTGTGGAACCCTGACCATGTGGTTTGAGGAAGGATGGTTGCCACTGAGCCATCTTCTTGACAAAATTGTATTTAAGTAGAATGTTGTTTGCCTTAAAAGATAGATGTGAATAAAGTTTGTCTTTGTGCAACGTTGTGAGATTTGATTGCATCTTATGGATTTGATAAGGTCCTCTCGTGTTAGCTGGGTTGATCGTATTGCTTTGTTTCTGCTGCTTGCTATATGAGTTGCATATTATGTGGCTACGTCTTCCACTTACTATTGAATTTTCTGTTTGTTGCCAGATATGGACACGAAGATTAGGCTAATGATAAAGATCATCGAAGTAGATGAAGACTCATTCGCAAGGAGGGCAGAGATGTATTACAAGAAACGCCCTGAGCTCATGAAATTGGTTGAAGAGTTCTACAGAGCATACCGTGCTTTGGCCGAGAGATATGATAATGCCACCGGGGTTATCCGACAAGCACAAACTACAATGGAGAAAGTCTTCCCTAACCAAAACCCATTCTCTGTAGATGACGGCACACCAGGATCTGGTTATGAGCCTGATCCTCAAACACCTCAAGTCCTTTCCGAGGATTTGGAATTAGCTGCTAGAAACGGCTTGAAACAGCTTCGCAAGTTCTTGGGGGCTGATGGAAGGGTGAGGAAAGGGCTAAATTTTAATGAGGCAGATGAGAATGAGTCGGCCAATGAGAACCTTCAGAAAGCACATGACTTGTCCGAATCTCGGCGGGAAGCTGAACTCCAAGCGCTGAAGGAGACCCTCGCAAAGCTAGAAGCGGAGAAGTTAGCCAGCCTTGTTGAGTATCGTCAGAGTTTGGAGAAGATATCTACTCTAGAGTCGGAAATTTTACGTGTCCAAGAGGACTCCGATACGTACAGCGAGCGAGCTAGAAACGCTGAAGCTGAAGTTCTCAGTTTGAAGGAAGCTCTTGCCAAGATGGAAGCCGAAAGAGAAGCCAGCCTTCTTCGGTACCAAAAGTGTCTTGAAAAGATTTCTGAGTTGGAGGTCACTGTTTCCCATTCCCAGCAAGATGCTGCACAGCTCAAAGATCGTGTTGGCAAAGCTGAAAAGGAAGCTGAAGACCTGAGAGATGTGCTCACTCGGTTGAAAGATGAGAAGGAAGCTGATCTTGCTAAGTATTTGCAAGCTCTGGAGAAGATTGCAAGCCTGGAGAACAAATTGCTGCTAGCTGAACATGATGCTAGCATGGCTAATGAGCGGGCAAATAAAGCCGAGAAAGAAGCTGAAGCTTTAAGAGCCGCTATTGCTAAGTGGGAAGAAGAGAAGGAGGCTATTGCTCACCAGAACCAACTGTGCTTGGAGAAGATTTCTTATCTAGAGCGACAGATTGCGTTGTATCAGGGGGAGGCCGAAAGGCTCAAGCTCGAGGTTGATGCAGGAGTGAAAAAGCTAAGGGGTGCAGAAGAGCAATGCCTTGAGCTGGAGAGTTCGAACAAGTCCATGCAGCTCGAGTTGGACTCCTTGTTGCAGAAGGTCGGAGCCCAGAACGAGGAACTTTCCGAGAAACAGAAGGAATTGGGGAGATTATGGACGTGCGTACAAGAGGAGCGCGTGAGGTTTTCCGAGGCTGAAACAGCTTTCCAAGCACTACAAAAATTGCACTCTGTGGCTCAGGTCGAGCTGAGATCTGCCGCTGCTGAGCTCCAGAAAAGGGTGCAACTCTTGAAGGAAATGGAAATTCAGAATGAGCAGCTATCTTCAGATATCAAAAACATGAGAAGCGAGAACAAGAGCCTGAACGAGGTTAATATATCTTCGGCTTTGTCCATCAAGAATATGCAAGAGGAAATCCTGAACTTGAGAGAGGGGAAAGAGAAGCTGGAAGAAGAGCTTGGAGTCGGACATGACCAACAGAATGGTCTTCAGAGGGAAATCTACTCTGTCAAAGAGGAAATCGACGACTTGAGAAAGAGGCATGGATATGTCTTGGACCAGGTGACTTCCGTTGGGTTGAACGCCGAGTCCTTTTGTTCATCGGTCAGAGAACTGCAGGATGAGAATCTGAAGTTGAAGGATAGCTGCCAGAGAAATGATGCTGAGATTGCTGCCCTACTCAAGAAACTGGTGCTGATGGAGAGCCTCATTGAGAAGAGCACGAAACTGGAAACTTCGCTTGCAAATGTGAGTGCCGAATTAGAAGGGGCAAGAGAGAAGGTGAGGGCATTGGAGGACTCTTTCCGACTCCTGTTGGGGGAGAAGTCTGCTGTCGTTGCTGAGAACGTCGCTTTGATTTCTCATTTGGCCATAACTACCGAGAATCTTGAGAAGCTTTCTGAAAGAAATACCCGCTTGGAGAACTCCCTGTCCGATGCAAATGCGGAGCTTGAAGCATTGAGGGAGAAATGTAAAAACTTGGAGAAATCATCCCGGTTGCTTAGCGATGAGAACTCTGTTCTCGTCTCCGAAAGACAGACACTGTCTTTGCAGTTGGAATTGTCTCACAAGAGCTTGGAAGAGCTAGGGAAGCGGCACGGGGAACTAGAGCAGAAGTACTCGCGCCTTGAGGAAGAAAGAGAAGCCGCTCTGAGGAAAGTAGAGGAATTACGGGCCTCTTTGAATGCGGAAAAGCAGGAGCATGCTAAGTCAGCGATGCTGAGCCGGTTGCAAATGGGCGATATGGAGAAGCGGGTAATGTCTCTACAAGAAGCAGGTGAACGGACGAGGGAGGAAATGGATGACGAACTTGACAAGGCTGTGAATGCTCAGCTTGAAATCTTCATCTTGAGGAAATATGTGCAGGATCTAAAAGACCGGAACTCCTCGCTTCTCATCAAGTTCGAGCAAGTCTTGGATGCATTTGCACTCTCTGAGAAGCTCATTCGTCGGTTGGAGCGGGATAATCTAGGGCAACAGCTTGAATTCCGATTACTGACCGATCAGATCAAGAGATTAAGAATGGGCATGTATCAGCTGTGTAAAGCCCTTGAAGTCGACGCTGTTGTTGAATGTGAAGATATCACCTATAAAGACCAAACAATTCTGCAAAATCTACTAAGCAAACTCGATGATACTAAGAGATCTCTCTCCAAAGCATTAGACGAAAACCAGACACTCGTGATCGAGAAGTCAGTCCTTGTCGCATTGCTTGAGCAGCTCAAACTTGAGGTCGCAGATTGGAAGGCGGTGGTCAACAAGCTGAGTCTTGAGTTCAAGTCCGGGAATGATAAGCTTGTGTCTCTTCAGAATGACATGCAAAGGCTTCTTCAGAGCAACGAGGAGCTGATACTGAGAGTCCGAGAAGGGAACCATAGGGAGGAGTTGCACGCTGTTGAAATCGAATATCTTAGGGGAAAGCTGTTCGATATACAGTCCGCATGCCATAATCTAGAGAGGGCAAATGACTTGCTTCGTGAGGAGAAGGCCAAATTGCTGAAAGGGATGGTGAATCTAGAGCAGGATAAGCGCCAACTAGAACGCGAGAACTCTCATCTGTTTGGTGAAACGATAGCTCTTGATAACCTCGCCATGATATTCAAGACCATTATTTTGGAGAACTCTGCCGACATAAAGGAGTTAGCTCGTAATATAGATCAGCTTAATAACATTAATGTTTCCCTTGAGGCAAAGGTAAAAAATACAGCAGGGAAATTGGATGAGGTTTATTTGGAGAAGACCCATCTTGCGGAGAAGTTGGAAGAGGTTCATACAGAGAAGACCCATCTCGAGGGGAAGTTGGACGAGGCTCATATGGATAAGACGCGTCTCGAGGGGAAGCTGGAAGATGCTTATACGATGAAGACTCATCTCGAGGTTCGTTTACATGGTGTTGAGAAAGAACTTAAAGAAGTGAGCACTGTGAAGGGTCAGTTGGAGGCTGAAATCGAGAATGCACAGAGCACATTGTCTCAGAATGAGAGGGAGTTTTTGGATGCAGCGGCCTTGATAGACAATCAAGGAAAGCAGATCCTTCAACTGTCGCAGAAATACCATCAGCAAGTCAAGGACTGTCAACTCCTTCAAGAAACCATTCGTGATCTTGACGCTGAGATAAGCAGTGCAAATGTGCAAAACGAAGAGACCAAAAGAAACTTGGCTGCCTTGAGCGCCGAACCGAAGAAGGGAAGAGATGAAGTCGAAGTTTGGGAGGCTGCGGGCATGAAACTCTTCTATGAGCTCCAAAGCTCCTGCTTCCGTGAGGTTGTGTTCAGGGAGAAGCTTTTCGAGCTAAACGGATCATTTGAGAGCCTCGCTGATGAGAATTATTTTAAGGGCATTGAAGTAGCAGAGCTGAGAGGAAAAGTTGGGAACCTAGAAGGCGAGAATCGTCAAATGAGAACGGAATTGGATGCATACTCGCCAGCTATCAAGTCTCTAAGAGATTGTGTAGCATCTCTAGAGAGACACATTACTCCGCCGACTCAGATCGGCAATGAGGACAGAAAGGTACTACTCACGTCCCTTATCAGTTCTGCCTAGGAGTTATTTGCCCTTGCTACTGATGTACTTTTTGGTATATAACCAGATATAAGGAATATTTCGAGCCTACTACCACATTCTTGAAAAGTTTGATAGAATGAGTTCCTCATGATAGTATAGCCGCTCTTATATCGAGCTAAAGACCGGATTTGCCAATACCCCATGTTTTATTCTGCACATGGTTATGAAAGAGATTGATGCTTCAGCCATGCTTCAAGCCCAAAGGGCATGACAGGAGATATGTTAAAGATGTAAATAGTATACCTCGGTTTCATATCATAAGTTTTGAGTTTTTCGTTATGAATCGCCTTCCGTCATTTTGTGTTTCACTTGGATTACTATTTTGATGGGGAGAAATGTTCAGATCTTGCTTGAGTTGCTTGACCTCAAAGTTCTTATAGTTGAAACTGTTATTCCTTTGCTAACAGGATGCTGAAAGCTGTCAAACAGGCCGTGACGTCTTATTTCCTCCAGAGCCAGAAAGAATCGCTGAGATGGTAGAAATGCAGTCGAGGATCAAAGCTATAGAGAATGCAATGGTAGATATGAAGAGAATTGCTGAGGACTTCCACGGTTCCAGTGCAAAACTACACGCAGCAACGAAACAGGTTGAACCACTAAAAGCCACCCAGACTCATTCACGCCGTGGAAGCTCAAGATCAAGCCGGCGTTTCCCCTCTCAAGAAGATTTTTATCATGGGACCAGTGACGGTTGGAGGCAGCAAAGGCTGGGACCCAATGCCTATGAAGTAGGCGGGGATGAGCTCCGGATGAAAGACATTATGCTCGATCAGGTGAATGAATCCTCATTCTATGGGAGACACGGCCGACAGATTTCAAAAACCGATGATGACATTCTTGAGCTATGGGAAACTATAGAGAGAGCCGGCAGCATTGATCTCACCGTAGGAAGATCACAAAGGGCTGCATTGGCCGCTTCTCCTAAGAGCAAGTACTCTGAGAACAAGAGCGGGCGCCCCTCGACAGAATCCTTGGTCGAAAAGGGGATGTGCATTGATGGGAAAGAGATCTCGAAGAGATTCAGAGATCCACCATGCGAGGAAAACCGAAAAAAGATCCTAGAGAGGCTGGATTCCGATCTCCAGAAACTGAACAACCTTCAGACGACGGTGCAGGACTTGAAGAAGATTCAGGCCATTGAGTACCATTCAAGCAAAGGAAAGGGCAGCGAACGCGAGACGACCAAGGAGCAGCTGGCTGAAGCAGAGAGGATGATACTCAAGCTGCTAGACGTCAACACCCGACTGATCAAGAACGTCGAGGTGAGTTCCTCATCCTTCGACAGCCTGTCTACCGTGGAGTCCTCTGAAGGAGCTGTAGTTGCAAGTAGTGGCGGAGGAGTTGTAGGGAGAAGCGCCCGGAGGAGGAAAGTGTGGGACCAGGCCAGGAAATGCTCCGAGAAGATCGGAAGGTTGCAGATGGAAGTACAGAAGATACAGTTTCTACTACTAAAACTCGATGGTGATGGCAAAACTGGCAAAGGACAGGCAGCTGAACGGAACACCAGGGTCATCCTACGTGACTACCTCTATGGTGGACTGCGGACTCCTCGTCGGAGAAAGAAGGTTCGTTTTTGTGCCTGCGTGCAGCCTCCGACGAAGGGCGACTGACGTTCCAGCTTTTTTTTCCGAAATTGAACGATGAACTTTGGGTGATAATTGTTTAATTTATCAATCTTGGGGGAACTATTGTACATGTTAGGCTTCCGAGTTAGACTAGTTTGCTCCTAGGAAGCTCTGTTCTTTTGTCATTTATTGGCAATTTGGCATCGTCGAAGGGACATTATGTAGCAAGTGACTAGCAATATTTATGTATCGCAAGGTTGAGTAGATGCTTTCTCAATGATTTCCTCTCTCCTCCTGTGGCAACCGCCTGCTATCTTGATCGCTTTGACATTTTTAACGTCCCGTAGAAAGTAATGACCATCACAAAACTCATGGCATAATCTTGGAAACGATTTTTTTCACGGGATACACAAGACACCAGCCACTCCCAACTATCTACACAATTCTTTTTAATGGACCTTTTTTTTTTTTTTTTTTTATCTTTGGTCCTTGTTCTTGTTCACAAGAAAATGATGAGAAACCCTTCAAATAAATAAGGCAACCGTACAGATATTACCTCACAAGCAAAGCATGATGATGTTAATGAATTGATGAGAAACACAAACACTCTCATATTGCTACTAGCTTCATTAGATTGTTAAGCAACACAATAAGAAGCAAAGTTATTCGTCTATATTAAAATTGTTGCTCTGTTTGTGACACTAGTTACTAACTATCTTCTTATCTTTGTTCCAAGGATAGCACCTATAAAGACCGTCAAAACAAGGTCCATCAGGACGTATGTACCACTCACACACACCCCCATATAAGATGCAACTATCCCTTTTTTCTACGTAAATATCAAACCAGTGAAATTGATCCTTCCATCTAAAACCGCAAAAGAACAATGTGCGACCAAACAAACTTGGATGGAAGCTAAAGCTGTACATCTCCATATATTTGAGTAGATGTTCACCAAGATCATCATCCTTGGACTTGCAATGAAGAGTGAGGTCGATGTTTAAACCCACGTCATTAAATATTCGAACCGTCACTTTGCCGAAAATGCCATAATCAACTACCGACACTTTACATGAAGCATTGCTCACACAACACATAACTATGAGACCGAACACTAAATTTTTGTAGATCATGCTCATCTTCTCTCACAATCACACAATGATAGGATTCGAGTTGCAATGGAGGGAAAACAAATGATGTTATACTTTCATGGAGTCAACACACCGCTTTATATCACTATATGGTAGATTATTAGAGTAAATTAAGAAAAAAAAATTTCAACGAATTAATTAACTAATCAATTCCTAGGTTCAAGAAACGGAAAAAATTAACTAATTTAGATCCTTTTTGGGGTTTGTTTAATTGAATTCATGTTCTCATAAGTTATGTTGCAATTAAACTAGCAAGGTTCATTCACTTTGTTTTAATACTCGTTTCTTTTTGTTGGATACATCTCATTAAATATAAACTGAGAGGATTTTCTTTTTTCTTTTTTCTTTTTTTGAAAGAAAACTTAGATGCTTTTTACTTGTCAAAATAAAGCAAAATTTCACTTGACTTCTAAAGGTTTTGTCAAAATACGCGTATTCCCCATCATTTTTTAAAATGGACAAATAAGTATAGTAGGTTTACAAAAATAGATAAATAAAGCCCTCCCATGACAATTAACCTCCTCAGTTTTAAAAGGGAAAAAATAATATACATGGTTTTAAATTTTGGGCAAAGAACCCCTTCTATGGTATATATGGCCCTTAATGTTTATTTAATATAAATAAATTTTTTCAATAATATATTATGTCCATTTTTCTCATAAAATATATTAGTTTTATCTTTAATAGAATAGAAAAAAATTATAAACAATTTTGGAATAGAAGTGTACGATGTTATACGCTTGGATGATAATGATATTTTATTTTGAGGATATAAGTGTTGTATTCTCAAAGATGTATTATGGAATTAAGGTTCACCGAATCTCATAAGAATACTCTAACTCGGGGTTAAGAATCTGCTTATTGAGTATTGGAAATGTTACTGGATGAAGTGTAAGAGGCATCACTCTAAGTAAATGTTCTATATGAATCCAGTGTAAGAGACATCACTCTAAGTAAATGTTCTATATGAATCCATGGATTGATGATCCAAAAAAAAAAAAAAAAACACTTTGGGATTCACAATCGTGTATCAATTTGAGATTTAATGTTTGTCCAAGTTATGACTTTGTGATAAGATCATATAGAATCAAGTTGGAAACGGAACTTGAGGACATATGCTACTGAAGATTTGATATGTTTGTAAATCTCAGATTTTGATTATTGAATTAAAGAGAGTTATGTCAAATTTTGGAATATAAGAAATGATAAAATATGAGATAAGCTAGTGTTATGTTAACTACTCTTGAAAAATATAGTGAAACGTGTAACGTAAACTCTCAATGACAATTTGTTATTGGAGATATATAGAAGGTTGTATCATATGAGCTTCCAGAAAAGCATGTAGTACAAACTAAGTAGTGAGAACTTTGACAAAAAGGGTAGGAAATCTTCGAGATTTCATCTTCTGAATGCAAAACATATCCACAAATGTTAATACCTAGTTTGACAAGATTGAAAATTTCAACACTAAAGAGAAAATTTTCTCATATTCAAGAATTTCTTAGGATATTATGAAATTAACATTTTAGAATAAAATTGAGAGTTGTTAAGGTAAAGAAACAAATTATAACCTGAACTTGAGCTATCAATAAGGACTGACTTCGTGATAAAAAAAATATAAGTTATAGCATTCAAGGTTAATATTTGTATACAGAAGTTCAAGTATATATTATATCTTTTATTCTATTCATCCGGGAAACTAAGACTTAGTAATGTCTATGAATCAACCTTGCTTACCTTGTGCTATAGTGGTTTCTTAAGAGCAGTTAAATTGCATTGAACTCGACATGGATCAATATCTGAACAATTATGATAATAAGATGGGACAATATGATTTTAGATTTTGTAAAAATTTAGGATATCAAAACTAGATCCTGTTTCTCTTACTTGACAAAGTTATCCATGCATGACAATTGGGTCATTTCGCAGAACAACATGATCATGGAGATAAGAAAATTTAGATTTTATCTAGATTTTATCTTGATTCCTTTTATACTCTAAGTAGTATAAATAAAGAGCGAAACTTCATTGAACTCCTTCGTGGTTCAAGGATCAATCCCTCTTATAACTCATCAAAGAGAAATACAATGCACCCAATGATCAAGCAAGTGAAGTCCTTACTTGGAGTGCTATTTATGATGGCTTTCTACCTTGCGCTCATTGGTGGGGTAATCAGTATCATGGCATTTTTCTTCGCAACGTCTGAGGAATTGGATGTTGTGGCGCGATATGTCATGATACCAATTATATCAGTCTTAGGACCTATATGTTTGATCTTATGATGTAGTAGGTAAAGATGAGACTGTAAGATGATGTTATGTGATATTAATAAAATCTCATGTTTTAATGGATGATCCATATTAGAAGTATTCCATTTATGTGCTTCCCAATCAGATATTTCTCCGTGGTTCTACTGTTGTGTATCAACATTGATACATGATAAATTGTAGATGCACTCTAAATTTATGAAAACATCTTTTACAATGAAAATAGTTGTCTATGGTACTTTGTATGGCCATATGTTGACAAGATATACTGTGATGATTGAATGGAATCATGGTTGATTCGGGTTAAAATCAAGCCTAAATAAAGGATTGAAAAATTGGAATCAATCCACTACATTTGTGATTGAAGTTATGATAAGTCTTGCTATATTGTTATACAATGATGGTTCGAGACAACCGTCTCTTATACTTAAGGTCTCGGTTGAATCTATATTTGAATTGTCGTTCTTAAGTATATGATATATTGTATTTTGTTAACATAAGAGAAGAAGAATTTTCTTTTACCAAGGCATTATCAAGTGCTAGTCTAAACAATATAGTACCTTATTATTTGGATCCAGAGATTATAAGGGGGCTTGAGTAATTATTGAGTTGAATTAAATATGGCATTTGAGTATGAGGTTTATATAAAAATAGTTCTGGATAATATGATTTTCAAGGTCACGGTCATGACAACGATTTGCATAATTCTAGTTTAAGGCAATAGCAGGTTTCACGGTCATGAAAGCCCTTTTACGGTCTTGAAGGCACCATTTCACAAGTGTGAACTCCAATGTTCTCGGGCATGACACTCTGTTTTCAAGAAACACACGAACCAGTATACTCAGTCACTGGCGTGACTTTTTTGTTCATGGCCATGGAAGATTAATATTAATGGAAATATAGCTTCGTCTATGTCCAAAAATGTATTGTACACGTGTGAAGTATTTTGGTGCTTGTTGAGCACCATTTATCCAAGCCGAAACCCAAACTCGGCCCAACATGGCCTGACGTGGCGTAAGCGCGTGTGTTTTCAAAACCCAAAATGTATTTTCTTTAATACAAGAGAGACTATGCTAAAAGCATCTTGTATATGCTCATTTCATTTTCCTCATCACCATTGCGGGGTAAAACTTTCCAAACAATCTCTTTTTTCTCCCTTTCACATTGTATCTCTGTAAGTTTCTACACAAACTTGATTCACATTTTATGTCACATTTTATGTAACATTTTATGTAATATTTACGTCACATTATATATCCCTTAACTACAGCAAGGGAGAAAAATTTCAAAAAACACGACACTCTCACAAATAGGCCTATTAGATTATTAGGCAACACAATAACAAGTAACATTATTCGCTTACATCCATCTTGATGTTTTGTTACGTGACACTAGTTACTGATTAAACTACGATGAAATAGCTGCTACTACGTTAATTGTTGTATTATCTTTGTTCCAAGGATAGCACCTATAAGGCATGACAATGCACGGGCCATCAGGACGTATATTCCACTCACAAACGCCACCATAATATAGGCAGCTATCCCTTCTTTGTACGTAAATATCAAACCAATGAAATTGATCCTTCCATCTAAAGCCGCAAAAGAACAGTGTACGACCAAGCCAACTTGGACCGAATCTAAAGCTGTATATCTCTTGATGTTTAAGTACATGAACACCGAGATCATCATCCTTGGACTTGCAATGAAAAGTGAGGTCAATATCTGAACCCAGATCATTTACCACTCGGACCGTAACTTTGCCAAAAAGATTGCTCACACAGATCATAACTATGATTCCGAGCACCAAAGTTTTGTAGATCGAGTTCATCTTCTTTCACACTCACACAATGATATGATTCGAGCTGCAATGTTGGGGATAGAGGGGGAAAGACAAAAACAATGTTATGTTTTAATGGAGTCAGCACACTTGTTTATATAATTACATGGTAAACATTTCAGAGTAATTTTCATGAAATTAGTTCACTAATTAAATTCTAGGTTCAAGAAAAATAAAAATTAACTAATTATATCATCTTTGGGTTTGTTTTTACAAAATTCATGTTTTCAAAAAGTTAAAGTTGTAATTAAACTCCAGGTTCATTACTTTATTTTAATATTCGTTTTATTTCTTAGACGCATCTCATTAAATATAAACTAGATTTTACTTTTTCAAAACAAAGCAAGCCCATTAAATACTTTGATTGATTTTATTATACTTTGTTGTATATATGTTAATGAACCTTCTATAGTAGTCCAAAGTTATAGGTAAAATTGATTTTTTCGACGTGACATTGAGGTCATGATTTCGATCCTTGCGTTGCCTAATGCCTATATTGTCATTTGTGAACATTCTATCATTTATTCGTGATTTTAGGTAAAACTGTTTCTTCAATATGATATCAAAACAAATTGAGATCACGTTTTCAATTCCTACCTCCTTCAAAGAATTAAAATGTGGTCGTATCGTCTAGGAAATACAAGTTCTTACATTTTGTCACGTTTCATACATATTTGTAAGAATGTTTTGTTTCACCAAACAAAATAGAAGACCAACAAATCTCGTCAATTAAGAATTAAAATAGATGATATTTTCATCTATCTTTAATATTTCAAGTTAAAATTTTAGAAAATATAGTGTAATCATAATAGAGATTTTTATCACTTGTTAAATACCAATGTATCAAATCGAGATAGGTTAAGTTTGTGATGATTAAGCATAGTTTTTTTTTTTTTTGTAAAATTCTTATGAAATATTAAGGATATATTAAATTATAAATTTTAATATTAAATAAACATAATAATTTTTTGATATCATTAAAAATTAAAACAAAATATCTCAAATATACATCAATATAAAAACTATAAGACGAAAAATTATTAAAATCAAAATTTATTTTATTTTACATAATTGTGTAATAATTCACCAGATTCATGGGACCCAAAATCCCATTGATAACTTTTTTGTCCCAAAATTTTTTGTTGAGACACGGCTCACACAGTTTCGGAACTCAGTCACACAAATTTCTCAATGTCTCGCAAAGTCATCAGTCAAAATTACCACACCATTAGGTATACAAACCCTTAAAATATTCACTTCAAACCTTTTGCTTGTCCTTGCTTTGTCCTTGTTCAGTGTCCTTGCTCGCAAGAATCCCTCCAAAAAATCAAAGCACCCAATACATATCACCTATCAAACATGATCATGTTGATGAATTGATGACAAACACAACACTCTCACATCACTAGCCTCACTCACTCACGGTCACTCTATTTTTCTTTCCATTGCAAATCTCAAAGATTTGAACTTTGAATGCAATTTCTACTTTTTGGTATTCCTCACTTTATCTTCATCCCACGCCAAATTCTCCCTTTTTGAGCCTATTCAAGTTTCCCTCCATCAGTGGGAGATCTGGGACATTGGAAGCATGCTGCATTGTCAGGTGATTGAAGAAAAGAAAAATGTGACTTTTGGGGGTTTAATTTTGTTGGTTTCTTTGGTTTTGGTGAACGAAATGCAAGTAGATTTTCGAGGAGGTGATGTCGGTTTTGATGGGTTGCTGCTTTTGGGTTTTCTAGGGTTTGATGTGGGTTTTGATGGGTTGCTGCATATGGGTTTTCTAGGGTTTGATGCGGGTTTTGATGGGTTGTTGCATTTGGGTTTGCTAGTGTTTGATGAGTTGCTGCATTTGGGATTTAGAGGGTATGATGTGGCTTTTGATTATTTGGTGTTTAGGGGTTTATAGGTTGTGGTGATTTTTCTAGTGTTGGGATGGCGCTTTTGGGTTTCTGGGTGCAGTGCTGTTCAGTTTTGTTGTGTTGGGTTAGTGTTTTTTGGGTTTCTCGGTGTAGTTGATTTTGGTAGTTTTAGGATAGTGTACAATATGGGTGATGCAGAATGTGTAGTTCATTTTGGCAGTTTTGGGATAGTGTACAATATGGGTGTGTCGATGATGCAGAATGGTGCCTCTATCAGACCTCATGTAAAAGGATAAAAGCTCTGTCTGTCGTTACTGTCGTTAGTGTGTGGAAGTGTTTGTTGGGCGGGCATTGTTCTCAGGGTTGCTGGGTTTCGGTTGATTCTTCAATGAATCATGCTTCAGAGCAAGCCATTGTCATGTTTGTACCTTCGTTCAAAATCATTTCAGTTTAGCTGAAGTCAATGCAGGGAGGAATCTAAGGTCTTGAAGTGAATATTTAAGGGTTTGTATACCTAATTATTAGGGGATTTTGTTGATTTTTGACTTTGAAGTTGTTTTAAGTGCTTATGAATTTTGTTGGAGATAGATGCTCAGTGTCTTTCTTGCTAGCTATCATCCTTCCGAATTTCATATGCTTTTAATTTTAGTGAGTGTTGCTAATGCCAGTCAATATCTCAAGGCTGTGAATTTCCTCAAGGCAGTGATCAAGAAACCATGAAGTTTTGGTGTGATTGAACTTTTAGATTACCAAAAGGGTGTCAATATCTACACTGCTGTAAGACTGACTTCTAGGGAGGTCGCTATGCTGGCAAGAATGGTCTGAGTATGGAGGGTCTGAGGTGCAAGATGCGGAGAGATGGGATGTACATTTCCTCTTTCAAACTATACATCAAAATGATGCTCCGTTGAGCATGGAACACAAGGGTGTTTGGAGGATCCCTTATAGCTTGGGTTTTAAACTATACTGGAACTTTATGTGCATGTCCTCGGAAGCTAACAGCATATTTTTTTTGTTTGCTGGTGCCTTTTTCAAAAAGTATTTATCTGCTTCCATTTTATGTGAGCAGTCAAAGCTTTTCGGCCTGTTGTTGCACTAGAGACCCTTATTTGAAATCACTGTGGGGAACCTTATATTCAATAAGACTAAGGTTCCCAAAATGGTTAAACTTATGTACCAATGCGTTTCTACTGTTAGGAACCTCAGTCTTATATACCCATGGTGAGAGTGATACTGCATATTGATCAAACTTATATAATCGATTTATAACGGAAGTCTCTTCGTTTTGAGCAGGAGTGCATTCCTGATATGTATCTTTACTGTATCCAGTTCTATTAATGTGAATGATTTCTTTGCTCTTGTAGGGCTGAATCTCTTCCTATCTCTGTAAAAGGCGAATATTTCCATTACTGAAATGGAGCAGTATGAAATTCTGGAGCAGATTGGAAAAGGAGCCTTCGGTTCCGCCCTACTCGTCAGGCATAAGATTGAAAAGAAGAAGTAAGGCTTAGTCAATCAGTTGGACATTAAACTTCAAGCTGACAGAGTGCCATTCGATGTGCAACTTGATCATAATTTGATATAACTTTTGTAGGTATGTCTTGAAAAAGATACGTCTTGCCCGCCAAACTGATAGAACTCGCAGATCTGCTCATCAGGAGGTCAGTGTTGCATCTATATTTCTTTTCTTGTTGAGGAGAGCATACTAGAGTTGAACTGCTTTTTTACTTGCTTTCACTTTTTAAACAAGTGACAACCAAAAGTTTCTTATTGTTCAGGATTTTTAGCTTTTGCTTGCATTTATATAACATGTCACTACAAACTTGCATTCCTCTACTATATATGATGCTTTCATCTCTTCGTTTTGAAGCTTAAACTTGTGGTAGATGGCTTCCTCGACATAGTGTCTCTACAGGTGTGACTAGAGGTCACAAGTTTGGCTCATGACATCCCCTGTATATATTTAGCAATCCAATTGGTGTCTAGTGCCTAGTCCATGCTTCAAGCTAAAAGGCATATCGGCATGCAAGTGCTCTTTAAGAATTAAGATATAGATAATATTTGTGTGCATTGTTCGGTCAAATTTTAACTTTTAGTGGATATGGTTCTTCAACCGACATAGTCAAGACAACATGTTTCGTTCCTACAATCCACTCTACATAAAAGCAAATGGTTATATTTCCTCTTGTCATTAGTTATTCTTGTTTTTGTTATGCCGGCTTTGAGCTTGCTGCTTTGTGTTTTATTTCCATCCCTGATAGTTTTTATGTTCTTTTTCAGATGGAGCTGATTTCGAAGATAAGGAACCCTTTTGTTGTGGAGTACAAAGATTCATGGGTGGAAAGGGTCAGTAGATAACTTTGTGTTACCATTTATGCTGTTCTAGTCTGGTATAGGTATCCAGTTCTAAAAATTATGTGTCATGATGCTACACAGAAGACACTTCCTTGTAGGACAAACTTTACTTCTTGGATTGTATTTGATCCCATATTTATGATAAACATGTATGCCCACACTTGCAAACCTTCATGATTAGTCCCCTTAATATTCGTGTGTCCTTTGTAGGGTTGCTATGTCTGCATTGTCATAGGCTACTGCGAAGGAGGTGACATGTAAGTTGTCAATTTGCTCTTTGAATCTTCTATGAATACGAATAAGCTCTTTCTTCAGGACCTGATCTAGCTATCACCATGTCATTCTAGGGCTGAAGCTATCAAAAAAGCTAATAATGTTCATTTTTCAGAAGAGGTTGGTGCTTCAGCCATTGTTGCATTTTCAATCTAAAAGTGTGTGTTCTTGTATATATTAGAATATGTTGTTCTCCAGAAACTGTGCAACTGGCTGGTTCAACTTCTGATAGCGCTGGATTACTTGCACACAAATCATATCCTTCACCGTGATGTCAAAGTAAGTTGTACTCGTACCATCCTGCACTTGCTATGTCCTCAATCTTAATACAGTATTAAATTTCTGGGTGATGCAGTTATGCTAAATGTGTTTTTCCCCTTTTGGGTCAGTGCTCAAATATATTTTTGACGAAAGAACGAGACATACGCCTAGGTAATGTGGAACATTCTTTCATAGATGAGGGACATGATCGTGTGAATTCAAGTCGGGAATTTGCTATTGAATATAGATAGCTGAATTCAGTTGTTTGATGCAGGTGACTTTGGTCTTGCAAAGTTGTTGACTTCTGATGATCTTGCTTCATCTGTAAGTACCACCAGAAAACTCTTGAGCACAAAGTAGTACTCAGGTTTTGATGATTACTGCATCAAAAGATGCAAACCTCCATTTTTACCGTCTCTAAAGTTGACAATCTCATGTAACACCACAAAGCTTGTTATAAGGGAAAATTACACATTACCCATCTGAACTTTAAGCCAGTTACACTTAAACGCCCGAAGTTTGAAAATATACAAATAATCCCCTGTTGTCAACCCAACCCTAACACTGTTTACAAAATTAATGGAATAAACCTTAGGAAAGAGAGTATAAAGCCCCTGAACTATTCGACAGTGACACATGACCTCTTTAAACTTTGAAAATATGCGAATGACCTCCTTATCAATTGCTTTGAATGATGTTTCGTGTCAAAATAATTCAAAGCACGAAACCACATTAAATTCTTCACTAGTTTATAAGAGGGTCATTCGCGAGAACCCTTATATGCGAATGACCCCCACCACCAAATCCCAAGAACCCTTGGTCGAGTCAGGCGAGACGGGAATGCCCGAATCGAGAACCACGGGACCGGTGGTGGTGGTGATTGATGGTTTGATTTTGGGATTTTGGCAATTTGATTGATGAAGTCTGGGACAATTGGGATTTTTGATGCAGATTTATTTTTTTGAAAAGATACAACGAAAAAGGAAGCTAATGCCGCTTTAGCAAATTAGCAAGTGCGATAGTGTTTTTCTAACCATTAGATTTAATACATTTGAAATTAAAAAGATTTTCTTTTTGTTATTTGATCAAACGGTTGAAAACACTCGTGTTAGTTGACTAATGTTGTATTATCCTCTTTTTACCAAAGATATAATAGGATTTGATTTTGGGGAACATGTATTAGGGTTTATTTTTCAACATTTTGGTATAAAATTATTTTTTTAATCAATTGGATTGCTCTTGCCGTTAAAAGTAACTGTGACATTTATGCCCCAAAGTTTAAGGGGCTAACTATATAATTTCAAAGTTCAGGGGTTTAAATGTATGTGTTAAAAGTTCAAGTAATCTGTATTTTTCCCCATGTTATAAAGGATAAGTTACATCTTCCCCCAAAGGGCCCAAACAAAATGCAATGGAAGTACAATTCAGGGTTGTTTATTTTATGACTAAATTTTCATCACAACAAGTGGTATCAAACACGTATTGTCAACATTGGAGGGGTAAAAGGTATACTCGGATTTATAGACTTCTAATGTAGTCATTCGCTGAAATCCCAAAGTAATATGATGTGGATTATATGGTTCGCTTTAGATCTGCTTCATG
The DNA here is from genome assembly GCA_001925005.1 of Drosera capensis. Lineage (NCBI taxonomy): Eukaryota > Viridiplantae > Streptophyta > Magnoliopsida > Caryophyllales > Droseraceae > Drosera > Drosera capensis. Next base: position 64,394 of record LIEC01012537.1, on the reverse strand, counting down.
AGTTCCTCATTTCAAAATACAGGTGGTTGGAACTCCTAGCTATATGTGCCCGGAACTACTTGCTGATATACCATATGGATCGAAGTCGGATATTTGGTCCCTAGGTGAGTTTATATATGATTATATTATGCTCGAATAACCCTTTTGGTTATTATCAGTGATTATGTTCTGATGTTCCCTGGGTGTTATCTAGGCTGCTGCATTTATGAAATGAGTGCTCTCAGGCCGGCATTCAAAGCTTTTGTAAGTTCTTCATATGAAATTTTGAAGTTTTTTATGATTAATCAAAAATAGAAAAGGCAGGTTTTCTGGTGATGGGTGCTAGCAATATTCAATTTGATGGTTATTGGTTGAGCCTTGCTCTATGATAGTCAATAGGCAATGGGGCAATACATTTTTCTTTTCTTTTCTTTGGTTTTCTTTGAGCGTCGAAGAACTTTGGCAAAGTGACTATTGTTGGATTTTGTATGTTTTTCCTAGTTGGAGTGGTAGTGATTCTTGTTTCCAACCGTTCTTTCCCTTGGCAATGATCGGTCGTAAAATGTTGCTCTTAACCGGCTTACTTATGGCCTCAACAGGACATGCAAGCTCTGATCAATAAGATAAACAAGTCAATCATATCACCTCTGCCCACAATGTATTCTGGTGCATTGTAAGCCTTGTTCCTTTAAATTTGTATTTCTCCTTCGACTTTGGTTTATTCTAGTGCATTGCAAGTTCTGTTTCTAATTCTTTAGAAAATTTAATCTGCTCCAAAATTTAACATGTCAGTTTTCATTCAATGTTCTGATTTTGTTTTCATCTTTCTGAAGTCGGGGCCTCATCAAAAGCATGCTGAGGAAGAATCCTGAACTTAGACCAAGTGTACGTCTTTGCTTTCCACCCTCTTTTACTGGTACTACATATTTTTTAGAAATCGCAATTCACATCACAATGATGCTTTCATCTCAAGGATATGGCACAGATCATGATTTTAACCTTGAGCAACGATATTGCTGACATTCACAGTGAGACAACTTATGTTACTTCTTTTTCTGTGTATTGCATCTCAAATTTGCTGTTCTCCTTTTTAGGCTGCTGAGCTCCTCAAGCATCCTCATCTGCAGTCCCATGTTCTCAAAATCAACTTGAAGTATGGCAACCCGAGAAGGAACTCATTGCCAATCACCAACCTCCACAACCGACGTAAAACAAGGTTCGTGGAACCCGATGAAGTTATAGAAAAGAGACGTTCACTCGGCAACGACAGGACTCTGAATCCTAGTATCTCGTTGACCGAGCGTTACTCCCCGTCTTCTATCAAAGAAGATCGAGAGTTCTCTGAGTATCTTAGCCAGAGGCTGGAGGACTTGTCTGTCCGCAGTGTGCACAGGGAGCTCGGTGTTGATAACACGGCCATGAAAAAGGCTTCCAATACCGCCAGGACTTCAAGATTGTCGACTCCAGCAAAAGCATCTGCTACTCTCAGGAGACAGTCAACACCATCCAAGTTTTCTACCCCTGGTTTCAATCGAGTTTCGGTAAATACTTGCTTGGAATCGCTCTTCCTTTTTTCCCTCCATGGGCACGAGTTTTTGTGTGATAAGTCGGGATTTGAGAAGTGAACAATGAAGGACAGGGAAAGGGTGGATGTCATGTTAGGGATTCTGCATGTCGTCGTTTTGACAAGCATGTCTTCACATGTTCACCAAAAATGTTTTAAGAGGTTTATTCAGTGACATCCTTCCCAATGTGGTCAATGATTGTCGGTCTTATAATGTGGTGATGGACTTTGTTCTTCTGGTATTGCTAATCATGCGAAGTTGATGCTGTTCTGTCTAGAATTATATGAGGTATTGTCAGACTTAATCTATGTGCTGAAATACTTGCATTTGTTTTTTGGTGCAGTTTCCCATGACTAATGCTTCCATGTTCTGTCTAGAATTATATGAGGTATTGTCAACTTAATCTATGTGCTGAAATACTTGCATTGGTTTTTTGGTGCAGTTTCCTATGACTAATGCTTCCGCGACAAAACCTTCTTCTAGACAAGAACGACGAGCATCGCTACCCTTGACAACCACGACCACTTCAAACTACGGGATGGCATGCGGTTCTAATGCCGTCATCCTTCAAAGCATGTACCACTCACCTGATGTCTCTGTCAACGCTCCACGTATAGACAAGATGGTCGAGTTCCCATTAGCATCATCCGAAGACCCGCTTTATCCAGCTCACAAAGGTTCTCCCCCGTCTGGCCAGTGCTCCTCAAGCTCTCCCCAATACCCACCCAACCGAACCTCATCAGTCTCTGCACAGTGCTCGTCAACCTCTCCCAACATTGCTGACCGCTCTATCACCAAAGACAAGTGCATGATCCAGTCCCTCGGAAGAGCCCTCATCAAGCCAACCAACATCGAGGCAGGCCATGGAAGTGACTCCTCGGACCATAACAAAGGGAGCAGTGGTGGAGGCGGAGGTGGCATCTCTAGCAGGTCTTCCTCGGATTCTAGGCAACGTAGGTTTGATACCTCGTCGTACCAGCAACGAGCTGAGGCGCTGGAAGGGCTGCTTGAGTTCAGTGCTCGGCTTCTTCAGCAGGAGAGGTTTGAGGAGCTCGGTGTCCTCTTGAAGCCTTTTGGTCCTGAGAAGGTGTCGCCTCGAGAGACTGCCATTTGGTTGACCAAGAGCTTCAAGGAAACTAGTGGGTGAGATCGTAGTGCAGTGACTAGTACGCCATGGCCTGCTGTATGCTTCTCTTCATGGCTTGCTGTAATGTGATACATGGTAGGCTAACCGTTGAGACGATTCTGTGATTGTGTTAGTTCTCTTAGACTAGAGGATGTTGTAGGTTGTGTTTCGAGGCCATGTTTCTGTCCCGGTAAGAAGTAGACTAGTTCTTTTCGGCCGGTATGATAAATCATGGTGTTGATCCATTCAGCCGAGTCGTTAGTGTTATGCAAAATAAGCAAAAATTCCAACACAAATTACCGTAATCAACACAAGATTAACGTGGTTTATCCCAAACTGGGTTACGTCCACGGGCAAGCGGCAGATCGATTGATTCTTCTTAAAATTGAGAGGTTACAAAGCTTTTCTTGATGTGGCGGCTATTAGGGTCAAAAACCAATTCATCTAACCCTAGTTCTGCAAATATTCACAGCCTCCCAATATTCCTTTCCAGGGTGAGCCATGTATCTGCTCACCACACTAATTGCATGTGCAATATCTGGTCATGTGAACATCATTACATACATCAAACTCCCTATTGCATGTGCATAGGGTCTTCTAGACATGTACTCAATCTCTGCTTCAGTTTGTGGAGTACAAGCACTAGATAAACGAAAATTTGCAGAATATGGAGTACTTACTGTCTTTGCTATCGTCATCCCAAAGGTTGATATTATCTTCTGAATGTACCTCTTCTGTGACAAGAAAAGCTTCCGCTGCACGTGATCTCTGATAATCTCCATGCCCAATATCTTTTGGGTTGCTCCCAAATCCTTCATGTCAAACTCGGTATTGAGCAACACCTTCAGCTTCTTGATCTCCACTATGTCTCGAGTTGCAATCAGCATATCATCAACATACAAGAGTAGATAGATAATTGAACCATCTGATACTTTCTTATGATAAACGCAACAGTCATATGGACTTCTGTTGAATCCATGCTTCATCATAAAACTATCAAACCTCTTGTATCACTGTCTTGGTGATTGCTTCAGTCCATAGAGAGACTTGTGGAGTCTACAGACATAGTCTTCTTTTCCTTCAATGAAGAACCCCTCTGGCTGCCTCATGTAGATTTCTTCTTCGAGGTTCCCATGCAAGAAAGCTGTCTTCACGTCTAGTTGCTCTAACTCCAAATTTTGATGTGCTACCAAAGCAAGGAACACTCGAATGGAAGTATGTCTTACAACTGGTGAGAATATCTCATTGTAATCCACTCCCTCTTTCTGAGTAAACCCTTTAGCAACTAGACATGCCTTGAACCGTGTTTTCTCAGCCTCTGATGCATCTGTCTTCTTCTTGTAAATCCACTTGCAACCAACCACTCTTCTTCCTTTAGGCAGCTTGACCAACTCCCATGTCTCATTTTTATATAGAGACTCTATCTCTTCTCCCATTGTAGCAATCCACTGATCTGACTCCTTATTTATAATGGCTTCTTTATAGTTGGATGGTTAAGAAGGTTCCATCTCTTCAGCTACTTGCAAAGCATATGCCACCAAATCATCCTCATAGCCATATCAAACTGGAGCGTTGATCTCTCTACGAGTTCTGACAATCGCAATACTGTATTCATGTCCTTGTTCCAATTCTTCTGGATTCCCAATCTGAACATATTCAGGACCTTCGACAACATCATCACCTTCATCAGCTTCACCACCTTGGAGTGACTTATCATTAGAACCATTGCTGGTCAAACCCAAATCACCCTCCACCTGCTGGGGAGTGCTATCCCGATCTCCTGAAGTAGGAGAGTTCACTTTTGGATAAAGTATGAACTCCTCATCAAATGTCACATTTCTGCTCAAGATCACCTTCCACTCAGCAGGAGACCAAATTTTGTATCCCTTCACTCCATCGCCATATCCCATGAATGACCTTTTCTTGGACCTTGGTTCTCTCTTTCGTTCATCTACATGATTGTAAGCCGGACTACCAAATGTTCTCAAGATGGAATAATCTGCAGGTTTACCTGACCAATCCTCAATCGGAGTCTTGCATTCTATTGCAGTAGCAGGAGAACGATTCACCAAATAGCATGTTGTGCTAACCGCCTCGACCCAAAAACTTCTTCCTAATCCAGCAGTGAAAAACAAGCATCGAGCTCTTTCCAACAATGTCCTGTTATCCTTTCTGCTACCCCATTCTGCTGTGGGGTATATCTGATCGTACGATGCCTTGCAATCCCTTCATCCTTGCAGAACCCATCAAACTCTTTCGAGCAAAACTCAAGACCATTATCAGTACGAAGGCATTTTATCTTCCTTCCTGTCTGATTCTCAATTAGAGTTTTCCAATGCTTGAATTTTTGAAAGGTATCACTCTTGTGTTTCATAATAAATACCCAAGTCATCCTCGAGTAGTCATCAATAATAGAGAGAAAATACCTTGCTCCTCCTAGCGATGGGACACAAGAGGGCCCCCAATAATCCAAATGTAAATAGTCCAACGTTGCCTTGGTGTTATGAAATGCTTTGGCAAACCTCAGTCTTCTTTGCTTTCCAAAAACACAATGCTCGCAGAACCCCAAGCTAGCAACGTTATGTCCATCAAGAAGTCCTTGCTTACTGAGAATCACCATCCCTCTCTCGCCAACATGACCCAGCCGCATATGCAATAACTTGGTCAGATCAGACTCCGTACTCTCGGATGATACTACTGCAGCTGAGCCCAAAACCACTGTTCCTTGTAGCATGTATAAGGTCCGCATCTTCAAGCCTTTCATTATCACTAAAGCACCTTTAGTACTCCACCTTCACAGTTGTACCTATATCCTTTGAAATCCATAGCACCGAAGGATATCAATTTTTTCTTCAATTCTGGAATGTGTCGTACATCCGTCAAGGTTCTAACCACCCCATCATACATCTTGATCTGAATCGACCCAATATCAACCATCTTATACGGTGAATCATTACCCATCAACACGTTTCCACCATCTAGCTCCTCATATGTCAGAAACCACTCTCTATTAGGACACATATGATATGAGCAACCAGTATCCAATATCCACTGACTAGAGGGCTGCACATGATCAACTATCGAGAGTACCAAATCACTTTCTGAGTTATATGAGGTATCCTCCTTTGCAATTGCTACGGCTAGAGCCTTCTCCTTATCCTTTTTTTTAGGACAATCTTTTATCCAGTGCCCCTGTTCTTTGTAGTAATTACAAATGTCTCTACGATTGACATTTGAACTTTGACCTTTAAATTTTCCCCTTCCTTTGCCTCTATCGAAATTCGTGACAGCTAAGCCCATAGCCTGAGTTTCTACACTAACTCCTGATGCCTTGTGTCGTAACTCACGAGTATGGAGAGCAGCTTTAACTTCTTCCAGAGAGATGCTCTTCTTCCCTACGATGATCGAGTTAACAAAGTTCTCGTATAATGGGGGTAGGGAAACCAACAGAATTAGGACTGTATCTTCATCATCCACCACTATCTCAATATTCTTCAAATCCATTAAGATGCGATTTAATTGATCAAGATGTTCTTTCAGAGGCATATCTTCATTCATCCGAAGTACAAACAAACGTTGTTTCAGCAATAACTTACTAGTGAGCGATTTCGTCATATATAGGCCCTCCAATTTCACCCATAAGCGATTGCTGATTCTTCTTCTGCCACTTCATAGATGATTTCATCGCCAAGACACAACATGATTGTTGAATACGCCTTTTCATCCTGTTGTGCATACTCCAATGCCTCCATAGAATCCGGCTTCTTCCCAGTCAATGGAGTCCAGATCCCTTGTTGTTTGAGAAGCGCCTGCATCTTAATATGCCATAGGCTGAAACTGTCCTTGCCGGTAAACTTCTCGACCTTGAAGTTGTGAGATGCCATCTCTTTGCTTGACGAAATAGATCTAACACGAATCTGGCTCTGATACCAATTTGTTATGCAAAACAAGCAAAAATTCCAACGCAAATCACCATAATCAACATAATATTAACCTGGTTCACCCCAAACTGGGCTATGTCCACGGGCAAACGACAGATCGATTGATTTTTCTCAAAATCGAGAGGTTACAAAGTTTTTCTTGGTATGGCGGCTACTAGGGTCAAAAACCAATTCATCTAACCCTAATTTTGCAAAGGAGTTTATATAATACTCCGCATATATCAAAATTACAAAGGCCAAAACAAAACTAATGGACTTTTGGGCCCAAAACGAAATTAATGGATTTTTGAGCCCTCTTCGAGATTCAGGTCATTACAACCGTTAGACTTTCTAGAAAGTATTAGTTATGCTCTAGCATTGCTTGTAGCGTAATTTGTTTGGTTTGCAGTTTGCACCGGTAGAGTTAAAGCTTCTCCTGCCATGGTAGCATATGATAAAAAATTGATATGAACATGCAGATGTTACATTTTCGTAGCCAAACCGGTCTGAACAAATATATCATTGCAATTAGCAGAAACTGAAGCCGACACTCATACTAAGTACATTTAATCCTACATAATAAAAGCCAAATGTCTCATGTGTTACTGAAAGTAAAAATGAATAACTGTTATGAAACTATTGATATGGGTGGATGTTTATTAAGGGTGAGCAAAAATGATCCCTTAACTAAAACCCTGGGGAACCGACCATGCCGGTTCGGGCTGACTCCTATAGTGATAAAAACCTAGGCGTTTTTTTATACTACATTAAACTTATTCATTGATTAGTAGTTCGTGATAATTATTGATGCACATACATGAGCTTTAACTTTATTCAACCCTGATTGCTTGTTCCTGTTTTATTTTTGAAGTAGGTCGAAGCTAGTTATTTGCTCACTGTTGCAAAACCTCTGATGTTCCCATCTAGCTCTGGTGTTTGTTTTAGTGCACAGCGCCTCTGGAGCCCACTCTTGTGGAAGTCGCACACCTTGATTTCATCTTGTATATATAAACAGATGGTTTGTTGACTTTGTATACCATTCTGTTCTAAAGTATACCATTCTGCTCTAAAAAAACAACCTTATCCGAGATCCAGTTTGGTATAGAATAATGGAAACAGCAACCATAGTCGCCATCTTTATATCTGGTTTACTTGTATGCTTTTACTGGGTATTCTTCACTCACCAGATTAGACAATAACAACTTTGTAGTTCAGCAAAGTCTCCTTTGCACTTTAACAAGGTTGATTTCATCTTGTATGTGATACCCAAATTTTACATGGTATGCCTTCCACTGAAGCTGCTCTTCACCATTTTACACAACTTCACCAGCTAAATACCATTGCTCTTCTTTTGCTCGCAATCGGTAAATTCACCAGCGGCCTTCTTTTACTCAATACCATCACTCTTCTTTTGCTCGCCTTCCACTGAAGACGGAACTGTCGCGGCATCAACCTCGATGTAATATCCTGAAAATTTTAGGAAAATAAATAAAGATTTATCTAGATATGATGAGATTTTTTAAAACGATTTGATTGATTTGAGAATCCCGTGAAAATCTCAACCACTTCCGTAAATATCTCAACAACTCCCTCGTATAAACTGCGAATCTCATTTCAACTGTAATTTGTTCGACGATGGTGGACACTCATCGCGCATTGACAGTTCTGTTCGTGCTCTTCGGCCTGCTACATTCCATGTGCAGGATGGTGCCGAAAACTTCATCAACGGCTGATGCAGAGCCATGCAAGTTTTCGGCGATCTTCAACTTTGGAGTCTCAAACTCGGATACTAGTGGTTTGTTAGCCCTCTTTGGTCAGGAGCGTTCTCCTAATGGCGAGACTTTCTTTCATCATGTTATTGTGATGATCATCTCAAAATCGATTTTATTGCTGAAAGCCTTGGACTTTGATTGTGGAGTCCATACCTGGGCGCAGTAGGCAGCAACTTCACCCAAGGAGCCAACTTCGCCGCTACTGGTTCCACTATCCGTCCTCTAAATGTAACTTGGCATAATACAGGTTACAGTCCTGTTCCTCTTCTTGATCAAAACAGAGTTCAGCGATTTTCATTGGCGTGCACCATTATTACGCCAAGGTGTTTATAACGAGTTGCTGCCCATCTAGGAAGTAGAGGCGGCGTTGTGAAGTGAACTTACCAGTGGGATGACAAGCTGTATTCTTCGACTTGCTGACTCATTTGCTGTCGTGGATTGTGAGTTGTTGGTGGAGCCTTGGATGGTCATGATTGTTTGGGATTCCCTCAGTTCTCTGAGAATCCTGCTGTTCACGAGGTGATAGACTGCTGGAATGTGAACGAGAGGCTTTATTACGGAAGGTAGGATAGTGCGATTATGGCAGGTCATGGAGGCCTCTCTTGATGTGGTGTTTACTGTACTGCGATGACATATGTGTTATACGCAGTCAATACTTGTATCAAATATCACCCTGCTTATGTTGCGGCTTCTTCTGGTGTGCTGGGGAGAGGAGAGCTTGTTATTGACCCTTGGGATATAGCTTTGAGGTAGCCTGGTAGGGATTTCTGGGTTGATGCCTTGGCAGAGCTCCCAATTCCTCAGGTCATAATCTGGGGAGTGATTCCTAGGGTGAAGGAGTTATCAATAAAAGTTGCCTCCAGTTTCTAATTAGTCTAGCATGAGTAGCGTTTGTGTTTCCGTTGTCTTCTGCGCTATCAAGAATCTTAGGGGCTATACCACAAAGACTGCTTGGACTGGTGCAGCATATAATATGATGCTGTATTATTTAGCCAGCCATGTGGCTGCAGCATCTTGGTACCTTTTATCATTACAGCAAGAAATGACTTGCTGGAGTTATGAATGTGACCAAGAAACGAGCTGTGATAACTCCTCCTTTGATTGTGGCACCATAGATTGCTTTGCAAGTCGGCGCGCTATCCTCCACACGAGGAAGTACTTCTACTCTTTCTGATGTATCTAGATTCCACATTATTTCATTTGGAAGAATGGAGAGAAGCGAAAGCAGATGCGGACCATTGGATAGGGCATAGGAAGCTGTCTCCATACTTGGAGGACTTAGAGGTCTTGGGTACGAACGTTACAAAGAAGCAGGATTAACCTTGGGATTATTTGAGAGATTACTATAAAATGATAAGATAACACACATCGTTTCCCTAAATTATGTGTGCGTGAGTGACTTGATTTGTGTGATTGTTTGATCACATACTTGCATGATAAATAAAAAAGTAAAATCTTGATATGCTTCACTGACTTGATTGGCTTGCTTAAAAAGGTAACGATGCAACCTGTAAAATATTATATAGTTTAATAACGACTCTTAAATATTGTTTGCTCTTCACGTGTGATATCCTGTGCTGATAGATTATTATCTTTGTAACGAACTCATAATCTCGAAAACTCAAAGGAACGTTACTAAAATATAACGTGATATGAATTGTGAAACGCCATGATAGTCGTCTGCTATACATGTATTAATATGATTAATTTCATAGTATACGCCTGAAATCTTGAAATATGAATGCCACGTCTACTGTACATGGAAATTAATATAATTAATTTCATGATACATGCATGAAAATCTTGAGAATCGTGGAAATCTTGAAAATTTTGTCATACATGGAATTAATGCGATTAATTTCATGTTATATGCTTGAAAATCTTGGAAACCTGAACATGAAAAAATTCTTGTAAATGACAATGACTGGGAGAGTTACGGTTCCTGAATGAACGCAACGGCATCACAACAAGTGATGGCCGTGTTTGGTTATCATTAACCGTCCTGGGTCGATTACAGCGACCATCTTACTTGTTTAATTGGTTCTAGTACGGTCATACTAGGAAACAATTGGTGATTCTTCCTATAACTCCTTCAATGTCATTAACTTGTAAAAATGACGAGAATCAATATGACAAGTGAGAGAATCAATATGACATGACAGAGCATGTCAAAATTTTAATAAAGGTTAGTGATAATGAAACAGAGATTAATCTACTTTACTTGAATTATTATTATCCTGTTCATATTTATATGTTTCTGCTTGGCATATGGTTTCTCGGTGTTGATTTCATTGCATCCTGTTTGTGCATGAGAAACACATGATATAATAAGCATGTTGGACCCCTGGAATGGATGTGTATCCTGTGTTACTCGGCTTTCAACCTCACGGTTACATGTTCGTTTCAGGTAATAAAGGATCGTGGAGGGGACCGTTACATAGCGATGATGATTAGATTCGGCTTTCTGTAATAATTTGTTTATATTTCCGGAGTACGATTTTCATGTAATTTAAGAAGTGTAAGTTTGATATTTCTTATTAGTATCCTATGTTTCTGATACTTAAACCGCTTATAATCTTGTCGCCTTACTTCAAAGAGATTTTGGAGCGACGGCAAGCCACGTATCTGGCAAGTATTGGACCGAAAATCTTGGGGCATTACACTCGAACACAATCTCGATCGAGCCACCATGAGATCTGAGACGTTTTACTCCGCCTCGTTTGAATCGGTGTTGAGGAGACGAGAGGAGTGAAGGTGGAGAAAGTAGAGAAGGCTTGGGTGGTGTGTTTTTTTTTTTTTTTTTTTTTTGG